>OX123185.2:84091483-84691483 GCA_944739405.2 Euclidia mi | reverse complement strand
TAAGCGAGGAGACCAGTTCCAAATGAACGGCTTTTGTGGCGAGGCAAACAAAGACACACCGGTATGCCTTAACTGTCTTGCTGTTTCGAAGTGCCGATGTTTTCACCAGGGACCAGCAAAGTCCGTGCCAACACCGTCAAACGTCCTGCTCTCAGTTACGCGATCTGCCGGTAAGTCTCCCATCAAGGACTGCATGATAGAAGCCTTGAGCTTATAGCAAGGAGTGCAGCGAAAGACTACACTCCGAATAATTCTTCGGGCAGACAAAATCCAAAACTCACGTTGCAAAATGGCCAACAGGGCATTACAACCAGCATGCGAATGTTTAAGGTGGCGGTCAGTTATCAACAAACGTACCAAATGACCGTACTTGGGTAACAACAGGGGGTAACGTGCCCCATAAGGGAGGTTGGCGTTCTTGAGACGCCCTCCAACGCGCAAGAGACCCGTATCGTCCAAAAAGGGGTTCAATTAAGATACAGCTCCCGACAATTTCGATTTCCCTGACTCAAGGGTAGCAATCTCTTTCTCAAAATGCACCATTGCACAGAACGAAGCCAAAAGGTGACGGACTCCTGTCGTTCCTGTGGTGAGAGAAACGGTGTCAGACGTTTCTGTTGTGGGTGCCTAAAATAAAAAACAAAACGCTTTATCCAAGCAGTAACATCTAACAAATTGTCAAGGGAACTGTAGCGATTCAACAAAAAATCGGGGTCAAAGGCGCATTCCACCTTCTCAAGAGCGAGTGTTCGTAGACCCGGCAAATTGGAAGAATTCAAAACTGGCGTTCGAGGCCAATCAATTTCTGGTTGACTCGACCATTCCGGACCCCACCACAGCGAATGGCCTATTAAACTAGGCGTCAAGGATCCGCGCGAGGCACAATCAGCGGGGTTGAGCTCACCTGGCACGTGTCTCCAAACAAGCGTGACTTCGGATTTTTGTATTTGGGAAACGCGGTTAGCGACAAATACTTCCAAAGTATGGACAGACGCCTTCAACCAACAAAGAACAATTTGACTGTCTGTACATGCGTAGGTCCCATTAATACAAATTGTTTTACCCAAAGTACTAGACACGTGGTTCAACAATCGTACAACGGCTGCTCCCGAGAGCTCCAATTTCGGAATGGTCAAAGATGTCCGAAGGGGTGCAACCTTGCTCTTTGCCATGATCAGGGAAAGCCTCACCTGACCTGAGGCACTGACTGTACGCAAGTACACTACGGCTGCGTGACCACGTTCCGAAGCATTACAAAACCCGTGAAGGGTTGCCTTGTACTTCCCGGGAGGAAGGATGGGACGAGGCAAGGAGATCTCATTGACAGCAGGAAGTGAGGATACAAAAGAGGTCCATTCCTCAACAAGAGTACCGCGGAGAGGTTTGTCCCAAGTCAATCCTGCTGTCCAAAGCTTCTGCAAGAAGCATTTTGCCCAAAATATGACAGGACAAATCCAACCGTTTAGATCAAAGGTTCTGGCAACAGTAGACAATACGAGACGTTTAGTCCAAGAACAAGGCAATTTCAAGTCTACGTTATACGTAAAGATGTCTTGGACTGGTCTGTACTGAACGCTGAGAACAGCCATCATGGCGGGTTTGTCAATTCTCTCAAACAAATGTGGATCCTGCTAATGATCCTCGGGTAAGCCCTCCAAAAGCGCTGGTGAGTTGGAAATCCATTTGCGCAACTCATAACCAGCGGAGGCCAAGATACCTATCAATTCGTCCCGCAAGAGGATCGCCTCGTCCGCTGTGGAGACACCCGAGCAAATGTCATCGACGTAAATATCGTCCTTCAAGATGGCGGAGGCTCGTGGGAAACGTAAGCCTTCGCGGTCTGCGAGCTCCCAAAGAGAACGTATTGCCAAGTAAGGACTCGACCTTAACCCGTACGTATTGGTATTGAGCTGGTAGGCGACCATAGGATCGCGAGGATTCTCTCTCCAAAGGATCAGCTGGAAACGACTGTCATCAACCCTGATGATCCACCCGGATAATCGTCTGCCTAAACATCATTTTTATATCAGCCACAAAGACAACCTGATGTCGTCGGAAGCTGGTGATGACGTCACAAAGGTCCTTGACCAACTTGGGACCAGAATGCAAGCACTGGTTCAAGGATACGCCTGTAGAAGTCTGCGCAGAACCATCAAACACTGTGCGCAGCTTGCCAGTCGATGGCTTCAATACCGCATGATGCGGGAGAAAGTAATGCTCCACCGAACGCCAATCCAAATTTGACACCGACATGTGTCCCAATTGTTCATATTCTCTCATGAACTCAATATACTTCTGTCTGAGCTCCGGATCACGACCCATGCGACGCTCCAAAGCCAACAATCTCTTTTCGGCTAAAGGTCGTGACTCACCAAGCGGAGGCCGAACAGACAGAAAGGGTAGCTTCGTAATGATCGGACCAGAACGGAGTCGACCAGTATTGTTCTGAAAAAACAGCTCGCACTCCTCATGTTCTGGATTCGAACGGGCAGCTTGAGGGGGCTCCTCTACCTCCCAAAACCTCTGAACCGCATCAGAGAGAGCGGAGCCTACAGCCAACAAATCATCAAGTTCGGGTGGAGGGAGGTCCCTAGCTACAGGTCCCATCAAAGCAAATCCAAATATGGTCGGGATGGCAGTCAAACCATTTGGCACCAGAACCCGTTTCTCACCAATCAAAATTCCACCGAGGACATCAGAGCCTATCAACAAATCGATTTCTCACGGTGTGTCAAATTTGGGGTCTGCCAGTTTCAATCCCGATGTCAAATTCACCACAGCAGCAGGTAGCTGTTTCTGTGGATAAATACCCAAAATATTCTTTAGCACAATAGCTGAGGTTTCAATCCTCGGGTGTGAAGATTCAACAGGGGCAAACAAAACCTTAACTTGCCCTTCAACATTAGAGGCTACGTCACCTATTCCCCGAATACAATTTGGAAAAGAACTCATATTTAATTTAACCTGCCCTACCAAATAAGTGGAAACAATGTAACCCTGTGAACCTATGTCCAATATAGCGCGGACAACAAGAGAGGTCCCCGTGGGTTCCCAGACCCTAACAGCAACCGTTGGTAGGATAACGGTTTCAACGGGAGTGGTTGGCGTTATAGGGCAGAAGTCAATGACCTATTGTTGCCTGGGCGGCGACCGTTGGCCAGGACCAGGCAAATCAAAATGAGGGTGCGGCTTGAAGTCCTCAAAGGCGGGATGACTCGATCCGCGCGCCATCTGTGGGGGGTCATAATGACGCACCCGCCCAAAACGAGGTGGGCGCGAGTCAAGGCGGGGACGCTCCGCCAAAGGAGGGGAATACCTGGTGCAGCAGTCATGGTGCTGGTGACGCTGAACAGTCGCACATTCAGGTGCGCGAGAGAGAGGAGGCCTGCGCACGCTACGTTTCTTCAAACGGGGTGACTGGCGATCCAATGAGCGAGGCGAATCTCGGCTACGCGCCGGTGATCCTCGGCTGCCACCTTCAAATCACCCGCCCGTGCGCGGCGTCGCGTCGGCTTGTTGGACAAGCAACCTACCTCTCTGGCATTCATGCAGAGAATGTCCAAATGCTGTCCTCCACAGTGAGAACAGGGGCGAGAGTTGGGGCAGTCTCGCTGGTAGTGGGATCCCAAGCAAGAGAAGCAAAGGCGGCGGGCATTCGCGATGCACCTACGAGAGGCGACATGAAGGTCCAAGAATGCCCTACAAATGGCCGTTCTGTGCCCCGTGACCTTGTAGTAAGAGCACTCTGCTGGGTTCTGCGTGACTGCAAATCGAGGAGGACGCCGATCAATATTGACTCGGGTTGAACGCGAGCCTGCTCCTTGACCTTGGGCGGCTGCGACTTACCCGGCGTGTCACCGGAGTTAAATCCCGGCACTCATCCTCTAGGAACTTCTCCAAGTCTGCAAAAAGGGGCAGATGCGTCGCACTATCCCCACCAAAGCGCTGTCCAAATAGCGACCTCAGGTCGGCAGGCAGCTTCTTGAACACAATGTGCACCAATAGGTAGGACCATTGGTCCACGATCCAAGCACTCAAGGGCGTTAATTGCCACCAAGAGCGGGTTCAAAAGTTGGGTGCGCAACCCAAAGACACGGGTGAGCGTGGGCAAACTCAAAATCTGCTCAATGTGGGTGTCTGCGAGGCCTCGCTTGTTGTGGTACCTACGGGTAATTAAATCCCGTGGCGTCTGGTAGGCCTCGTCAGTCACGGGCAGATGCTGTATGAGGCCTTTGGCCTCCACATCCAGAACCGACATCAAATGTGCCAATTTTTGTGCCGGCCGAAGGTCAGCCCTGACATCAACCTGGCTGTCAAATAGGTTAACAAAGCCCAGGTTACTTCCTAGGCAGCCATCAAAATGCGGGATGCGGGAGGTCCAATGTGGGAAACCTACTCACCAGTTCCGGTGCTGGCCTAGGAAGCTCCTGCTTCAACATGGGTTGCCCGTCCCTCTCGGCAATTAACTGTCTTGCACAGTTGGAGACAGCATCATAGAGGTCTAAAATCTGGACATAATCCACGCTGACTCTATTTCCCTGGTCAGCGGTGAAGTCAACAACTGACACTTCGAGACAGCAAGCGCTGAAATTACGAAATTGCTGTTCCACACTTGCCAGGCGATCATCGATCCGCTCATATCTTTGTAGTAAGGCCTGCTGGCGATCAGGCCGTTTCACCAAAGCACTGGCTGAGGCAAACCAGCGCAAATCTGATGCAATGGTACCAGCAGCCGCACGCAATTCCTTGATAGCTGACTTAATTCAGTTTCAAAAGAGCTCGGATAAGCGTTAAATACTATTATCAATTAAAACTTAACAAAAACAAAAAATCTTTGAAACCAACAAGGTATTAGCCTGTTTACTGCTGGTGCAAGCAAGTGGCAGATATTTACTGCCCAACAAAATCAATAGTTTCATTATATTGATACAAAAACAAAGTTATCAAAAGTTGAAACTTCAAATTAGTTAATTAATTACTTGCAGACTGGTTGTGTTATTTGAGATATACAATAGTAGTAGTATGTGTTACCTAACAATATTATCAGTATATTACAACAAACAAAGGTTTATCAATGTGACCCGCCCAAGATGCAAGGTCAAGTTTGGTTGTTATAATGTTTCAAACTCAATATATGCAATTAACTAAATCAATTGATACCTATAACTGTTCTGTATCCAATCAAAGCTGACTTATTAATGCTACAACAACTGATTCAAGTTAGATTTCAACAATACAAGTCGAACAATTACTGATTTGAGGTTATGTATGACAATGTTTTTCAAATTAAGTAGGTCAACTAATACAAATAAATATTATGTATTTTAGGCAAAACTGACCTGACAAACACTACAACACTGTTTACAATGTGATAAGATACAAGATTACATTATTAATCTGAGGTTAGTACTCAACAATGCAACAGCAGTAAGGTAATCAACAGCGCTCTGATACCAGAAATTATGATTAGAATCTGGCTGGAATTATTTGCAGATGATAGTGGAAGCGTGATTATATTCATCAGTCCTTGTAGCCACAACAAATCTCTGACATATATGCACTGTGTTTTCACAGCGATGAAATCAAACTAATAGGTACATGTACAAACTTACCTGATATCTTCACTGATGTCAGGCTTGAGCTAAATTAGACAAATCAAACAAATATATTGGCCAAATAGATGAATGAAGTATCTTATAGCTAACGCAGGGTTCAGTTCGGCGTTTGGTCCAATTCCAATGATGTTTTCGGGTAGGATGAACGTGGGCGGATTCACACAAGTTTTACAATGTTCAATATGTTACAAGTTTATCTTTTATCACAATTTACCGGTGCCGGTTATAGATATAAAAAGCGGCACTCACACGGGTTCCAAATTTAATTCAATTACAAACCACGCGAAAGACAAACGGCGCGAGCGCAAGATCAAAACTTTCCTGAAACCGACAAAGAATTAAAGTGAATGATTTGACAGTTCATGGTGTGACCATAGTCAAAATTTACAATGGACAAGTAAACGCTACTAAACTGATGTAATCGATTTAACTTATCTTAAACTATATTTCTATTTCAAACAATGTTGCACGGACCTTTTAAATATATTTTGTTCCGATTGTACTTGCCCGATTTTATGGTTAGCTTTGCAAATTGTTGAAATGTATTTTATTTCATTTTAAGTGTATTATACGTTTGGTTACTCGATGAGTTGTACTATCAAAATTATTCAGCAATGTTGTCTCGTTAAAAGATTTTCATTTTAAGATGAAAGTATTTTTGTCATGTGATCTTTATTAACACTGTCACATTCAGATACCTACTCACTCAAGGCATTATCTCTATTAATCTCATCATCTATCTTTATGAGTAAGTGATTCGTCTAAGGACAGGAAGTCAAGACAGCTACGCATGATTTGTTAGTTTTTTCAATTATTGTGACTTTAGAAGTTGATGGCTGAATATAGAGATTACAGAAAAAAATATTTTTAGGTATAATTGGCACACAATCCCTTAAGAGTTTATAAGGAATTTGTTTGAAGTCTACTTTTTGTTTCGCTGATGGAGGCGTCCTTGGCGCTTGACAAATGCCTATTTTTTTATGTTCAATTCCCAACCGAGACAACAGTTTTGTAATCCATAAATTATGGTTTCGATTCGTTGTGTTTTTGGTGTCCGTTCATTGAATATTTGTTAATTTATACCAAGTACCGGCCTTGTCATTTTAAAAACAGATATATACATATATTAAAATATAAGAAAAACAGATACATGTATATAAAAAGTGCCTTCTCAACTAAAATCGTAATGGATTGCTTCCCAATCACACTTCCGTCGTGCGTAAAGATAAATACGAATGAATATGGAAGAAATATCAAAACACTGCGGCGTTGTTCAAATCCTTGAAATCCAAGATTACGTAAAAATTGGATTAACCCTTTAAGCATTTTTGTATCTAAATATGCACAACACGTTTAAATGGATATAGCACAAAATCCGAAAGTCACTCGAACGTTTTCCTCTTTCAGTACAAGTTATCAACGTACGAACGAACGAAAACGCAATACGTCACGCCACGGATATTATCTCTTTCTTTTCAATCACAGCAAAAACTTAAACGGTCCGCGGTGAAACTGAGTAATGGTGGACGTATATTAAAATTTTGTTAAAAGTCGTAGTATAAGTGGGTATACCGCAAATATTTTTGTGTCATATTATTTGAAACGCATCAAATTATTACACGTGTAAATATTTCATTACAAAATTTAGTTATTTTACGTATTATGAAGGAAAAAAGAATTTGTATCTAATCTAAAAAATCCCCTATTCATCGTGTTTATTACTCATGTAGCTAAATAGATACTGGGCGTCTTTCTTAGTGATTAGCAAATTATTTGTTTGTGTCAAAAAAGATACAACGATACATAACGTTTTTTATCGAAAATGAAGCGAAGTTCGAGGGTGTCAAGAATCTTGGCTCTGGTGCCACCAGCTGACTCAGGGTCTGATGATTCTGACTTAGATTTAGACCTGTCTTCAGAGGCTCCAAATATCCCCAACGAGATGAAGGAATTTTTTCAACAATCGGATAGCGAAGATGACTGTTTACAATAACAAATACAACCTATTAAAGCATATTTATGGTTACGCGATGCATCAGCCGTGAGTGTTACGAGCCCATCTTCACGTTCTCTTGTGTAAGTCAATTCTGCACCCACCACAAAATCATTACAGTCGCCAAGTACGCCAAATACAATATTCAGTATTTCAAGTCCTCAGATACCAATTGCATCCAGACTACTGCGGTCACGCAGACCAGAAACTCAAAACCAAACCATAGTACAGAACCATCATCTTACACAAGACAAGAAGCCCTAATGCAACTACAGACTGCTGATGTTAAAGTTCAACGTACAAGAAAAAGAAAAGAGGAACACACAGATTTTATGTGGTCGGTAGACAGGGCAATAAGTGTAGAGAGTTCTTTTCAGGAGCAAGTCACTGGTATGGACCCAACATAACAATACTTCAAAAGATTATTCGACAATAAACTGATGTGATTTATTTGTTATCAATCAAAACTTTACTGTACTCAAAGCACAGGAAGATCAGTTGAAATGGCAATATAAGAATATAAAAACTATTTAGGTATTGATTATTATGCTGATGTTGTTGGTATGCCTGCTTACAAAGATTATTGTTCACATGGTAATAATAAACTAAAATGGTACCAACGTGACGTAAATACATGCATTATTTTGATACTAGCAACGCTAACCCTAATGATCGATAATGCAAGGTGAGACCTATCTTGGAACACGTAAGAAAATATTCTTAGCAAATTGAGCCCAAAAAAGTTGATGATGTGATGATGCTCGCATACAAAGGGACAAGAGCTGGATCAAGAAGGCAGTACATTTAAAATAAGCTTCATCCTTGGGGGTTTAATTTTTTAGACGAGCTGAAGTATCTGACATAGTTTATGACTTTTTCTCCTTTACACTGGTGAAACAAAAGCCAGAAGAACCGATGGCCGTTGTAGCGGCGCGGCGGCCATGCAACCGAAATACGATTTCGGTGGCAGGGTTCCAGAGGCAGACCTCCCGCAAGGCGGACTGACGATCTTGTTGGGATCCTAGGTAGCGGATAGATACGCGTGGCTCAGGATCGATCTTATGTCCAGCATTGGACGTATTTCGGCTGATATGATGATGGTGAAACAAACTTTGATAACGTGAGTTTTACAGACACTGAAAATGAATATTTCGGACCGACAGGAATATTTGTACTACATGTGGCAACAAATATTGCAGGATATTCGCACTGATGGCCATATCCCTACTGTTGTAAAGAACGGTCGAAGCAGGAACTGCACAACGGGTCAGACAGTAATAAGTTGTCTGAAATATGATACGAGGCTATGTCTCACGAAAAAACCTAACTATTTTCATGAATTTCATACTAAATAGTCTACAATGGCTAAATTAATTTATTTTATTTATTTTTAACCCTCTGATTTCACAGAAGTTCCTATTTGAGTTAACAATTTTTATCGCCTGAAGCTAATTAATGTTTATAGTTTATAAGCCCGAAAGTCATTTTGTGTATTTTTGGATACAAAGTTCGCAATAACCTATTTTGTTCAATCGTGTCTTTGTATCTAAAAAGCTACAACCTGAAAACTCTGAAAAGCGTTACTAAAAATATTTTTTGTTTTAAATTCTGTTCAAGGTATAAAAAAATACTGATTTAGTTTATTTCTTTTTTATTCATCCATCTCTGCACCTCCTTGCTTCATTAAGGGTTAAGCCCGGATATCCGTGATCCGGTGTAGCAAAGATTTGATGGCATTTAATTAGCACGGAGTAGACTAGTACTTGTGAAATATGATCTGGGCGGAAAGTTTAATTAAGTTGACTTGGTGGCTTGTTTACCAAGAATTTTGGACTGAATTTTTAATGAATGGGTGGTGCATTTTTTATTTTGTACTTTTTTTCTTTTTATAAAAAAGAATTTGTTACTAAGCCCGATGCTAAGCCTTGGTGCTATTTGCTTATATAAGATGAAAAAGTTTACCTTTTACCATAATTTCACTATCCCTTCAAAGCTATGATATTCAAGATAATGTTAATTAACTTAGAAGACAAATACAGCAGCTCCGTATAAAAATAGAAATATTTGTGCACTATACAAAAATTTATAAAACTAGGCAATTAATATGAGTGGCTATCATATACCATCGAATTTAGTTTAAGCCTTCAAGTGACAAATTACACCTTTCTAATTGTGCTTAAAAAGCACTTGGTTTTACTAAAACTATAAATTTTTATACATAATAATATAGTAAAAAGAATAGTCATTCATTCATTCGCTTGCCATATAAACCGCACAAAAACACCACAAAATTACACCAACCAAACTCATTTTCTATATTTATATCGTTTACCTGCGGTGTACCCTTTATTTTTCAATTTACGCAACCAGCGACCATAAAACAAAACCTTTAGATACTAAAGTTGCCCACAAACTGATAAAACATCTAATTTATAACTTTGTTGGGAACATTTCTAAAACAAACTTTTAGAGAAAGGAACTTGCTTAGAGTGTCGGTTCACAGAAGCGAAACGGAGCGAAAATGTACCATTATTGCAACAAACACTTTCTGAGCTAAGATTTAAGGTACTTCTCTTGGTGGTATTGGCACATGTTTGCTCATCTCTCATGAAGACAAGCAGCTCTCTTCTTCTCTTCTTTCTCTTAGCGTTATCCCAGTTTCAATCTGGGGTCCGCTTGCTAGTCTAACCGGATTTGGCTGAATATTAGCTTTTCCACAGAGCGACTGCCTGTCTGACTTCCGCAACCCGAAGGGATAGCGATATTCCATGGTTTTAGACTAGTGTCAGTTGATTAAGAAGGTACTGACTCCCTGTAACGACTGTCAAAGATCTTCATGACAACCGGGACCGACGGCTTAACGTGCTCTCCGAGGCACGGGACAAGCGATTATTAACAATTCAATACGCACATAACTCCGAAAAGTCATTGGTGCGTGCCGTGGATTCGAACCCGATACCCTCTGCATGGCAGTCTATTGGTATATCCACTCGGCTATCGCTTTTTTTTTTCATTTTCAGCTCTATAGTCGATTTTTCAAATGAATTATTCTGATTACGGTGCAATATTTAAAGCTTGTTATCTTGGACATTAATGTTTGGAAAATATTTGGGAACTTGGTTATATATTTTCTTATGTTTTATCTATGGTATCTTTAATAAACAACGTCTCAGGAGCGTCGTCTGAAAATGAAAGAGGTAATATATTCGTCTAGTATTCTAACTAAATGTTCTTGTGAGTTTGCACGGGTAAGGTAGATTTTTTCGTTATAAGTCGCCCGCATTGCTAAGGAGATAAGTTCAACTTCTCCAATATACTTCTGATTTAATCACTTCTTGTTCCAAGAGTAATTTACTTTCACGAGTGTCAAAACTTGTTGTCTTCCTTGATAACTTCTGCTAAACCTAGCTACACAAATGAAATACCAGTGAAAAATCGGGTAGTACTCGTACCAGACCCAAAAATATTTTGTTCATACCAACCGTACCAAGATATTTAGAAAAATAACCAAAGAAAGTTACGCATAAAAACACTCAAGAATTTATAATATTAATATGTGAGTACCACCTTTTATTATATTTTGCCGCAGTATATGAGGTAGTACCTCATAAAAATGGTTTTACTTTGATTGCGGTAGCACGTGCAAAATTTTCAAGTCATCATGCGGCAAAACGGCGCAATATTTTCTTCCTACTTTAATGTATCGAATGAAATGCACTTAAAGTAAATCACGTACATGATTTATGATACGGGTGAAAACGACAAGTGATAGAATAGAAATGAAATAGATTATGATATTTTATACTATACCTGATCGGAACAGTAGTCAATATTCCCTGAAAATGAAAAGAGAAAGTTAGTCTTTTCCTTGACCTGAATAAGCGGCAGGAAAAAATTTATGAAAATCCATTTCTAACGTGTTTTAGCGGGAGAGAAAGTTGTATGAATTTTCATTTCTCATATGTTATCTTATCTATGGCGCGCGCCTGCCCAAGGAGTTTTCATATAATTTAATTATGGAATCTCCGTGCCACTGACATCCTTTTGTGAAGAATAAAAAAAACAAAAGAAGCACGAAATATCGGTCAAATTATAAGCTAAATTGTGTCTAACATGGTGTCTTACATTTTGATTTTATTTTAAAAATAAAGTAAAATGTCGACTTCTAGCAGTGAAAGTGATGTTGAAATGACGTTACTTTAAATAATTGCACAAATTGTAACATAACTTTTAATTAGGTTAGTCATGTTCTTTGTAATACATTTTTATTTCATATTATTAAATCCTTTCTACAATACAAGTCTTTAAATGTTCCTCACAGGTGTAGTATAAAGCACTGTGTAGCACTCGGGTGAAAGTCCCATTCCTACCTCGGGAGTAGTGTGGACTTAGGCTGCGCCTTCGGGCCACAAACTGCTCCCTCGCTAGTAATCGGTTCCTTTCGTCCCTCGGTGAAGAATGTACTATTGAATTGCTAATTGTCCCTTTGGCATTCGGCACATACCGTGTATTGAAAATATTTGCTCTATTAATTAAACTCTCTAAGGTGTTATTTATAGATCTAGAAAGCAATGATGAGTACCAAGTCTGTACGCTGGAATTTCACATGTGGTTTCTGTACTTTTTGAAAAAGAAAACCTCCGTCTCTGGAGTAAAATAGTCAAAAGAAAATGTCTCGGAAATGGCTCAGTTCGATACTCATTATCCTTTTTTTGTATAGATCTTATGTCATACATGTATCTCTAGTAGCGAAATCCATGGATAAATCGAATATTGAAACCGGTCGTTAAACTACTATGGATTATAATAACAATCATTGAATAATTTTTATTTATATGGTAATAATCACCAGCCATGCTTCATTTACTAATATGAAACGAGCCAACCGATTTAATGGTAGTGCTCCACAAAACTACATCCCTCATAGCTGTAAATCCCAATTAGTATGAGCGTCAGGTAATTTCTCGTGAGCAATTAAAAAAGTAAAAGAGTGGTCGCTAATTATTCGCCATTTCCCCTACAATGCATTAAGGAAAAGAGGAATTAATAACTTTAGGGAGAATTATAAATCTATTCAGTCGAGCAAAACTAATTTATATTGTCAAGGAAGAAAATATATAGATGTTATAAAAAAAAAAACGAATTCGACAGGAATTTATTGCTTTAAGTTCCGTACATTTATGGTTAAATTGAAGAAATTTCTACTGTCCTACGTTGCATTTTCGATTTGGATATGAATATATAATTTCTTTTTGGAACTTGAGATACTGAGTAGTGTGAAGGTGAATTTAGTGAGTTTTCGTATCTTATTATATCTTGTTGATTATATGTTCCCTAAAATTTGCTAGGTACAAGTACGAATTCTCAACGAATATAGAGAACTTTAATTTCATTTTTTTTAATTTTCTTAGACTCTACATAGAGTTTGACAATGTGCTCGACACACAAAAATAATTTTCACTTTTACTTAGAGGTAAATAAAGTTACACAAATGAAATTAAGGGATCTTTGTACCAGTTTATTTTAAAACAGTTAGATAACAGTTGCCATTTTATCTTAAAAAGCGCGGAACCCAAAACGTAACTTAAAGAATTATTATTTCGGATACCGTTGGGAGTTCAAGATCTTTATCTTTTTTAAAGTTGATATATTACTTGCGCACTTCGGCTTAAAAGAAAAACAGAGGTTAACGGCCTTTTCAGCTGAGTTGACGGTGCTTTTGTACGGTTTGTGATCTCTTGGAGGAATATAATAATAAATCCGTTAATAAATAGCGTTTCATAGCTTGTTGATTGAGTTTACAATGTTAATGTAAGAGTCATCTCGTCACCACGGCTGTTATAACCTATATCAAAATGTCGAGACAAATATAAGGCACTTTGGCTGTTATTTTGAAATAATTACTCTATACGGATAAATATAACTTTTCTTAATGTAACTGAGCGTATAGATAAATATAATGATAGATATATTCAGACAAATTCTAGACGACCAGTCGCGGAAATTATAAATTCTTTCGTAGTGAGTCGTTACTGGTAGCGCCATCTACCTTTCCATCGAGAACTAATCACGTCAACGTCAATGGTTCGTCGCTGCTCGGCCAATCCGAGCGATCCTTTTCATAAATCCCTTCCCGAAACACCTCGCTATTTGCCGCCTTGCTCAACGGCGACGCAGAACATTCGAGTCGCTGAGAACGTGTCCGCCATACTATACCGCACCGCACCGCATGCGCCATATATAATTATTACCGCTTATACAAAACCGCTCGCGAGTGAAAGTGATTTGTGTAGTGGACTGAATCAAGCAGCTTCATCTCGAAAACACCAGGAGACTCCCCTTCCGAGAAGAAGAAGATTGCCGTGCAAGGTAAGAGTTTCCTTTCTACACCACACAATTCTCTTCCCTTCCAATCCCAGGCGAGCAGAACTCGCCATCCTTTAGATACAGTCAATTTTTTCCCAAATCGCCTAGGAACCTTCGGTTTCGGTGTAACGCCCAACCATTTTTTTGGTCCATACGAGTCGGATTCATTTACGTTTTATACGTAAAACCTCGTTATATCTATATACCTAGGCAATTATAGCACCTAGCTATACTCCTAGTCCGTTCACATAACCGTCACATGGTTGTTTTCGCACGCTTCAGTAGGTAATATACTTTTATGTAGCTACCTACTTACTCAATTATTATTTCTGGAACTATCATAGTTGTCTTGTAAATCTCATATTTCGAGCAACTTTTAGTTCCACAGCTCTAAAGTGTTGCCTACTTAGCCTACTTAGGTAAAATAATAGGTACATTAGATATTCTTATTTTGTTTCGGTCTCATTAGCTTATACTTACGTAAGCATGTCACAACAAAAGAAGTCACGCGTGTCGGAAGACAAAGAGATGGCAATCTTAGAAGCAAAACGTAATATTTTATTTGAGCACATTCAAAACATTTACGAGCGTTCAAAAACCGCCGCTATTTCTGATAGTATTAGGAAATCATTCCTTAGCTATGGTATGACAGTAGATAATATTCGAACAGATTTTCATAAGTTGTTAGACGATTATAGCACAAGATTACTTTCTATCAATCCTGATGAACAACCGAATTATCAGGTGTACACCTCATTCGAAGATCTTTATTGTATTATTAAGCGTATACAATCGCAATTGGAGGGCAAATATTCGGCACAGCCCGTTTCCGCGGCTCGCAAGCCGAAATTACCGCCAATCGAGATTATGTCGTTTGACGGAGATATACGAAATTGGCCGTTATTCTATGCGAGTTTTAAGTCTACAGTGCACGATAATGGTTCTCTGACAGATGCTGACAGGTTGTACTATTTAATAGGTAAACTGTCACCGAAGGCCCAGTCCGTATTTGCAGGTGTCACACCCAATGCTGAGAATTATCAGGTCATATTTCAGTCACTACTTGATAGATATCAAGACACGCGCGTCCTAGCGTCTACCT
Organism: Euclidia mi; assembly: GCA_944739405.2. Classification (NCBI taxonomy): domain Eukaryota; kingdom Metazoa; phylum Arthropoda; class Insecta; order Lepidoptera; family Erebidae; genus Euclidia; species Euclidia mi. The sequence goes on along the minus strand of OX123185.2, from coordinate 84,676,407 downwards.
ACTTTGACCAAGCTTTAAATCTTAAACTGTCCGGTGCCGCATCTGTCTCCAATTTCCAGCTGTTTATAGATAACTTCGTAACTGCGGTTAATTCTCTTAGGAACTTAAAATTATAAGATCTTTCCGACTTTATGTTGCTTCAACTCGTTTTAAAAAAGTTTGACACTGATACATTTCGTGCTTTCGAGATGATGGAACGCAATAATAAAATACCTACACTAGATAGTTTTATTTCGTTCATCAAAGATCAGTGTCGAATTTTTCTTAATACACAGTCTAGTTCACCTAGCCCGTCTAACACTAACAGCAGCAAACAAAGGTTGAATAAAGCGCGAAATAGTAATAATAACTCGGTCCCTAATCCACAATCTTACGTAACATGTTCAGAATCTAATAGTAATAATTCACAGAAGTGTCTGTGCAGTAATATAGTGCACGACCATTTCTATAAATGTCCCGCTTTTAATAATTTAAATCCGACCGCTCGTTTCAAATGCGTAAAAGATAACAAAGCATGCATTAATTGCTTATGTATAAAGCATAAAACGAGTGATTGTTCTAGTAGAACGAGATGCCGCTCATGTAATCAAAGACATCATTCACTGCTACACTTCGATAAAGGTAACCCGTTGTCAAGCCAAGCCGCTAACCTTGACACACTTACGTCGCAGGTGCAGGCTACGATAACTGCGCCTGCCACGATTCAGAATGATATATCGTTGTGTACGACATACATTGCGCGGGCGGCACGCACGCGCGGACGGCCTCCGCGCGCTTGTAGTGATCAGAGCAGTGCTAAGCCGCGATGTATGGCGTCTAAGACTGTTCTGTTAGCGACAGCGCAAGTTATCGTTTATGATGTTAATGGGTCACCGCACATGGTACGTTGTCTACTAGATAACGCGTCTCAGACTAATTTAATAACGTTTGAGTTGTTCAAACGCCTCGGATTGTGGAATAACATTAAAAATACGAACTCAATAGTCAGAAGGATCGGCGGTTCAGAAAAACATTGCAAGGGTTCCGTAGATATTAAAATACATTCGCGTTTTGATGGAGACATTAATTTTAATATTTCTTCGCTTATCGTGGAGTGTATTACGGACACATTGTCGAACGCTAATGTAGACGTAGCATCACTCACTCGCCTCGAGTCATTGCCGCTGGCAGACGCGGAGTTTGCGAATCCGGCAGGCATTGATCTTTTGATCGGAGCTTCAATATTTCCGCACTTGCTACTAACTAAAATAGTACGTAGTGAGCGATATGATTTACCGCCCGCTTTTGAGACGGTATTTGGGTATGTGATTATGGGTACCGTACCTACGTTACATACTTCTCATTGTATTACGTCTTGTTGTTGTTCTGTTCTTCAAGAGATCAAGGTGGGTGCTATGACTTTGTATAAGATAAAGCACTAATTAGCTATGCTATGCTATGCTATGCTATGCTATGCTATGCTATGCTATGCTATGCTATGCTATGCTATGCTATGCTATGCTATGCTATGCTATGCTATGCTATGCTATGCTATGCTATGCTATGCTACGCTATGCTATGCTATGACATGCTATGCCATGCTATGCTATGCTACGCTATGCTACGCCATGCTATGCTATGCCACTCTATGCTATGCTACGCTATGCTACGCCATGCTATGCTATGCCATGCTTTGCTACGCTATGCTATGCTACGCTATGCTACGCTATGCTACGCTATGCTACGCTATGCTACGCTATGCTACGCTATGCTACGCTATGCTACGCTATGCTACGCTATGCTACGCTATGCTACGCTATGCTACGCTATGCTACGCTATGCTACGCTATGCTACGCTATGCTACGCTATGCTACGCTATGCTACGCTATGCTACGCTATGCTATGCTATGCTACGCTACGCTATGCTACGCTACGCTACGCTATGCTACGCTATGCTACGCTACGCTACGCTATGCTACGCTATGCTACGCTATGCTACGCTATGCTATGCTACGCTATGCTATGCTATGCTATGCTATGCTATGCTACGCTATGCTACGCTATGCTATGCTATGCTAAGCTACGCTACACTATACTATACTACACTTCCTCTTTGTATATGGATTGCCTGTAGTGTCATATCCGCTCCGCTAGCAATTTCGCGTTGTGAAGAGCTTATTCAGCTTTTTAAGCGAGGCCAAATTGATCTTGTCAAATGGACAAGCAACTCTAAGGAGGTTCCCGCACGCATACCAGATTTTCATGAAGCTTCTTCAGACATTGAGTTTGAGAAGTCTGTATCGCATAAAGTTCTCGGTTTACGCTGGGACAAATCCTGTGATAGTTTACGGTTTGACGTCTCACCAGACCAGATGATAAGTGCACCAAACGCACTATGCTGTCCACAGTAGCTCGACTATGGGACGTAATGGGTTTTGTGGCTCCCACAATTTTGTACGCCAAGCTCTTGACAAAAAACTTTGGCTATCAAAGTGTGAGTGGGATGAAACACCCCCTGACCATATTGTCGCCGCTTGGGGCCAGTTTTGTATTGAGCTTACCGCGCTCAGTCAAATTACTATTCCGCGTCATCTTGGGTTGGTAGATGGATGTACCATCAACTTAATAGGTTTTGCTGACGCCAGTGAGCGTACTTACGGCGGAGTCGTATATCTGCAAGTCCGCATTGGTTCTAACTACTCGGTGCAGTTAGTTTGTGCCAAGTCTAAGGTCTCGCCTGTTAAAACCATTTAGCCATCGTAGAGAAACTGCATACTTCCAAGGACGGTACAACCCGCGTTGTTACCGTGAAAACCGCGAAGGAGAGCTACGTGCGCCCTGTTGTACGTCTCTGTCCGCTTCCAACTCAGTGAGATCTAGCCTGAAGTTGGATCTACCTCTTAGTTTAAGTATTTAGTTTGTAGTTTTCGCTATTATTGCGTTTGTAGTTTTCGCTAAAGTTAATTTAGATTAATTGTATTATCATATCGCTGTCTTAGCCTATTGATGGGTTATGCGGTAGTACACCCAACATAGCTAAGTTTAATTCTATTTCTTTTAAAGGCAACCCTTTAGGGCTGGGGGGATATGGTAGCGCCATCTACCTTTCCATCGAGAACTAATCACGTCAACGTCAATGGTTCGTCGCTGCTCGGCCAATCCGAGCGATCCTTTTTATAAATCCCTTCCCGAAACACCTCGCTATTGGCCGCCTTGCTCAACGGCGACGCAGAACATTCGAGTCGCTGAGAACGTGTCCGCCATACTATACCGCACCGCACCGCATCCGCCATATATAATTATTACCGCTTATACAAAACCGCTCGCGAGTGAAAGTGATTTGTGTAGTGGAGTGAATCAAGCAGCTTCATCTCGAAAACAAGAAAAAGATTGCTGTGCAAGGTAAGAGGTTCCTTTCTACACCACACAATCTTTTCCAATCCTAGGCGAGCAGAACTCGCCATCCTTTAGATACAGTCCATTTTTTTCCCAAATCGCCTAGGAACCTTCGGTTTCGGGGTAACGCCGAACCAGTTACCTCATAAAGACACCATTGTGAAAATTTTATGTTTTAGCTTCCGTAGTTTATGTCTCTGCAACGAAATTATGTCAGTCAGGACAAGTCGGCTGTCCAATTTCAAAACCTAGTATCTAACATTTTTTTGGAAATGAATAAATTTGCGGTTTTAGACCTTATAGACTACCCTCCACATAGTAGAATAGCAAAAACTCCCATGAATTAATCAAAAACGAAGTTACACAAAGGCGCAAACCTAGTATCTACCGAAAAAGTTTAAAAAATGAAAAAAATACAAGATTAAAACATAGTATCTAACATCAACCATTTTATAAGCCAAGTAAGTACTGGCAGTTACTAGGTTTTAAAATGGTTCATGTAGATACAAGGCCAATAAAATGGTTGAAACGTGCGTCAAAACCTCCGCGCAATTTTAGTAACTGACAAGACATCGTGGCACGCGCACGTAATTGTTTATGAAATTGCGTAAATACCAATTTTATCGTTCGAAACTGATCATGGGTGCTTTAAAAGACTAACATTGTCAAAGATTCGTAATATTGTCAAGGTTTTTGTTTTTTGTCAGTTTTTTATGAATGAGAGTTCTAACCTTGAAATAATAACACGAGTATGAGTTTTGTTGGTAACTGGCGAGATTTTGTTTTATGTATTGCTTTTGTTTCAAAGATTATTTTTCTTTGTGGTATAGATAAGACTTTATTTGCACTTTTTATTTGATTATTCAAAGTTAATAATTGTAGAAAATAACAGTCATGTAGGTACATGTTTCGATCGTTTCACATGGCGAATGTTTAATGTTTAGAGTTTACTTACCTACTACCTTTTATTATAACTTGCTTGTGCACAAAGATGCTTTATACATATATATAATATATATTTCAATTTGCACAAAAGATTTCTGTGATAGCTCTGGTACCTATCTACCTTTGTAAAATAATTAAAATACCCAACTGGCTAAATTAACGGTGCTATACATATTTTAACAGCACTAAAGTGATGATTTAATCTACAATTACATTTTTTTTTCCTACCTACCTGCTATTTATACTACTTTTCAAACGACACATTACATAGGGGAAGTCGAGAATGATTAACTTACATAAAAGTGTTACGTTTATTCGAAAAGGCAATTTAAAAAGTTTCGCTACCACGCCTGTTTGATATTTGTACGCTAATCAATGATTTGTATAATGATCTGATATAATTGGTACATTGATCATCTTGCCCTTGGTGGTCGAGAGTTTTGTTTAATAGGTTAACAGTGTATTTATCTTTTAATGTAATTTTTACACTAATTTGCCCGAAACAATTAAAGATCTAGCTGAAATTTAGTCCGCCATTTTCAGTCTCACTAATTACAAATAATGATAGCGAATGTAACAAGAAGCATTTGTAAATCCTGATCATACAAGTATTCAACAAAAAAGAATAACCCTAAATAAAGCTAAATACTATTTTATACAAATATAATTGCAACGGCACGCTGTCAAAGATAAAAAATCGTTTTTCGGCTCTCCTGTAAAATTTTGTTTTATGCAGATACTAGGTTTTGATATTTCACAGCCGAAGTTATCTAATTTAAATGATTTTTGTAATTGAAACTATTGTTTGTTTAGTTTATCCGGCTTATTTGATTTTGTAATTATTACATTCAAACTTAACAGAAACCATGATAAATAAAAGACTTTTGTTGAAATTACATCACTAGTAAACTATAATAAACCGCTATGATATCATCCGTCAACGGGCTTTAATAACTGCCCGTAATTGCAGAAAAAAATTCGGTATTACTTATGCCATACATTGATTTAGATGACTAAAAGAATGTGTAAGATGTTTTTCCTTAAGAAAAGGAAATAGTGTTTGTATGTTTGTGCTAAGGAAATTCTAGCAAAATTTCTTTTAGAAATAAAAAAGTGATAGACGCACGTTCCGCCTCAACTTCTACGCAAGATCTCAATTTCAAAATTTGAGAAAAGCTTACCTATAATGAAAAAATAAAATATAGTTTTCTTGCACCGTGAGGTTTCCAAAGATTTTTAAATTTATTGCGCTATCAGTGAATAGCGCAATAAGTTGAACAGGTATTATTGGGGAGACACAGGTATTATTGGGGTTTCTTTCTAAGCTGTACGGTACCATTATATTCATAACAAATAAGCTTGTATACTTTGTTTTATAAATATATTTAGTGGATCACGACGACGACGTTTCCATTCCACACATCATCAACATCAGGGTAGCGAGTATACTCTCCTGCGACTCCAAAGGAGTTTTACTTCTTGGATGGCGCAAGCTGACACCGCCCTTGGCTGTAAGCTTGACTGTTAATCTAAACTTCGTGACAACTACGTTTACTAAAATTTGTATTATGATGCTTTATTTTTACATACATATACTCACTCCTTTTTCCCGTCGGGGTAAGCAGAGACAACGGAACGCCACTTGCTTCTATCCTTACAAACCTCACGCGCTTCCTCTACATTCATTACCCTTTTCATACATGCTCGCCGGTTCCGGGTGCTTCCGGGTCACCAATTTGGTCGATGAATGTCCTACGAGGTCGCCCGCGACCGGCTTGCACATACACGTTTGCCTCATATATTTGGTGCGTCATACTTTCTTCACTCATTCGCTCCACTTGTCCAAACCATCTCAGCATTCCTTTCTCAATTCTAATTATTACTATTATTATTTTTCTAATTCACTTAAACCTCTTAATCATAAGTATTATCTGTTAACTAAGCTAGCATTGCATATCAAACAGCTTATTATGTATGTATCAAACAGCTTATTATGTAAAGAGAGCAAAGAAAGTACAGCTGAAACAGTAAAAATACCGAAATATTTTGTATAAATTGGCAACGTCGAGTTTACGCACTATTTTCGTTTTACTACCAACACTAAAGACCGACGGTGAAGTGAGAATAGGTCGTGACACGGCTTTTGTAAAAAAATATGCTTATATTTTGAAAGATAATGATGCCTCTTGTTTTTGTAAAGGAAATATGTTTGTATAAAACCATTTGTGCACTTGTTTTTAAGGTTTATGTACTGTTTTTTTTGATACGATAATATACGGTATTATTTTTTGCCACCTAGTGTTTGTCGGCTATTTTGTATTCGGTCGCTTGTTTTATAACTAGTAAAGAAATTATAGAATATACTTCAATTCATGATTGGTTTGCATGCCTTCTAAGATGCCGCCGTAAAATATATTTGCTATGTGTGTCCAGACGTCTGCCCGAAGTGTAACTTCGAGATTTTAGATACTACAGATATGAATTCACATGGCAAATTTTTTGGATACCCATTTTTGTTAGTTTATGCATTTTGGCCACATTACGATAACTATAATGTTTGGAAACGTTTTTCTTTATTCGTTCAGTACACTGACTGGAGTATCGTTTGACATTTCAGTTAATAAATTATTTTTTAACAAAACAGGCTCAATTGATGGCAAAGCAGTTTAAACGATCGGCTCGCTATTCACGAGTTCCATCCTCACTCGTGGCATCATTTTGTGCAATATTTTAGCTGTTGTTTCGAAACCGGTTGATTAAATGTTTGTAAAGTTACGCAATACAGGAGTTATTCGCAGTGCAAGAATTATCTTATTAATACATTAAGAAATATTCAAAGCTTTTTATTTAAAACCTAATACCATAAACTATGTCTAACATAAGACAACAGGGGTAACAAAACCAATACTTCAATCGTACAAAATGACGACTTTGAAACGAGCCAGTTTTAGTTTTACGATGGCTATATACGTTCAAAAACAGTCGTTCGATCACCAGTGACAAACAAGATTACACTTGATTTATACCGACGACTTATTCTGATAACAGCTTTCATGTAAACAACGGGGGAATGGTTTCCGGCGCGTACCATGTGTTTTGGTGACGTCGCCATTGTAGTAAAGTTGGCTTTCCTTGTGGAGATAATGTATATGAAGAATTGTATTGGCGCATTGCCGTTTCAGTCAGTATTCTAGTTTATTCTGCTTTATTTTTTATATTTAATAAAGAAAATTCATTAGAATTTTATATCGATTTTAATATAGGTGCATAAAATAAACACTTGAAATTTTTAATTTTTTATAATTATTTATATTATGCGATGGTTAAAAAATAGTAAAATATTAGTTTAAAAAGTTAAAATATTAACCTTCACCATGTTTATTATTATTTTATAAAAAAATATTCTATCACTAGAATATTTTTTTATTCTAAAGATAGAATTTCTACGGCATGGTTCCTAAAATTTATAATATTATTCTGGTGAGTACCTCAAGCACGTAAACAATAACAATGAGTTATTTTTACACAAAAAAGAAATAAATTGACTTCAGAAATTTTAAGGCCTTTCTAAGGCAAGTGTTAAGAGATTTACTGGAAAACAACCTAATTGGCGTAGCGTGGGCCGTAACTACCTTGACCTAACATTATAGAATGAAGTACAAATAACGAGGTGTCGATTGAAAAGTAGTTTTTAGCAAGGTCTTTGTCCTTCGGCCATACTACGTAAAGCGGCAATGGGCAGTAACGCCAGTGATTTCCGTCTGCATGGCGCGTTCTACTCTGAGTGCTCGGCCACAGTGAAAAGCGGGTGCGGGCGCGACGCGGGGAACTCAAAAATATGAAACTCTATAGGAGTGTCCGCAGTTGGCGAGCGGGCGCGGCGAGCGGCGCGGCCAGTGTAGCGCGGGGATAGCGCGGGCAACTCAAAACACAGTGAATGCGCGGGCGGCAAACTACGCGAAGCATGCGGATCTCAAACTTTTCTGAGTTAACTGTGCTCGTAAGCATCATAACACCTTCTGATTTGAAATTAATTTGAATGTTGAGAACTTTATAAGCTCAAATCATCACGATGTCAAAACACAAGCAATAGAAAAACAAAAATGTTATCTCAAGACGACAAATTAAGTAATATTACAATTGCATGGATATGAAGTAATTTCCATATTTAAAGAAACGTAGGAACTTTTATTATTTTCTAGGAACAATAATTCATGCGTTGTTTTAATGTATGCGCCGCGCATATGTTCATCGAACCTACACTCTACAAACGCTAATAATAACGGTAACTTCCTTATATTCATCAGGAATCTCATTTCGAAAATATGGATGAAATATTTACTATGTGTTCAGGCCAGGTGTGATTAGGTACTCGATGGTTATATTTACTGTGACGCAATACTATAGTTCCTACGGTAATTAAGTGAGAACTCGTGGTAGCTCTATAAGAATGTAAAGAGGTCAGTGGGATGATCCGTCAGTTGGGTTTTATATACATACATACTCTGCGAGGGCTACGCTTTAGCTACGCTAGAGAAGTCTACGTGGCCATTGCGTCAGCGTTCCGAAGGTTAATGACCGATTGCCGGCATTTTTATAATTATCCTGTTAGTAGAAATACGTGGTAAATATAATTATTCTTGCTATTATATTAAAAAAATGTGGAATTATTAACCGCTTGACCGCGCACAAGTGAATATTTTCCCATTTTCGTAATTCCGTAGACCGCGCACAAGTGACTATTCTCCCTTTTTGGTTACAGCGCTATACTCGGTCTGAATTTACTGTTTCTTTCTATTACGTAATGTTTTAAATCCTTTGTCTCTGTTCTATTCAAATCATTGAACATTTATTCATGCTAAAAATACGAAGCGAGTCTTAGAATCGTTAACCCGGAACGAAAAAATAATGTCAAATGCCACTCTTTGTTTTCGCGCGCTCCGTGATTACGTGCTAATCGTATGCGTGTAAATAAATATTTTATAGGTACTATGATACATGTTTCTTTTATTTAATTCGGTGTAGATAGAATCCCTCTAAAGTGAAAACTCATAAAATATGTATGTCATCGATTTACTTTTTAAAATTATCCTGTTTAAAATACATAAATTGTTTTTTTCAACGATAATCAATGTTCACTGCTAAGTATAATAAATTAGAAACTAAATGTCAACAAATAATTCATACGACTTGAACGAGTCATTCATAAGCTTGAACAAAAACATCACTTCAACTTACTCATGTTACCTACTTATCAACAATAAATGTTTATGTTAGCGCGCCAATCTGGCGAGCGGCGGCGCGACATTCTTTTTAGAACGTGAGCGGTTGGGCGAATTCGGCGCATTGGCGCTAGAGGTCAAGAGGTTAATTTTTTTTTTTCTAACATCTAATATTGAACTTGTTGAATACTACGTACCAACGTTAATTAAAAATGAAGCGATAGCTGTACAAAAGGTGAAAATGAGTGTAATTATTAAACTGCAACTCATCTTATAAAGAATAGTCATATTATATAGGAACAGTGAACTAATTTGACCTAATAATATAAACCAGTTTATTAATATAAGCGGAGGATAACTGTTTCCTATGTATTATAATAGCTTCCATACGATAGAAGATAGTTATTTCTACTTTTAATATAAAAAAAATATTCTCACTGTAATTAATAATAATACCTTACTCACAAAAGAAGGACCTAATGTTACAACGTACAATTCAAACTTAAGGAATGATATCTTATACTAATATATAAAGCTGAAGAGTTTGTTTGTTTGTTTGAACGCGCTAATCGTAGGAACTACTGGTCCGATTTGAAAAATTCTTTCAGTGTTAGAGAGCTCATTTATCGACGAAGGCTATAGGCTATATAACATCACGCTATTAGAGATAGGAGCAGAGTAGTAGCCTTAAATAAGGTGGGTGTAACTGCGGGCATCCTCTAGTATTATAATAAAAAGAAATTGTGCTTTTTTATAACATAAATCAATATTTAGTATCCTAAAACTACTTAGTCATATTATTATGCCGCAATGTAAAACTTTATTATGAAAAGACTACTTAATCACATGCCGTAAAGACTTCTATCATAAACCTCACATACGCAAAATACTGAAACATTTTTGTCATTAAGCACTGACGTTACACGAAAAGATGCCACGCAATACAGGCGAGGCTAACCAAATTGGATTCTTCCCAGCTCCGTTACACAATAACGTTGGTAGCTCCCAGCTCCGTTACACAATAATGTTGGTAGCTAAAAGCTTTAAGAACATGTTCGACAAAGGATGAATTCAGCACGTAAGGTGAGTATCGTCGATGCATTTTTATGACATTCACATTCTACCATAAATTTACATACACACAAACCTAAACTGCTTCTGTGCTCCAGTGGATAGCGTATGCGTCTGCTGATCGGTCTCGGGTTCGAATCTGGAGTCGGGCAAAAAGTGTTACTGAGTTTTTCCGAATTCTCTGTACCAGCACAGAGTCTGGCTAAGTGCCTAGTAACTGCAATAGGCTCCTCTATTACTTGAAACCGTAAAATTCATAATAATAATAATAAATAATTTTATTTCGCGTGGCATAGACGCATAGATAAATACCTTACAGTCTAACATACATACAGTGGTTGTTAGTATATATATACTTATAAACTATGTTAGTATCGCTTCACTTGCATGAACGCACAACGCGTTTGTGTGGCACTTGTCGGCGGAAGCGACACAACACCACACCCTTCGGCCAAAAGTCCTCCTTCATGACAACATGCAGATAACACGTCGGGACCCGCACCACAAACGCCTTAAAGTTGACCTTGCATCACGAATCTAACAGCTGCACTCTCGACATGTACTTCAACTTTTGGCGCACGTACTCCGCGATGTCCTCCGCCTTAGTGGTGTAGTGCAGGCGAGAGACATAGACGGGTGTGTTCGGTGTGGCAGCGCGTAGATTTGCACCGGACTCCACAGGAGCCGTACCGCAGTAGTTCTTGTTGATTTTCTGACGACGCTTCCTCCTCTGCACCGTCATAAAACCATCATCTGTGTCTTCGTCGCGGTTCTTTTCCGTCTCCGGCATGGACTTCAGCGTGGAAGCAACGGGGGTGCTCGCAGTGACCTGCTGAGCCTCTATTCGCTTAGGTCGCGCGGCGATACTTGGAAGCGCCGCGGGGATGGGTGCGGGGCGCTCGTGTAGCGCACTCAGCAGTCACAACATTCCGCGGCGACAAAACTGCTGACGCGAAACTTGCGACCGATGTGTCGACGCATGCACCTTGGCGCGTGTTGGCGTTACTACGCGCCGGTGACCCAGTTAAATTGACAACCTTGTGAAGGTCATCCACCTCCGTGCGTAAGAGTGCAACGGTGTCTTGGGATGCCTGTAGCTTCTTGTGTAAATCCGATAAACTTGCCTTCAGAAACACAATGTCCTTCAAAAGGCTTGTGACAGCGGCGTGGTCGAAAGTGATGGAAGGCAACTTGTTCAAGTCCCTCGCTACAAACGTCGGCACGTCGTCAGGATCGGTCTCCTTCAGCAGCGTGATAATATCCTGCAAACTTTTCTTTGTCCCGTCACGTCTGCGGACACCATCTGGTAGCATTTGTTTAGCGACCTGTACAGAAGCAGCTTGGCAGCCGCTATGTCCTCCTCGCTGAAGTTGCTAGAACAGATCTGGATAGCCGACACCTCGTCCATGAAATCCAGTTTCTGCTGCAAGAACGCCAGCAGCTGGTTCGCCACAAGTTTGTCACTCATGGTGATAAAAATTGCGACCGTCGGCTTGCACCGCTAAACAATAAAATTATATTTAATTTTATTTACGCGTTACACGTCCGCCTTAGAGCACGTTCGGCGAAATGTATATAATACGGCAAAATGTGCGTATATTTCAACTCTTCGGTGATATAGTGATATAGCGAGTGAGTATCATAAGTCAGTATTTCCCTGTGTATTACTTGTAACGTTAAAGGGCCTATGGCCTACTAGGGTGTGTTTAAATGAGAAACATGAGTTGAATGTTACAATAAAAATTGATTTAATTGCCAAGAAAATCTACACATCATTTAGCAAGGGAAAAAAATTACTAGTAATGTGTAATTAAAAAGATATACACAGGGTTGCGTGATTCCGCGATGGGTGAGGTTTCTATTGAGATTCCTGCTGCCGGTTCGTCCAGGAGAGTTTGTTACTTAACTCGGAGCTGCAGCCGCCAAAAAGGAAAGCGCGCAGCCAACGCGTCCGCCTTTAAAGAAGCTCGCGGTGCGGTGGGGGACGGAGATGCAAGCGGCCGAGAGGTGGTGTCATCTCGACGTCACAGCGACGTCACACACTCCCCCCATTAGGCCAGAATTTTCCCAGAGGGAAAATTCTGTGGCTGGTAGGCGGCAACTGCATTCGGGAACCCTGAAACAGATGAGTGGTAGTGGTGTCAGTAGGTTAAATACAAGGCAACTACTAAGCCTGAAAGAGGAGAAAAAAAAACAAGTATAACCCTCGACCATTTATACGTCACCAAGCATTGAACGTTCCTATTACCTGACATACATCACATTCAAAAGGCCTACACACAATTATACGCATGAACAAGCCAGCATTCATTCATGATGCGAGTCGTATGCATTATAATACACGACGCGCGAAGAGGTATTATACGTGAGTTTTATAGCAAATAGCCACCCAGTCTATGTTGGTAGGCACCACCTGACCACCCATATTCGATAAGTGAAATTAATTGAAAGTGTATAACCTAATGTTAACCGACGTCGACGTTCGACGTCACAGCGACGTCACATATTTACTTAGCCCATGGTATAGAATGCTTCTATACCATGCATTGCATACCATGCATAGAATTTGTTTTGTCTTTTTTTTTTGTTTTCAGATTAGGATTTTCTTCAAAAATAATATTTCACAGCACTGCAACATGACAGTCAAAGCGTAAGATCGATGTACACTATAATTTGTTACCTACAAATCAGTCTAACTGTTGTACACTCACGTTTTATTGATGTGAAATGTTGATTTTGATGAAACTACTTGATAGAAAATAGCCCATTTTTTTAACTGTATTTTGTTAAAACGAATGCAAAGGAAGCTTCTATATCATGGGCTGAGAACATACTTTTCGAGAAAACATTGAATTAAAATAAACGATGTACCTATATAATAAATAAAACCTAAACTCGTATTCATAGATTCATTTTACGTGTGAGTTTTATCCGCTCGGCACAGCGGTGAAATCTAATTACTGCCTGTATCCCTGTTGACGTTCACCGTTTTTATTCGCCCCTAACATGCGTTGAATTACAATTGAGGTCACACCAACACTTTTATTTGGAAAACACAAATTTTTGTGGTGTTTGTAGTACTTAGTTATTTATGCGTTGCCGATTGTTCTGTGCCGTTTTGTTTGGGTGCTATTTTTGGTGTTTTCTGAGTCTTTAGGTCTTTTTTATGTTTGAAAATGTTTATAGTCTCATGTTTGAACAGAATCTAGAACTCCATGTGTTTCATGTCATTAATGCTAGTTGATCCAGGCCGCGTGATTCGAAATTATATCGACATAGACTTATCAGTGGGCCTCTTACAACTCGCATTTAGATGCGGTTTATATAAGCCAAAAAATATTTATATTCTAATTTTATGTAAATCAATAGCTTTCGCTTTAACACCATTTAATTAACCTACTTACGTAAAACGAATATTCTCTGAAAAAAATAAATATCACATTTGTATTTTCGAAGATTCGAAATGTATCCAATCAAAAAATAATAATAAAGGCTCTATAGGTATGGATAGCTCCCCCTCCCCCGTGGGATCTTCACCTTATCGTGGGGGGGGGGGGGGGCTCAGTAACCGTGGGTTTGAGGTACACCCACGGTGAAGCTAAGCGAGATCCCGGGAGGGGACGGTCCACGTGGGCTTGCGTGAGGCCTGCGTAGGATGCATCCCAAGGTGCGGCTGCGGGGGACAGTTCTGTCTGTCCCTCGCAGTCGGGTGCGGTCGCGGGAGGAGAGGCGTGTCGGTCTTACGTTGCCGTGCGCCCTATCTCCCGCGACCAAATGGGGGCGCACCATCGTTGCGTCGCGGTGGGGCCGCAGAGGAAGAGGAGATGCGGTGTTGCGTTGCCGTCCTCCCTATTCTCTGCGGCCGCTGGGTGTTTTGGCGACGGAGCCCAACACCTTCATCCGCCGTCAAAGGGGTTTCATTCGGGGCCCGCTTGACCATCTGGCGGGCCAATACCCGTCGGGGGATAGCGAGGAATGCTTCGGTGAAACCCTACCCTCCGACACATGGGTACATGAGGAGCACGGGTTGGTTTTTAGTCAGTAAGAGTCTGACAGTCTCCTTCGTCCTTCCCCCCCAGGGCGAAGGGACTCCATGAGGATTTTCCAACCCGAAAGCAAAAAAAAAAAGTATGGGTAGCTAAAAATTAAATATCAGCTATAGCTCCGCCAACATACTGCTTCGTAGAGACTATCGAGTTGCAATAAAGCATGCTAAGGGCAATTCAAGTGGCGTCACCATTACGAAACGTTGACAGACATAGCGGTGCTTTGAGTGGTTACATGCCAAATACCTATTGGAACTTCTCTAGGTATTTCGCATGTAACCCACGCAGTTCTGCCTACCCCAAGAGATGAAGGTTAATCCCGTAATTTGGTTTCCATCCCAAAGAAGGAGAGGGTCTCGCGATCTAACTGTATCATGAAGGTACTGGACTGACTGCGCTTGCTGCTTAGTGCTTTTAACTGGCCACATAAGGCACCATACTTTACAGACACAAATCGTTCTTATGATTCTGAGTGTTTTTGTGCCTGTTGATTATGTGCTAGTAGCAAAATGTCCTAGTGTTTGAGTTGCCTTTTCTAAGAAATTCTACATTTTAATAATGTTTTATCTATAAATATCAGTCGCCCTTTATATACATAACTACCATCAAAATTATTTTGCTTAGTAAGTACACCAATCAAATTTTTCCAACTGTGTTACTCCAGCTAGTGTAATAAACCTGAAAATGGGGTTAACCGATCATGTTTACCTACAATGTTGCTATTTTTGTCTTCGGACAAAAACAATTTTATTACTTCGCTGATTTAATAGATGCCAGTTTTGGGGAAAATTGTTCCAATTTTCGTAAAAATATAACTAGTGATATTGCTTGTTCGTACCATATCGGCTTATAATGGCTGCCTTGGATATGACTGTATCATTTTCCTATTACTAACTTTAAAGTATTTTATTTGAAAGTAGGATTACAAAAGTGTAAGCAGTGACGGGCAACTCTCTCTGGTTCTTAAGATATTGATACCGTGTTTTTTAATGGCAACACGTAGTCCCTGCACCCTAAACACAACGCATGCTATGGTTACGACTCCTGTATTGCAGAGGATTTACAAAATTCAATAAACGAATACAAGGTAAAAAAAACCGACTCAAACCAAGACAACAATGATTATAATATATAAATAAGTAATTATTATATTGATGACTATAAACACATCATTTTATTTATTTATTTTTTATTTGGAAAACTTTCAGCTAGCATATACAATAAGAAGAAAAATAAATACAAGAAGGCCGTTTAAAAGTTTCCACAGGTAGAAATCATAAAAAATCTAGTTTTATAGATAGTAATTGTTGGTAGACAGTTCAATACATAATATAATAATAATTAAAATTGCCACAACATTTCTGTTACGCTCAACGTAACCGCGCAGCCTATATAATATTATAAAAAGAAAACATTATTTAACGTTTTCTTTAGCTTTGAAACATTGGTATCGAATAAGTCAACATCGATCTGACGCGAGATCTCGTTAAAAGACTTGCAGGCACGTAATATAAATTAATTCTGCCTGTATGTAGTCCCAGCAGAGGGAATGTGCAGAAGAGTAGGCCTTCGTAATCGTGTTGAATGGGTTACTAAACCAAACTTACTCAACAGCTCGGGACAGTCGACTGCTCCCTGCAAGATATGAAATGTCAGCAATGCGCCTGCGCTCTTCCAATGTTAAAAAATGGAATTTTTTACACCTTGTGATATAATCTGGGAAATATGTTTTCGTTTTAAGTTGTAGAAATTTCAGAAAACGTTTTTGGATCATTTCAATTTGTCTATATAAATCTTGTAACTCGGATTTCGCGAGGCATACTCTAAACGACTGCGAACAAATATAAAAACCTAAGTATTAAGCCAAGTGCCCTATTCGCTTTAGTTACAATGTTATCGATATGTAAATGAAAGAGCAGCTTGTAGTCAAATATGACTCCCAAATCTCTAACTGTGCTCGTCCTATGTATAATTATATTATTGAATTCATAATTGAAAACGAAAGGATTTGGCTTTCGAGTAAAAGTACTGACAAAGCACTCAGAGACATTTAAGTCAAGATGATTTTGTATGCAATAATCATTAAGATTATTAAGATCTCTTTGAAGGTCATTACAATGCTGCATATCTGAGACAGGACATAGGATTTTCATGTCGTCCGCGTATTGAATGATCTTAGAGCGAGTGAAACAAGAGCTGAAGGAATTTTTACATGTAATGACCTATAGCCATTCAAAACAACTGTCTGCCAACGGTTCTCTATACACCACTATTTTTTAATTAGTACAAAACAATTAACTGGGCACTAAGTATCTTTAACTGATCATATTTATGTAGTTAAAAAATAAAAACACTAAGTCCCAAAACTGTCCACAAAAATACGTAATAATTGGTTAATGCATAACTAAGACTATGACCAACTCGCGTACTATTAGTAGTAAACCATTCCATTGATAAATTCGCCCCTGTCCCACTGCTCCCGCGCCGCGCTCGGATGCTACAAACAGTGCTAAATTGCTAGCGGACGAGAGCGTACCTATCGATTTTTTCGCTGCAATTTGTTTGTCTACGTTTTCCCGACGCGATGGCTTATCAGTTCATAATATCACGGGAGTATGTAGTTATGCTTCGTACGTACTTTTTGAGTGGAGGAATCGCGAGTGCAGCTGTGTACCCATGGACATCATTTTGTGAGTGTACCATAGTAAGCCGGCTAGTGTCGAACAATTAAAACAGCGCATATTAGACGCTTTTGACGAAATGAAAAGACTGTGATCTGTGTATTGACAATGTTGGTGGAGATTTTGAAGGACAATGGAAATACTTGTAAGTTTAGTAAATAATACCTACTTAAGTAAATAGTAATTTGAGGTGGGTGGCTCAAAATCGGTCTGTGTGGAGAACCTTGAGGGAGGCCTATGTCCAGCAGTGGTCGTCTCTAGGCTGACATGATGATGATAAAATAATTTGTAAAGAGCAGATGATTCTAACTTTATAAATACGCCAAAATTGTAATTTTTTCTTTTATTACAGAATACCTTCTTTTATTTCGATATGTGTTTGCTTTCTAATTACATACCTTCGTATTTAATTACTTGTAAAACGGTAAATGTTGCCGGTCCTAAGATCCCCGGATGAACTATGAATGAGAGGGTGGAATTAAGAAAATTAAAAAGTATCTACCTACACTGATTATTTTGCTTCATTTTATTATCTAAGGCTACCTGCATTATAAGTGCGACGGAAAGAATGTGTAAGAGTAGGACGGAAAGTAAATACTATCAATGAAGTAGTGAATGGATTGTAAAATATGTCTATGATTTTGGTGAGATTTTCTACGAAACAAATGATTATAACTTAGCTATTTATAGATATTATGAAATTCTTATGTCACATACATATATGATAATAATGTCTTCGCTGATATGTCCTTAAAGTTTTTGTACTAATTAAAAAATAGTGGTATATATGAGGTTAGCCATACATACATACATAGTCTCACGCCTATAACCCCGAAGAGGTAGGCAGAGGTGTATTTCTACACCCACTTTTCGCCAGATATACTTTAGTCCCACGTAATAAGGGGCGAGCCTATTGCCGTACCGGGCACATTCCCAGACTCCGTGCTGCTACTGAGAATTTCGTGAGAGACAAACCCAATAACATTGCCCGACCTAGGAATCGAACCCGGGACCTCCCGATCCCACGCGCACATTTATGCCGCGAGACTAACGAGGCAGTCGTATAAGGTTTGATGTCGAGTTTTCCGTCTCTACGCAAAGATGGTATTTGCATCGTGTTATCCCTTAGTCGCCTCTTACGACACCCACGGGAAGATAGGGGGTGGTGACACTTGTATTCTATGCCGTCAACCACACGGCAAATTATTTCAATGTTATAACGCTACCATCAAGACCCTTGCCTAGGACAATGCATTTGCTTTTTAGTCTATCTAGATAGTTTAGACAGTAATGTCATTCCACAGGGTGAAAGTTGTATGACTTCCGCTTCCCAAACTGTAAGTGATATTTCATCGTTTAAACCAGTGTCAGTATAACTAGTAAAGGCCGTCTACAACGACTGTCAAAGATCTTCACAACAGTCAGGGCCGACGCCTTGACGTGCTCTTTGAGTAATGAAGCAAGTGATACTTAACAATTTAATACGCACAGAACTTGAAAAAGTTATTAGAGCACGCCGCGGGTTTCAACCGTGTAATACAGTATGTTAGCAACTCCACTGGCATTTCACTGCCTTCTACTTAAAATATAAATTACAGCAAATTCATTTTTACGCCTATGATATATGTAGGCAAATAAGACAACTAGCTGTCGTTTATTCAAGTAAAAGTAGTTTCTACAAACTTACTTAATCTATCAGATCTATGTGTAGGCAAGTCTCGCTAAGAACTATAGAGGTTCCCTGAGCTTACTACCTATTTTACGGCTGAATTTTTTCCAAAATGAAATTAAAATGTAAGCTAATTTAATGTCACTGAGTTAATTCAAAGTTATCGAAATTTCGAATAAACAGAATAATCGTCTAATGATTACCACGAAGTTACCTAAACAAGTTAAGATGGCAAAGAAAATTTTATAATTATATCAAATTTACTTTTCAATTTGCGTCTCGTTACTAACAGGCTAATTTTCTTGTGTAAAAATTTTGAAACGTAGACTAAACGTAGAAATTAATGAATAAAACAATTGTGAAATCTTTTCTTTTTGTTGATGAGTTTTGAATGTTTTATGCCTCAATAAACTATGTCTATAAATTTAGCTCAAACATGGTTCGCGTTCGTCAAAGTACCTATTAAAGATCTTTAAAGGATCTGTTACTAAGTAAGTAAGAGATAAAACATCACAAAATTTGTTAAATACCCAAGAGGCGAAAATATATCACAGTATATTTATCGTTCAATAAATGAATAAGAAAAAGTAATGAATAGACTTTAACGTAAAAGCACAGTTGACATCAGTCATATATTTATATCGCATACGTTAATGACAACCCTTTTCGAAGAAATAAAGGAATCTGAAGCGCATAAATTAATTTTAATGGCCGCAGATATGATAAGTTAAGCATTAGTAATGATATATTGATAATAATATTAATCAGCATAATATATACGCGATGGTATAAACTTCAACTTATTATAACATTATACCTAATGTTACCTCTCACTCCGGTAATCCTTTTCTGGCAAACAAATATTTTGCCATCACAACTTTAGCACAGCTAACAAAATTAACATTTCGGAAATATTCAAGTTGTAGCCAAGTCTTTCAGGATACGTCTTAGTAGAATAAAAAAGCCTTCTCTAATTTCCTTTATCTTTAGCGCAATTCTTGATTCTTTCTCATTAATTCACAAATCGCAATTTGACCCAAATTAGGGTGTAATTTTTGGCTTAAAAGGTTCATTAATTCTTCCCGTGGGTATCGTATAAGGCTATTACGAGATTATACGGGCTTACCTTTCGTGTGCTAAGCGTGATTTCGGCATACCTTTCCTTGAGCTAAAGAAATCACGTGTACTTGAACACCTTAAGAAGACAAGAAGGTTTTTGGTATTAATTTGTAGTTAGTAGTTATTGAAATTAGTATCATAGATGGTACATTTATTGACAGATTTATGGGGTGGGTCAGTATCAAGGCAGTGACAGCTAATGGGCCATGAAAAGGTATAGAGTTTAATACCATAGTGCGCTAAACTTACGTTTCAAAACTATATGCCTATTAGCTTGGCAATGATACCTTGCTAAACATTCATAATGTTCTCGAAAGATGTGTGAAGTTTGCCAACTTGCATATGGCCAGCGTAGTGGGCAAATGCCCTTCTCTCGTTCTGAGTATAAGTCCGTGCCTAGCAGTGGGACAGTTTTAAGAAAATATGGGTGAATATTTTTGACAGTATCAATTTTGAACTCATGTTGATTCATCATCTTGGTATAGCCAGTATCTACATTTATACCTTAGCCTTTAGTCTAACCACGTAAAGCTGCTTCCCACGGTGCGTGGTTTCGCGGACAGAATCGCTCGGCACCTTTGAAGTTAAACGTAACTTTATAGAGCCATTGCTGTTGTTCGCAACCTAAACAATAAAATGGTATAGATAAGAACAGTGTTAGAATTCGTAAGAACACTGACAACTGTAATTTCATAAATTGAACAGAAAGGAATGATGTCACAAAACGTGATTTTCTTCTACAGAGGAATATTTTAGGCTTTTATATATTTAAGTTGCTCGCATACAAAGAAAATATCTGGGACACAATTTTAACCGCGATACTGTGGGAATTTAATTATGTGTATCTCGAAGTTGTATTGAACAAAATATAATTTAAGTGTATAGTAAATATAAATAAACGATAACTTTGATAAAAATATGAATCAAATATTTAGTAATGTGCCAGCTATTCCCTAAAAGCGAAAGTGTTTGAGAACAAATGTATGGATTGATGTTTGTTACACTTTCATGCTAAAGCTTCAATACAGTTTGTGCTACTATTAATAACTCTTTCCAACGTAGTCAGGTAAAAAATATATCACATAGAGTTGGTAAAAAAATATTTCAAAGTATTTATTCCAAAAGGTCAAAAGAGAGAGCGGGAAGTATCTATACGATTCACCATTTACCGCAGCGATCGTGCCTACCTGATATAATAAATATAATATTATCCCTGACTTAGTTTCTGCTACTCAGCATTACCTAGGGCTAAATCTTGATACCCACGGCATCGAAAATTCGTACGAAAAATAAAAACGATAAGAAACAATAACCACAAATCAAAAAGGCACACAAAACGTAACTCAGCGTTCAAATTACACGATAAATTGAGCAACTTAATACTCAAACAAAAGTATTCGGAGCGTTCCTTTAAAATGATTCATTTAATAAACCTAACACGGCCCGTCGGGGCTTTAATAAATTCTAACCGAAATGCCCCACAAAGATGTATTCCTTAAATATAATCAGGAATTATGAACAACGGGCACGCCAACACAATGCCAGAGTTATTAAGCCAGACTATTACAATTTCCTTAGATGCCGTTACTAATTTGATCGTTGTTTATTTTTTGGTGTCATTCTACCGTTTGTAATCATATTTCTGCTCATGTTTTCGGCCTGTTTTATGTCTTAGAGTACGACCATTGTTATGTTAGCCTCTTTCTTAAGTGCATCAAGCTTGACTTTCAGGCTAGTATTTTAACGGTAGGTTTTTCAAGATCATTGTTTGCACGGAGCTTTACACTTGACTTTGAGGATGTTGCTTGCTGTATTTTATCGAAGGGTCATGAGCCCACTCTCAAATAGTACTGATATTCAAAACAAAACAAATGGTTTATACTAGAAACTTATTATAATGTATTTTGTTGACTTTCTTTAGTCATACCCAGGGCCGTGAAAGCTCCATACATGGGTAAATTTCATATAGATCAGCGCCATCTACCGAAGATTGCAAGAAAAAAATTACATATATACCTAGAAATATCTGTAGCGATAACTGAACGGTAATTTCGCCACCATCGTTAAGATCTGCGTGGCGCAGTGGAAGAGTGCTAGGCTCATAACTTAAAAGTCCGTGGATCGAATCCACGCTAATCTAGAACTACTTTTTGTGATTTTTATATTTTTTACTTTTAAATTGCATATTTTACATAATAGTTGTCATTTACTTATTTATTAACACCGATATTAAACATTTATTTTATTTTGAAAAATGAATCCACTACTAACGCCATCTATACGATCGGAATAAAAATAAAATTGTTTGTGCGCCATCTAGAGTAGAGGATGCCTATTGAACTTTTCCTTAGAGGGAGTTGCGCATCTATACCAGTATATCTGTATAATCTATGGTCATACTTTTATTTTTTGCAAACAGCTTAGAAGGTATCACAATTGTTCACGTACTTTTGTAGCACCAGTAGCATTAAAAGTGTCTGTGAAGCAATATACATTGGTTTATTTTTAAGGAAGCAAATGCTTGATTGTTGATTAAAAGTATTATTGTCTTATTCGAGTAAATTTCAACGCGTCTTTAATTCAATAATTTGAAAGTAATAATAAAGAAATCTTTCAATTAATTTAATACTTTGTAAGCCAACGGCTTAACCCCCAAAAAGTAGGTATGATGAAAGCTGCTGTGAAAAACTAGTTTAATCATAGCCAGTGTGCAGTGCGGTTGCTTTGTGCTGGTGACTGGGCTACGTTATCAAATCTTTTGACATGGTGTCATTATTAAAAGGTCCCTAGCGCTGAACAATATGCACTACATTTTCGCTCGCTCTTACGTATACATACTATGACTGCATGGTTATGAGGTTACGAAATAATAAGTGATTTCGGTGTAGTGAATTTATCAAAAAATATGATATATGAAGTAACAAGAAGGAAATGAACAGCACATATTATAAACTACTACAGAAAAGTAGAACCAAATAAAAAAATTACTACCTCAGTAGACAGATCGGCTTGTGTATATTTCCTAAGGGGAAAATATAATTACATTACGCCTACATTATGCCCAGGAAAGTTTTATAGCTTTGATACAAGTCGTAAGCACTGTTTACTGGATACATCCGCTAATTATTGATTTCTTGTTATGAATTGAAATTAAATGCATGTGTTTAACTGTGCCTATTTCAAACTCGTCCACGTAGTTTTTGAAAAAAAAGATCACCAACCACTTATTAACCCTAGAGTACTAATCTTATTTTTATACTGCTTAATACTAATGATCGATCGGGAGGCTACTTCATAAATGATACAAGATTTCAGAAAGAATTTTCTATTCAAATTTGTATTAAATGTAACAAAATAATGAAGAAAGACCTCGCTTCTTTAAATTTAATGGCACATTTTCCTTAAAATTATAATTTCAGTCTTAAAAATCAACCTTAAATCTAACATCACCCTTGTTTGAACAGTCTTTTGAAAAATAATAATAAAAAATAAAAATACACATATAGCTTCTAATTTATTATCTAAATGAAGTATTCTTAAAGTGTTATATCACATAAAAGTAAAAACATAATTATAAGATATTTGGCTTGAGAGTAAATTAAAATCAGCCTATATTTTTCTATCACAATTACAGCAGTTTGGAGATCGAGATTGGGATTGTAGAGCAGCTTCTAACTCGGTGCTTGTGCTTGCTTGTATTTAAGCTGTCCCAGTAGGTATATTAAGATTGTTCGGAGCAATATTTTGGAGATCATCTTCAAGCTGGCACGAGGGTAAGAGAGTAGGATCAGCCACACTGTCGTCTATATCGTAATCCTCAGTTTCACTGTCCGAATCTTCGTTTTCTAAATAGTTTGTTATCTGGTTCTCGTCGAGATTCATCTATGAAACAAAATTATCAATTCTCAGTGAAATCAAACTTATTGTTACAAATAAATAAAGCGAAAATTGCAAAAAACTAAAAAACGACATTAGTAAAAAACTTACCGTTAAGGCGAGGTTGCAGTACAGTGCGTAGCTCGACCTCACCCCCCGCAAAAACAAAAACACGGCGGTGGCGTCAGCGAGTGAGCGGGGGGAGGGGAGGGGGGGTTTCGTGTGTGCGTGTGCCACAGCGCAGCGTAAAAAAACCGTAGATGAGTTATGCGAACTTCAAAAGTGGCACATTAAAAACTGACAAATTCATGACAAACTTTTTTTTTTCTAAATGTCTCATTTGGCTTTAGTCGCGTACGGTCGGAAGCGCTCGCTCTTTTACTCGCGTGTGTGTACGTTACATTTGAAAATGCCGTCGTGTGTAATGAGATTTTGCTAAGGTAGTTAAACTATAGTAGGATAATGACTAAAAGTTATGGAATCACGTCAATATTACAACGTTTTATTTTCAATTTATAATAAATTCAGTATCACAAATAATAGAGTGCATAAAAAATTGGCATTTAGCGAGTGTAAAAGAGAAGCAGTATTGTGTGTGCGTGTTCAAAGACTAAAAAACAAAGTATCCAGATGGGACATTCGTAATAATTAAATACTGATGTGTGTTTTTGTCAAGTAATAAAAGTGATTTGAGGCTGAATCAACACAGTATATTATTATTATAGTAATACAAAATCATACGTAAGTTACAAACATTGACGGATGATCAAAGTCCATTCACTTGTTCTTGTTTTTCTCCTTTTAGTATTAAACAACTAAGTAGATTGTACTGCACAGTTTTCGCTGCCGACCCACCGTACCCCTGGCAGTACCCCTGGGGGTATGGTGGGTCTTTCAAAGCTTAACCGTACTCCCAGATAATATTGTTGTGTAATTAGTTTATTAATTTCAGTTCGTTAATTTCAAGTTCTACTATTTTGTGGGATCATTCCCAGTATAGTAGTAGTATTGAACAATTCTATGATAGAACTGTCCTAATTCTATTAGCACAACTTGATGAGGAGAACAGAACTAATGGGATAAGTAATAGGAAATGTCCCAGTCTAGTTCTATGTATGTTTTTACAAGGGTATTCAATAGAACTACTGGGAATGATCCGTAGTGTCACGACATCGCGCTCATATATCCGAATAAATATGTTTTGTAGACGTTCATTTGTTTAATGTGTAAAACAAATTAACGTCTACAAAACAAATGAACGCCTACAAAACAAATGAACGTCTATAAAACAAATGACTTACAGAAAGTGATCAGCTATCGATAGTAATTGCAAAAAACAGGTGCATGCGATTTTCAACCTAATTGACATTAGTCAGTATTTATAATTTTATTACCCTTATATTGCCAGAAAGCGAGAAAAAACAAAAAAAAAAGTTTGTCATGAATTGTCAATAAGGTCGAAAATCGCATGCACCTGTTTTTTGCAATCACTATCGATAGCTGATCACTTTCTGGTAGTCATTTGTTTTGTAGACGTTTATTTGTTTTGTAGACGTTCATTTGTTTTGTAGACGTTCAATTGTTTTGTAGACGTTCATTCGTTTAACACATTTTTATAAATACATATTTATTCGGATTTGTGAGCGCGATGTTGTGACAATACCCTTGTAAAACATACATAGAACTAGTGGTAAATTTCCTATAACTGTTTCCCATTAGTTCTATTCTTCTCATCAAGTTGTGCTAATAGAACTAGTGGGAAAACAAGTATCACTAGTTCTATCATAGAACTGTTCAATAGAACTAGTGGGAATGATTCGACAGCGCAAGGATGATGATGATGACGGGTCTTCAACAATACCACAGATTATACCTATAATATACAAAGCATTATAACCATTAGCAGTAATACCTAAACGTTTTATTCTCTAATTTATCTCCTTGTTGCACTATATCATCGTACTAGCGCTTGTCTTCGCTGTCTAAAAATACAAAAACGTAAGTAGTAAGTCATTATCATACGAGAGATAACACTGTTCAGTTTAATGTCCACGTAGCACGTTGGTACAACACTCGGAGCATTTCAGCCAGGAGTACGGTTAAGCTTTAAAAGACCCACCATACCCCCAGGGGTATTGCCAGGGCTACGGTGGGTCCGCAGCGCACAGTTTTTATATTAACGTACTGTTTTAGGTTTCCATTGAATGAAATGTACTTTTTTAATAAATGTTATAAATAAATCACATCGACTTTTTATTTCCCTACCTTAAATGAATTAATCAAATTTACTTTGAGGCGAATTGAATTTACTCATGACAGACAATGTGATCATGTCGCAACTGAGTCAAATTATTGTTTGTGAAACGGTCAGCATGATGTCACAATGCGCTTCGGTCCAGAGAGTATATGTTTATCTCTATTTCGCGCTTGCGATTAGATGTGCTATCTCACTTACACTTCTTATCTAATTCTTAGTGTGTCGTTTTGACATATTTATATTAGTGTGCGTACGCTTTTCGAGATGCGTGCCACTCGTAAGCTCCGTCATGTTACCTTGTCAGTAACCTGTTTACGGTTTCTTACTAGTATGTCTATGGTTTGAACGATTGAGTTTGGAATACGAATTACTTTGTACTTTTGCGAAAACGTACATGCGGGGGTGGAGGGGGATTTTGCGGAGCAACGACGTACGGCCGCCCTCAATCACGCCTAGACAGGCACTGATGAACGGCCGGCGAGCGATATAATGCCAACATTTTGACTATTTTTTTTCTTGGTGAAAAATGATAACGAAATTACGAAATCTGTTTTTACCATTTATTTTAAAATAAAGAGCTGTTTCTTTTGATAATACTTTCATATAAATTCATTATGGAATCTCTAAGCAGTACACGTTTAAAATTGTGATTTAGTGCCATGTTTGACATTTTTTTTTATCGAACCAATCATTCCAAATCGTGTTTCTATCTTTACGATTTACTAGAAGATATGTTCAACTTTTATACTTTAATTTTTATTCATTAAAAATATCATAGTTCATGGGACTTTCAGACGTTCAAAAATCTTAAAAAGTACTGCAACCTCGCCTTAATACTAATGATCGCCTCCCAGGCGAACGTGAGGTCAATAACTCGATACCTGAGTATTCCCCGCTGAATCCATGACCACTCTCCACCGTATCGTGGGGTGCACTATATTGGCACGAACGCACGCCGCGATACATAGACGTTATTTAAAAATATTCTTAAAAAATCAACCGAACGCGGCCTCTCAGATGATGATTAGTATTCTAGGGTTAATAGATATATGTGGTTGACGACTTTATAAAAAAATAATATAATTTGTTAAGACATAAAAAATAACTTAATATCATCATCATCAGCCTGTACGTACAGTCTACTGCTGGATATGGGCCTCTCTAATAGCACGCCACTAAGCTCGATTTTCGGTTTGCCGTGTCCCGTCGCTGCCAGCCACTTTGCGTATATCGTCATTCCACCTAGTCGGATATCTGTTTATATCTATCTAAATATCTTATACGATATTCGACAAAAAATCGACTAGATACTAATCGATGTTTTTATTGCTTATAGTGACGTTTAGATTATTAACTACATGTCTCAAGTGCAGCAAAATTATGTCGAGTCTGCTGCATAGAAATGGCACATTCCTAACATTTAATAACAAACTTCTCTGTTTTTAGTGCACATTTTTTCTACATGAGGTAGTCCAACATTATTGAATTCAAAATGTATAGATTCCCGACAAAGGTTATTTCCATTCATAAATATCATACCAAACACCTCATTCGAAAATTTTCCTCAGTTCTTGGAAATAGTCTCAACAACATTATGTGTAGGTATCTCAAATAATTATAACGTCACCCAGTTTCCTCTGCCAAATTTCTCGTAAGCACCTTGGCATAATTCCGTCGGAACATTATTATTATCACTTGTATTTTCTAAGACCTTTTGAATATGGAAATTTTGCAGGTTATTTAACATGTCACCGAGCAAAGGAGACAGCGATGTCGTTTGACAAAAATTTCACGTTGAAGTCTCTCAGAAAATATGTGCCGGTGGGAATTTATAGGTTTCGAGACTGTTACAGACGGTAAAGTATAATGTGTTTATTGGGTGAGAAAATAATGTTATGACGAATATTGATATCGTTGGTAGAAGATAATTGAGGTGAGAAGTGGAGCGAAGGAATTGGTATTGCGTATCACTGCTTCTTCGTACGTTTCAGCTGAAAGGATCGCTTTAATAAAATTGTAGGGACTCAACTCTGTAATATTTATATAGTAAAATAATGTTTAGTCTACTAGATTGGAAACGCGAAAGCCAAGGCGAAACACATCAATATGAAATTATTTGTATAAATTATAGCTCAAAATTCATGTTGATGAACTAAATAATTTGTAGTCATATTAAACTATGTAGTGCTTGTATATTTTATTTGTTTTCTAAAATTATAATTATTAATTGTATGGCCGGTTGGTTGGTCAGTAAATATTATTGCAGCTTTGAACATCTTTGTGTTTGATTCAACAAATTGGTAGCAGCGGCGCGGTGGCGGTGCGTTAGGGGCAGGATCTAATGCGTAAAATCAATTGGACCGGCCCTCGAAAACAGCGGCGCCTTAGCGGTGCGGCGGCGGGCAACGAGTGGTGCACTCCAGTCAAGCGGTGACCGCCCGCGCGTCTGCATTGCAGTGTTGTGCAATTAATTTTTGTGATAAAAAATATTTTTGAATCAAAAAGAGGTTGTTGTCGTAGTTCAGACATTGCGTTACAAATATCTCGACGACACAACCATGAACACAACACTACGCCGCTAAAGTGCCACGCGATCTGCCCACTGGTTTCGAGAACGGGTCGGCGTTGCTCGCACCGCCCCCGCGTCGACGCCGCCACCGCCCCGCTGCACGCAAGATTCGAGGCAGAGGCCTTAAGGGAGGCCTGAAAGTTCTTCACACAGACCGATCTTTAGCTGCCCGCATCCGACTGCATCGCGCGATTTTACCCAAATAGTCGACATACTTAACCAAAAGAAATAAATATTCTGAATTAATAATAACGATTATCACATAAAAATTCATCCTAGATGGGAATGGAACCACCGACCTCCTACTTAGCAGTTACTGTCCACTTAACAATGAAGCCAATTATCATTTTGTTACTGCGGTTTCAAAACCATTCCTTCGTTTCTTTTTTCTTGCAAAAATGGTACCGATAATCTACCCGGATTGGTTGTTAGTAAAGTGTCTCGTACTGTATGTTGGAACACGGGCTTCGATTGACATATGAGTCTCTCGGGATTGAACCTTCAAGCGTCAGGGGACTTAAACTGCTTTCTCTTATTTATTGCTGCTTAAAAATAATGACAGGGGACATAATTAACGATGAACCTTGGAACAAAACAGTAATAAAGAAATAAATGATATAGAGTTACTTTCTAGAAAGCCTTTTGCTTTCGCTTTAAAAACCCCCAATAATATGCTTGCCATCATTTAATATCAGCGTTTAGGACTAGGCGGGGTGGAATCGTGAGATACCACATGAAAAAAAAAATTGGTCTTTTCATTAAAACGCAACTCAATCCTTTAGTATAGCGCGACCATCTTGCATCCAGGAATGCAGAATGTTGCCAAACTTACGGCAAAGGAAAGAAAGGTGAGGCCATCCTGATTCTTTTCTCCAAACGCACTTAACATAGACGTCATAGGGTTGTCTCATTTGCAATCAAAGCTGCGTAGTTTCAGTTGTTCTTTTATAGTTGCAGGCCGCCTTCGTAGAAGCTAATATTGAAACAAACATACCTATAGGCTATATAGTATCCAACAAGAGCGAATTCAAAGAATTAATTTTCAAAAACATTCGTTCTAAATAGGAAAAGTCGATAACACTCCATCATCCGGAAATTGAATCTCGAGTTCCACGGAGGTCACCAACATAAATGCCTTTTTATTTCATGGAATAAATAAGTGCAATAACTTCCACCAGATACTACTTAAAATTCCCAATATGAAAGCATTATCTTTAATCAACTATAACAGACGCCTCTAACCAAATAAATAATAGTATAATAATATAATACCAATCTACAAACTTATTCGTAGGTACATCCACCATTTTGATTATTACATGTACTTATTTAACATAACATCTTGTAAATTACATCAGCTACGATCCGTACTTAGGCATCTAGACATTATATTTATTATATCACTAAGTACTATTCTTGTAACTGAAGCCTGCAAAGCCGCAACGCAAGCGGACCACGGGAATTTTGACTTTATGGCAATGTGTTAAAAGATTAATGTGTGTTTAATAAATTTGTGGTGTTTGTATTGTACAGTTATGTACCCTGTCACAGGGTGTATCACGGCAAGCTCACATAATATATGCTGTCGACGAACCTGACACAAACGAGTATATTACTCACGGTCGTCCCCTAGTATTTATGAAGCGAATGACACACAGTGTCGAGTTATTGGAAACGTGATACTAATGTTGAAAGAGTTCTTGTATAACTAAAGGAGATGAAATGAAGAAGTGCTATACGGTGCCTATAGGAGTGTGCTAAATAAATTTCTAGTACGCTAATTTCGAGTACAACTCTGTAAGAAATCAAATATTTACAGGTAAATTTTGGTTTGGGCTACTGAGTCAAGTGTTTCGTGAAATGCGAGATTTTTGTTTTTTCTATACTAATATACTTTTGCGCCATGTCCGCGTGTGTTCAAATCCGACACACTCTGCGAGGTAATCTAATAATGTTCTCCGTCGTTGGTTAACTTATAAATACACATTTTTTATTCAGTGGTGAAATAAAATAGTTAATCTCCCTTAGAACTTTAAATACATAAAAACTTGCTATCTTCACTATTTATTCTATCTCATCAACTGGATAAAACCATTAAAAGAAACATATTTATAAAACAACGATTAATAGCAACTGGAAAGGCAATGCAATAATTGAGTAATTAATAAGGACACAAAAACCGAGAAATTAAATCAAAATCATTATTATACCAATGAAATTGAGAACCAACTTTAGTGTAAAAACTTTTTGGTATGTAATTAACTCCATACAAGTTACTTCAGGATAACAAGTACGTTACGATTAAGATTCCCTTGTAAGTATAATGAATATAAGACTACATATTGTAGGTAAGCTGCCACAAACGATTACTACGAA
Organism: Euclidia mi; assembly: GCA_944739405.2. NCBI lineage: Eukaryota > Metazoa > Arthropoda > Insecta > Lepidoptera > Erebidae > Euclidia > Euclidia mi. The sequence goes on along the minus strand of OX123185.2, from coordinate 84,645,200 downwards.
GTCTCAGACATAACTTACATTGGTCTCGAGTTAAACGCCGAACGGAGTTTGTGGGCGTTCCGCAGAGCCGGTAAATTGTCTAGAAACTCACCAAGAAAATTAAACTAGAACAAATAAGGAAGCTTATTGTCTTTGTGCTTTAGAATACCAAGAAATGTTACTGTGTTTAGGCTGATATCGATCTAAGCAATTTCATTTAATAGTAGTGCGGAGATTTGTGACAGAGTTTGAGGTAGCCGAGGGAAAAAACACCGACCACGCAGAACTAAAAGTTTTATGACCACTGAGGTTTCTGGGGAACAAATTGTTAAATAATTGTGCTAATACATTTTTTTGCAACGGTCTCGTTTTCCATAAATTCATTTGCACTAATATTATTTGCCATAATCATCCCTGATCATAATATTTACTTGCACTACTATCATTTATACTAATAACGTTTGCCTTAATAACTCAACAGTGGTAACTTTTATTTGCCATAAAATGACTTTCTATAACAACATATATCATAATAATTAGTTTCCATGAATAACACATCTCATAATCGACTATTGACATAATCAAAATTTGATATAATTATGAAAATAGTACATAATATTGTTAGGTCGAAATTAATTATTGTTAACACCCCGACTCAGTGCAATCCGACTCGGATAGGTTAGGTTAGAAGACTAAGGCGGAAGCTCCGCTTCGCTTCGCTCCCGCCTTAGTCTTTAGGTCTTCCTTAGTCTTTAGTCCTTAGCCTTTAGGCTTAATTGTGAATAAAAAATCTGGGGTTGGGTTTCGAAACGAGTCGCCCGAATTTGAGGTGGTGCAGGGGCTTAAGGGAGTTAGTTTTAATCCCCTAAAAGTAATTTTGGCTGCCGGAGTTGCGTCTAAATATTTTTAAACAATTTCCGAAAATTCCTCATTCAAATATGCAAAACGGAACGTAATTTTAGGTTTTATGTGAAAGTAACTAAATAGGTTGTGTTAGGTTCTCTTTTGACCCTTAACCCGAAAATTGGAGCCCTGCGAAGCAGGGCTCCTTCAACCTCAGTTTATTAAACTAGTGTGAAGAATGTGGAAGTTGGCAGAAGGTTATGATGAATAAAAGTTATGGAAACTGGCATTATTGAAAACGAAAATTATAGCAAATACGTTTATGGATTTAAATTATTATAACACTTGATCGATTATGACCAATGGAATTAGTGAAAGTCATTTTATGTCATTTAACGATTATGGCAACTGAAGCGTTATTTCTAATGAAATTATCGCAAATACCAGTATGGCATATGAAATTATGGCATTTTAAATTATGGCAAACATTAGTAAACCGGTCTTGAGATTTATACTCAGAGTGATAAGTCTCTCATTGAATTACTAACTTTTGGATGCGGATTCGCCTATTGATGGGTTGGTTATCGATATAAAAGGAAGACTATGTGCTATTCTGATGTGTAAGCTGTATTGTTGCAAAGTTTTATAAACATTTGTTCAGTCGTTCTTGCGTGAAAGAGTAACAACAATTCATCCAAATATGCTACAATCTTCACGAAGTATTTACCAAAGACTCGATCACGCAACAATCAATAACTATTACAATTTAACGCAACTTTATCGATGCACCGAGTACTTATTTACTTTGTTTTCGTTGAGGGCTCATGAGAATTTCTGATAAGTAGATAATGGCTTACCATTTAAAACCTATCTTATTTTTATCTGTTAAATAGTTACAACTTTCTTTTAGCGCGAAATTTATATAAGCGCAGATCAATAGTTCTATGTTCCACATCTATACTAATATAATACAGCGGAAGAGTTTGTTTGTTTGTTTATTTGTTTGTTTGTTTGTTTGTTTGAACGCGCTAATCTCAGAAACTACCGGTCGGATCTGAAAAATTCTTTTTGCATACGATAGCCAAGTTATTCCGGAAGGCTATAGGCTATATAACATAACGCTTCGACCCTTTGGGGCCGGGCAAAAGGTTAAAAAGGCTAATGGATAATGTCGGCTAATCTCAGGAACTAGCAGTCGGATTTTAAAAATTGTTATTGCCTATGATAGCCCAATTATTCCGGAAGGCTATAAGCTATTAATTACGCCAAAAATTTTAGGGGCCAGACAAAAATAATAAAATGGTCAAACGAGAAAGGGGAGGGTTGGGTCAAAGGCAAAAAAAGGCTAAACGAATAGGATACTATCTATATGGGTATCGTTTTCGAGATTTTCAGGACGTTGATTAATAATATGAAATTTATTTAATGATCCAAGATGGCGGACGGGAAATCAAAGATGGCGAATGAGAAAATTTTATAAATCAATATGGGTATCGCCTTCGATATTTTAAGGGGTGGGGAATCGAAATACAACATCTATTTTGTGATGAAAGATTGCGGATGGGAAATCAAAGATGGCGGATGGGTTTTTTTTAAAATCAATATGGGTATCGTCTCCGATGTTTAAGGGGATGAGAATCAAAATACAACATCTGTTTCGTGATCAAAGATGGCGGATGGGAAACATTAAAAAAATCTATATGGGTATCGTCTCTGATGATTTATGGGAGGGAGAATCCAAATATACCATCTATTTCGTGATCAAAGATGGTGGATAGGAAATCAAAGATGGCGGATGGGATTTTTTTTAAAGTCGATATGGTTATCGTCTCCGATATTTTAAGGAATGGTGAATTCAAAAACACCATCTATTACGTGATCAAAGATGGCGGTTGGGATTTTTTTTAAAATCAATATGGGTATCGTCTCAGATGTTTAAAGGGATGAGGAATCCAAATACAACATCTGTTTCGTGATCAAAGATGGCGGATAGGATATCAAAGATGGCGGATGGGAAAAATTTCAAAAATCTATGTGGGTATCGTCTCTGATGATTTAAGGGATGGAGAATCCAAATACAACATCTATTTCGTGATCAAAGATGGCGGCTAGGAAATCAAAGATGGCGGACGGGTTTTTTTTAAATTCGATATGGGTATCGTCTCCGATATTTTAAGGAATGGTGAATTCAAAAACACCATCTATTTCGTGATCAAAGATGGCGGATGGGATTTATTTTTAATCAATGTGGGTATCGTCTCCGATGTTTAAAGGGATGGGGAATCCAAATACAACATCTGTTTCGTGATCAAAGATGGCGGACGGGATTTTTTTTAAAGTCGATATGGGTATCGTCTCCGATATTTTAAGGAATGGGAATTCAATATTATATAAAAATCTATGTTTGTTTGTTCATCATATATAGACTCTGCAATGATAAGAAATTAAGCGCTAAGTCAATGGTAACTTTGGAAAAGGGGCTTGGAAAAAAGGGAATTAAATAAAAACTCTTAAAAAGGCGATACGAAGTTCGCTGGGTCAGCTAGTATTTAATAAAATTGAGCTCGTCGTCTATTTTATCAATTTAATCTACTGTATGACGCCATAGTAATTATATTTACTGTTGAAGTTTTTTATATTAAGTAATTATATCAGATACATAAAGGCATAATTTAATTTTAAAATTTGCCACTTCTAATAGAATTTTCAATTTCCTATCGATTCCACTCATAACACTGATGATTAATGACAGTTATGATTTTTGTCACTCCTCTAACACAAGTTTTGACTATATTGCATTTTAGCCTGCTTTATTTAAGGCATTTATTTGTAAATGATTAAAAGATTTAAATTGGCAGACGAATCGTTCTTTCTCCAGTCGCTGCTCTAAGCTCCTATTAAAAAGCTAAATTGCATTATTCTGTAAAGCATTCTTGTTGTACAATATTTTTAATAAACAACAGCTTGTGTCGCTCTGCATTACGGAGCTAAGCGGGAATTGATATCAGGCGCTTGCAACTCAGTTTAATTTTTTTAAATATTCATTTACTACTTTATCGACGTTGTTTGTATCTGTATTGGTACATCAGTTAACCATTATTTAAGACGCCTGTATTATTACTATGCAAATGAGCATTTTGCTCGCAATAAAAGGTGGCGTTACAATTGATTGATGCAGCTCGTTATAAAGATACTTTTTTGTATAGACTTACGCTTTTATCCCCGAACGGGTAGGCAGAGCTGTAATATTACACCCACATTTCGTCATCTTATGAATTTTCCCACAATGGTCCCACGTAATAATGTAAAGATACGATTTTAATAAACAGTTGCTTAACGTGCTCTCGCAATTAAATGTCTTCAAAATGCAATTTCGATCTGGTCTCAATGTCATAGATAGTATTCTCGTAAATTATCTGTCACTTAAATGCATGTTAAATCATGTATCAACGTTGATCTAAGTGTCCAATTAGACTACAATGACATGAAGACTAGCAAAATACCAATTATTGTGAGTCAAATCAAATTCCAATAGTATTTCGTTCAAAGTATTGCGTTAGTGTCAGTCAAAATAAGCTTAACTTTATTACGAAAAGCCAGTCACATTTGCTATACGCTACTATTTTCTATAAAAATCATTCATAATAACCATACCAAAAGTACTTTTCAGGGGACTGCGAAAAGAAAGATCAAAATTGTTCATCACCTTTATCCAAATAGCGTCGGTTCTACATTGTAGGTTCCCATTTCACGAGTATAATTATCAACCCGTAATTAATTAAACTTGACTCCAGGCTCAAGATTTTATAGTACTAACACACAAACAATATGGTGTGTTTGTAGATTCGTCTGGCTGTCATTCAAATTGGTAAGCAGTAAGTCGACAAGTTTGATGTTACAGGAACTATTTGTAGTCTGCGCACTACTCGGGAATACGCGTGATTTGGATGCTACCCCTACTATGGATTAAAAAGATAATATCAAACTATTCTTCAAAGGCGATACGCCTTTTAAATCCATGGTTAAATCCATAAACAGTGGTTATTTTTTTTTGTAATCCGATGAATGTTATTAGTATCTATAGACAAAGCTTAAAATCACAATTAAACAGACCAATAGTTCTAGTGGAGCGATACCAAAATGTACTCAGAAGAACTCTTGAATTAACTTAGTATTCCAAAATAAAGGCCAAGGTAACAGATGTCAGAAAAGAAAATGTATAACTGAATAGACATAAAAAGTATTTCCCTCCTTTTATGACGACTTTGACCTCCCAAACTTATTCAAACGATAGTCGTTATCCTATAGTAGCGGTTCCAATGAGAAACGATGCCTAGCTATGTCAAGTTTGCTAACATCACGGGTCTGGCATACGGAATACATTATACCTATGTGTGTGCCTGGAATTGCTACCATCAATTCCCCAATTATTGACACTTTGCGGTATATAACCTCAATTTTTTTTATGATATTACGTTCGTAATTCCGTACGCGTTCGGGTTTTTTGTTGGTGTCCCAGTATTTTACATCTATCAATCCAGAAATGTTATGTTTTATTGAAGAGTTGTGAAGCTTGTTTATGCTCGAGTATGTATCACTCGTAAATGTTCCCATTTAAAATCTTTCATACAGCATATTGAGAATAAATCACTGGCAATATTGATGCGTTGAATGTCGAATGTGTGATATTTTTTCGTAGCAGTATATTTATTTTGCTAAATTGCCATGGGAGCCTAAATTATGTGATGTGATGCACACTTATTTTAGTACAATGAGTGTTAAGGGCAACCCTAAGTCACCAAGAAGTTATTACCGAATATGCTGCCTGCTATCTCTTTTATATCGTTTTTATGAAATAGAGAAAATGCTACATTTGCGTCTAGAAACTATCTTCGTGGACCTTTAGAAGAACCCTAAACTCCAGTTGTTATTGTTTGGTTTGCCCTTAATTATTGAGATCTTCAATATACCTAAATATTATATAACATTGACCTGGGCTACTTCTTGAATGTGTGCCAAGTACGACCACGATTCTGCTGACCTTATAGGGTGGCCCAATTTTGGATATGCAAGTTGCAGTAGTAACGTATATGGTACAAACGTATGAATAAAATTACTGAAACATTTGCACGCACAAAAATGTTCGAGTATTTTTTGTGAAGTTTTTGTACCTGGATACAGGAAGGGTTTATGTGCGTATGTAAATTGACGCATTTGTTTATCATCGCTGCCGACGAACACATCTCAGCGGATGAAGATTTGTATATTGTCGTACATATGTTAGGGAAAATTCTGCTGGTTATTTGGATTATTTGACGTAGTCTCGAGTACAATTGATTCTATAGTACCTTCTACATTTGATAGCGTAAAGATTAATAAGTCCACAAAGTCGACGGAGGAGAACTAACAAAGAAACTTAAAATTATTAATGAAGAGAGTCTACGTCATGAGTACGTTTTGTATTTCAAATCTTCGAATTTCGATTCCCGGGTCGGGCAAAAGTAGTACTAAGTGGGAGATTTTCGAATTCTCAGTAGCAGAATGAAGACTGGCAATGAGCTCGGTAACAGCAATAGGCTCTTCTCCTATTACGTGGGACTGAAAATTTTATAGCATTGCGAAATGCGGGTTTAATATTACACCACTGCCTACCCCTTCAAGGAAACAAGCGTGGTATAGCCACGCTTGTAACCTCGGAGACTATATTATCTAAAAAACTTGTGAAATTTAAATGTAAAACTGAAAATAAACAGAAATTATCGGCTCAAATAACATACTGCTATGAAACCAAACGCTTGACATTTTCCATGAGAAAATTTAATAAAATATAACACCGACTACACATACTACTAGACTACACTACACTACACATTTTATGAAATTTGACTTGCGAAGCTAAATGCCGAATTGCATACTTTCATTTAATTTAATAAAGACAAAAATGTTCTTTACGACGCCTTTGCCTTAGGGTCAATGACTTTATATCTAGACGATACGTTCACTCAAAGTTTGACCACGTATTCACTATCAAACTTTCATTTGCTTCGCTGTTTGGAGAATTACTCAATCTATCAGAAGCAATAAATTTGCTTCGCATAAAACAACCTATGAAGGAGTTCAATCATACAAATTCGAAGTTTACAATTGAAATGCGATAGGATTTTCTCACTAACTTGGGTTGCAACTAGCTTACTCGAGCAGCAACAGACCAACTCGAGCAAAATTAAGTCCCAACACTAAGCGTCCGCTTCGTCAGCGAAACTACTACCTGCATTTTCGACCGACACTTAAATTTAAGCCCTTTAGGTTATGAACTTGAAGCAGTGTTTCGGGGTTTAAGCTAAGGAATATTTGGGATTGTTTTAAAAGAAAATTATACTAAAAGAATGCTTTAATAAATTGTATTTTCACTAAGATGGATTTCGTCAAACTATTTTTACTAAAATACTTTAGTTTGATTATCGGTAAACGTAAGATTTCATCGTCATTATAGGGTTTTCCAAGTTACATTCAGACTGCAAAAAACTGGTCAGACCTGCTTTAACAGAGTATGATATTTACCTCTTCTTTATCGTCTATCAAATATCTTTAGCACAGCTGGGACCGATGGACGAAGCAAGCGATAATTTATTTTTATTTTTATTATTTATAGACTCACGCCTGTATCCCTGAAGTGGTAGGGAGAGGTGTAGTATTACATCCACATTTCGCAACGAAATTTTAGGTCCCACGTAATAGGTGGCGAGCTTATTGTCTTTATTAGGCACATCACTAGACTCTGTGCTGCTACTGAGAATTCTGAAAAACCCAGTAACACTTTTGCCCGACCCAGGAATCGAACCCGGGACCTCCGATCAGCAGTCGCATACGCTCTCCACTGGACCACGGAGGCAGTCGAAGCGATAACTAACAATATAAAATGCACTTAGCTTTGAGTTTAAACCCGACGTACCTCTGTGTAGCAGTCTGTTTGTATTTCTACTAGACTTTCGATGTTTATTAATAAGGAGATGTTTACAAAGCGCAATTAGGGCAACAAAAAGGTTATATCTGGGTCACGTCACCCTCCGACTTGTAACTATAATTAATCAATCACAATTGTTGTTGTTTCAGAAGCTGCATGAACAAAGCCTTTTTTAACTATAACTTTAAGGAAGTGCGTGATTTATTTTTAGACTAGATCTTACCCGCGGCTTCGCTTGTGTAGGAAGTTCGAAATTATGAAAAATTCTCTCTTAGAAATCTCCCATACTCCTCAAGGAACATAGATGCTGAAATTCTGGATTGACCACCCCAACTACAACAATAGAAAATGGTTAAAAATTACGATCTCCTCTGATGAAAGTGGATAAGGGATATAATATAGGAATGGTTTGGGTTCCAGGCAGATACCTGACTTGCAGTATCCCACTGTATGCGCCAACAATGCTCTGACAACTGTTTCGCCTGCGCTCGAGGCATCCTCAGGGGCGATGAGCAATGTCTGAGTGCTTTCCAATCAACTTTCATATCAAACATCCAACCATCCAAACACCCAGAATCGCAAACTTTCGCGTTTATTATAAGCAGTAACTGTAGGATATTTTGTCAGCTATTTGCGACTCATTTGAAAAAGTCTATTGGATAGGTTATTTATACTTTGGTATAGGCACGTTATCACTTTTCCATCACTTAAGGTGTTCCATAGCCACAACATAATTATTATATAAACGACATATTTTGCAACTGTAGGTACTGGATATGCTATGATAAAAGTGTATATATATCGGAGTGGTCATGAGTACGGGACGTCAACTGACTACGAAACGGAAGTGTGAAGATGGCGCGCTTCGACAGAGTCTAGTGTAACGTTCGCTACCAAGTTCGCTGCAGTTGAAGAGGGGGGTGACGGTTGACGTTTAACGGAGCAACACAACTCTCACTTCTCTTGGAAACTCCGGGCGGACAACAAGTACCTAGAAACTGTCACTCGTTTCGTGTTCAGTAAGCCAAAATAATTATAGTCAGTTTTGTTAATTTGATTTGGTGTGAACTTATAATAAACTGTGAAGCGTTGATACCGGCCGAAAATCAAGCAACCCGTCGTCATCAGAAGTGGCACCAGCGCGACCACAAGTCGCGTGCGAAGGCGACTACTAACACTGCTATGTTGGTGAATCAGCTGAGCTTTCAACTGCAACCGTGGTGAGCGTATTTTGACAGATTTTTTTATTGGTACTGCCAATTGGATTTAGTGACGGTAGTTGTAAAACATTACGCGTTTAACCTTGGAAATGTCATAATCAATGTCATGAATGTCAATCACATCGTACCGAGTGTTGGGGGTTCGATTCCTGCACGAGACATTGAGTTGAGGAACCGTTTGACTTTTACGGTGTCGTGTTTCCCATGGCATGATCTCATGAAAAATCTTCTTTTTAATAGCTTAAATAAGAAAAAGACAAAAACAATGTGGGTGGTACTGAACGATTTAATTGCAACCTTTGCTGAATTTAATGTTAGCGTATGGTTGTCTGACTACCACTGTGACCTAGCTGTAGCGTAGATATTGAACGGAGGTTTTGAGTTTTGTACGTCGGTTAAAAAGAAAGCGATTATTTTGATTTCTTCATGCGAGGGTGGCTCGCACTCACAAACCTTGTGATTGTAACAGCTTGTAGCTTTTATTTCTTATCTAGACGTGTGAACTGCAGTGCTGTTTAGACGAGTGCGGTTGGTTGGTAAGTGTAACCTGACCATAGTCGAAAGATATTACTAGCGCCATTATTTTGTCGACTCGTGGTGTTGATAATACCTAACGGCTTTTGTTTAAACGTGATCAGAGCCTAAGTAAAAAGTGGCACTGTTACTCGTTGTAATTCTGAGTTGTAATGATAATTTCGGTGTTGCAATTACACCTGCTTCTTTGTGTGCATAACTTTTTAACATGGCACATTAAAATGTTTCTTACTCATGATTATTAGATGGCACCACTAGTAAATTTAAATTCAATTTTAAGATTTTACGCGTGACAATTACCTACTGTGTGTTTTTAAAATTCATTTGATACGCTGGGAATTTTTGTCAAGTTCCCCGAGTTCTCTGGCCAAGTCCAAGTTACGCTTAAGATGTTTAGGAATGATAGTGTTTCTAGTAGAAGCTGTTAAACTCGATTAGCAGACGTAGAAGAAAATGATTGAGTTATCACCGTAGTGCGTTACGATAATCAGTTTCAGAGATTTTAATTTTCATTGTAGCCGTAGCTCAGTACAAATCGGTATCAACCAACTGTGAAGGCAGTTGTCCGTGAGTAGGCGGTAGGCAGACAACTCTTTCACAAACAAACTGATACGAAAATTAAATTTTCATCTATGCAGAGGATGGTGTCGGATCTAAAATGAAAATCTCCCATTTTAAGTTCAGGTTAAAAGAACCCCTCATTTATTTCGAAGGCTCAGAATATTCCTCTTATTATTGAATGTCATAAATCGTAGCATGTAAGCATCTTACTAGAAATTGAATTTCGCTCAGGGTCGTGTTGTTTTTAATTACATTATTATGGTTTTTATTTTTGGGGTAATAATTTAAGGGTGTTTTGCGGGCTTGTTAAAGAGGCTTTAGTTAAACGGACCAGTGGAACACTTTGTTTAATAATGGTGACCTGGTCGCCGGGTTTGTAATCCGTTATGTTTATGTAGTTATATGGATACAGTTATAATAATGTAACCTTGAATGGATGACGTACTACGCCGAGATTGTATTTATGTTTTGTGGTGTTTGATTACTGTTTGCATGATAATTAGGTATTAAAGTTTAATATGGTATAGTTGTCGGTAATTTGATATAGACAATATTGATAAATTTATAAATTCAGATATTTTCGGGATTATTTTACACACTTTTTTAAACTCTTCTCTACAATTTATTTTGCAAAAATTGATAGTCAAAACGGATCGAATATACAGTGTTCAAACTTTGTGACAAGCCGTCTAATTTTCTTATAACTTTGAAACGTAAATTCTTTTGTTTTATTTGCATGTGTTGATTAAGTAGTAAGCTTATGATTACGACCTTGAATACCACCAAGAGTTGTAATGCTGAACGATGGCTGAGCGCCTTTGAAATGTACCTAATATCTCTATCTCTTTAGGTTTAAGATGCCAAACGGCAAATGTTCTGCAGGAAAACGCATTGGTTAGACTAAAAAATAAACCTTTGCAACCGAGATAACAATAGAATAATGAAACCTTACGATCCTGCTCATCGAGCGCAAAGGACAAATTTTACATAACTTGTGACCCATTTCGATCTATCTTTGTTTAGCCATCAACACCCACCACACATCAGTCAAAGAATACCCTCTTACACTAACTTTTCAAATAGGGGGAGGCGGGTAACCGGGATGTACAAAAATATCTTATCCAAGATTCCTCAGCTATATTTATAACTATAATAGTACAAATTAATAAGACGGTCGAACTAATTACCGCCCACCGGCAAGCACTTTTAAAGTGGAACTCATTAGAGATACTTAATTTTTGTTCTAAGAACATTACTCCTCATAATGCACTAAAAAAAAAATTCATTTATTATTACGACTAAACTTATTTTTAATTTAAACGAGTTTCTACTTATTATGACAGACGCGATAAAAGATGGCGTGATTTTAGTTCTGTGATAAAAATTGTAAAAATAATTTTGTCCAAGCTATCCATTGTAGCGACTGTTAGGTACACAAGTCTAAATATAAATTATAAATCAATAAAGTAAAGCTAGGCATTTACTTTGTAAAATATAAGTGGGTGGAATTTAAATGAAAACGGTAAATGTGTTGGAGACAATGATAAAATTAAATTATTTTCCAATATCAGAGGTTTTGGGGCATTCACAAAGGTTCTTCCAACGAAATTTAAATCACACAAGTATCTGTTCCTACGTTCCAATTTATTGATCGTTATCGAGAGTTTATCAACATTCTACTGAAATTAATTCTGAGTAAATCAACATTCTACTGAAATTAATTCTGAGTAAACCAAATCTAAGGATCTATTGTAAACATTATCGACACTTTATTGATATTTATTCTGAGTAAGCCCATCACTAGTCAAGTTAAAATTAGTGACAAACTACGAAGATTCTTCCCTAGATTAAAATCATAAGTCAAAGTGAAGTAAATATATTGGGTTTAACCGCCATTGTAGCGCTAATTCTATGTATTATCGATATTCTAACGCTTGCCGGAATGTTCGTGAGAATGCTCGCTAAAACACACTTATTTGTTTTGTAACATTCGCGAGAATGCTCAATACAGGTGAATGCTCAAGTATATCAGCGCCTTTATAAGAAGGGTGGCGCTCCTTTTCAATTTGCTTTTATTGCTTAAAAGAAGACTGCAAAATGCGGGTAACGAAACCAAACTGGGTCTTTGATTAGATGCTGAAGATGGACATCTTTACAAGCGCTAGTTACGCTCCGAATACAATTTTATGTTGATATGTCTTTTCATTTCTCCCAGTGAAAATAGTACGTTTGTAATCAAACTTCGATAAAACTGAAGAGTTTGTAGACAATAGATCTAACACAGTAGATATTGGAATTTCGTTACACCTTGCAGTAAACCACAATGATGATAATTCTGACAAATCGACGATCCTAACTTAAGAAAAGTCAAACCCATCTTATCTATTAAGTGAGTAACTGTCTTCGATGCTATATTTCACCGAGACTACACAATCTAGCCAAGATTCTCAGAAATAAGGTAGACAAGTCCTAAAAATGTCTATCTACTGAATATACAGCTAAAACTTTTGAAGTGAATTGAAAAAGGTTCTCACATCTTTATTACTAAAGCGAGCGCAAAAATAGATATTATGATAGATGAAAAATGTTTCTTCACAAGAAGAAACATTTTTCAAGAAACATATTAATATTTCATAACAGAGAGTAAGCCATGTTTTAAGACAACACACAAGTTAAAGCGTGCCTGGACTTCATGCCCTTTAAAACCTCAGCTAAAATGTCTCAAATCAACTCGAACACACAATATAAGCTTATTTAAAAAGTATTTTGCAAAACGACAAAACTGATCACGCATATTAACAAACTTGTTAAAAATGTTACTTTTCATTAAAATTGCTAGAGCAAGTTCAAAGTTTAAAGTATGTTTAAATTTAATTAACACTGAGTGAGTATTTAATAAAAATGTTTAATTAATTCCTTTTCTGTAATAGATTTTTACAGTAGTAGTTATTCTTCGTAAGAAATTGTCTTTGTAAAATTGAGTTTTGATGACAAATGTAAATAATTTATTTCTGAAAGCGTTTTGACAGAGTATAATCGTTGACGGATCAACGATTGAAGTATTACAGAACTATAAAAAAATGTAGCAGTCAGATTATATTGTCTCATGTTTACGAGAACTACACATTAAATTAACGGTATTTTAGGGATTTTATAGCGGTTTATTCATCATCATCTTAGCGCTGTCATAATTGAATCCAGTACTTTCACCTTTGAGCCCAGGGTCCACCTTCTAGTCGACCATAATTGACATAATTTTGATAGACTTTGACAGAATCAATAATATGTTTGCCGCTATTATCCACAGCGTTGATTGCTACTAGGAACCGCGTCGATCTTCCTGTGACAATTAATATAGGTGAACAGTAAAAAAATCCTTAAACAACGGTTTCAGTTTCATAGAATTATGGTGTCTTATCAGAAAAAGGTTGCATAGAAACTCTTTTCTATACTACGTGGAGTTGGACGCTGGTATAATCGTATATGGCAAGGTTTATCATTGACAACCGGTTGGCGCCGCGGGAGTGTAAGCGACTGCTACGCCGAAGGTCGCGGGTTCGATTCCCGCTCAAGTCAAACATTTGTGTGCATGATCTTGGATGTTTGTCTTGGTCTGGGTGTTTCTATGTATAATATGTACGTATTTACAAAAAAAAACATATATGTATGTTTATCCATTATCAAGTACCCATAGTACAAGCTTCTGCTTAGTTTGGGACTAGATTGTGTTGTGGTAGAATATTATATTATATCATCATCATCAAACTCTCACAGTTCACTGTTGGACTAGGCATCTCCTTTGAAATGAGGGATTGGCCTACTGTACCACGCTAGCCAAACGTGTTGGTATTGAGTTTTTATCAAGTTTTCCTTCTTTAACAGTGCTGTTCACTGCATAATATGATTCCTCTGTCGGCTCCGACACGACACCCACGGGAAAATATGAAGAGGTGAGACTCCGTATTCTGAATCCGTATTCTCGGCAAGGTTAATACGATGAGTAAAAACAGATTGCTATAATAAATATAACGGGTGTCCCAAAATTAACGCAGGATTTGAATTTGTCACTATTTGTGCAGTAAAGTGTTGGCAACCCGAAAAAAGGCAATTCGACAGCAGACAGTTTAGGGTTAATAAAAATAGAACATTACACGATATAGAACAATATTTCAAAAATGATTAAATCTTGGCGGCCGCGTTTCGAAAACTCCATAATGGTCGGAATAGTGTTTTTAAGAGATGAATTGAGAAATTCAGGTAGAGTAGATCCGTTGCAGAAGTCAAACACACTAATCGTCCAAAGTGCGTGAGACTGTCGGTCATAGTCCAAGAACCTCAATTCAGCATCATAGCATATTTCAAGAATCTCTATAGTTTTACACCATCAGATTTATTTTTATGGTGTTATTTGAAACCACAAGTCTTTGTCAACAACAGAGATTCAACGCTGCAGCAACGAAATTCTGTCATATTTATGAAACAATGTCATGCCAAATTTCGACAAGCGTATTATCTGCATGCAAAACTGTGAAGGCTAAGTGTTATTCCAGATATAACCTTATCTAATTAACTTTATGATTCAATAACAAAGTAACAATCAAAATACAAAAAAATGTGTTTTCCATTTAATGAGGGTGTTTGATAGTTCTTCTACCACTAGACGACGCTTCGTATGCGTCAGGTCCAAATAGCTGTCAGATATGTACCGACACGTACACACACATGATACGAAAGAACACAGACGTATGAAAATATAGGGGCTTTGACACTTGACAGGTTTCTGGACCTGATGCCTCAATGCTGCCGCATAGTGAGCGTCATTTCAGAAGACCCTCACCCGTTACTTTACTGAAAAGCCTATACAATATTGTAAATATCAGCAGGCATTAAAATTCAAGTCATTCCTCAAAAATACAATACAACATGTTAAAAGAGATTATTCTCACACATCGCCCATTAAAACTACGAAAAGATAATTCAGAGATAATTCAGAGGACACCAGTTCATGTAAAGGACGCAAATGGTAGCAGCTTCGAGTATTCGAGCTCACATATTGGTGATAAACTGTGAAATCGGGATATAATTAACTTTTAGATTTTACGTAGCAGTGGAAACCTTCGCCCTTCCATGTTTTGAGCTTGGAAGAGGTTTGAGATATTTTTGTAAAGATATTTGGAGCTAACTTCTGAAACCACTATGGTATCCTTTAAAGCAAAACGCAGTTGGTATACTGTATGTAACTATGAATTATATAACTTGATTTAATTATGTTATTTTAAGGATTGGACGCAATAACGCCATAAAACATCTCAAGAAGCAAGTGTTTATTTTATCTTTATTTAAAGACGTTTGCTTCACAAAAAAGGCGACCATCTCGTTGTTGTAAGGTTATTAGTAACCTTTTGGAGATGAGATGGATAAACTTATGTAATTCATCATCAGCATTGTATATATACTGTCCCACTGTTGAGCACGGGCCTCTACTCACTGTGAGAAGGGTAACTAAGGGTGCCAACGGTGAAATCTGCCAACCGGCACTTGGCCAGCGTGGTGGACTATCCACCACGCTGGCCAAGTGCCGGTTGGCAGATTTCACATGTCTTTCGAGAACATTATGGAGAACTCTCAGACATGCAGGTTTCCTTACGATGTTTTGAACACATCTTATAGGTACATACATACAAAGTAGCCTTTAAAAAGTCCTTTATTTATCTGGACAAAGGTCTATCATCTTATGACTTTGATTGAGTCTACATAGGTAATTATTTTTTAAAACGTTAAATAAGCAAAGGTTTTATAAAAGGTAAACCTATCGATGAGATATTACAACGTCAAACCAAAAATCACCAACAGTTCAGTAAGTGCATCACGTGAACACTTGTTCTACTTTCAGTTTCGCCCTTAAACTCAAATACGTTTGTGATGGATGCCTTTACGTTACCTTACTTGTAGTAATCAAACAGGTTAATCTGTATTCGTTTTGATCTAAGACATTATTCTATAGTAGCAGTCCTAGGCACACACATCTGCAATTAAAAAAACCGTCTAAAGAAAGTAAATACAAAAAACTTAAAATTCGTGTTCTGAATAAAAATAATCCCAGACGATTCCCAATCAAAGCGACTTGGCCCTTAGAAAGACGAAGGATAATTTGAAATCTAAATAAAAAAGACGAGAGCGATAAACTACAGGTTAATAAAGGGTTAACGAAAGAAAATAAAATGATCAGATTGAATTCTTTATAAGACAACTTTCTTTTGAAAGACATCTCCCGCTAATAAATGCTTCATCGGGAATGATTTTACGAACAAACAATAAACGGACGCAAAAATGACCGGAGTCAAAACAATAATTAGTAAATCTCAAAAAGTGCTGTCTCGTGTGGGAATCGAACGTATCACAGTCGGCACAGCTCTAAACGGCGATATGACCGCATAACCTGCTACGTCATACTCGAAGTTCATTCAATAAATAGAAACGGTTCCCCAAAGTGAATTCATGAAATGCGCAGGAGGAAAATCTTTGGTAGATCTTATATAACTGAATTACTCGAAAATGGTTTCTCAGAAAAACTAATATGCGGCTTATCTCGTTAAACTGATGCCTACTTACACACTTGAGGACTATTATTGACAATAAAATACATATATTTGTTCTTATTTTGTGACAAGCTTGCAAAATTTTTACATTGTTGGAAACTGTGGGTCGATGTATGGCTTGTATATAATTCTATATTGATCCACTTGAATTAAGTAACAATGCAGTCTGATTATTTCATACTAATTCTACAGCACATAAATGCTCATTTCCATTAGATATTAACTTGGTCAATGGTATATGGAAAAAGCCCAAATAACACGAGAAAATAAGTAATTAATGTAACGTAGTCAATGTACAGCATACAGACAAAGTCCTATGGTGCTAATATTTCCCACCACGCGGCTCAATCGGCTAATAAGATAGGTTTTTGCATGCGGTTTCAATCCTGCTTAAACATATATTTCACACATTCTAAATACATGCTTAGACAAATATAAGCCTTAAGTGTTCTATTACTTACGTGCTTGCATAGAAACCATTTTACCTATGTATTTATATGGCTAATTTATTAAATACTCTTACCAAGACTGTTAGGTACTCCAAAAGTCAAATGAATGTGTCGTAAATTGCGAGTTCATTCACAAATCTCTTTGAGAATCTCAATACTCAAAGTAGGGACGTATCCTTTTCCAAACTGGTCTACAAAAATACAGACCGTATTTTGCCAGTGAACAATACATCTCAGTAACCCATTTTACTAAACACACAACTTGAAGTTAACAACTAAACAATTGTCAAAGAACAAGCTCGGAGTGTCGAAAACCCCTTTGATATCGGTTCAGTGAGTCTTGAGATTAGTGTAAACAGACTGATAGACAAGTAAGTACACCGCTTTGTTGTGTGTTATGGTGTATTGTCGGAGTTTTAACTTTGACATTCAAGTGGCGATAATCGTCTGCCACTGATAGTAATGCTATTGTTCCGAAGTATATTTCGATGTTCGAAAGACATTGAATTATGTGCGCGATAAGTATATTAAGTCAAGGAAACCCGTAGTCAAGTAGAAGTGAATTGGGCGCTATCTAGTAAGTATATAGAGTTTAGAGGTTTAAGAATACAGGTATTTATAGTTAATTTGTATCTTTTCATCTATTTGTAACAAAAAGTGTTAAATTCGATTTAATTCATAATTCAGGTTTGGCAATATTATGAGATGTATTCATAAAAATACAATGCCGAATGCTTTGTATTTCTATTTTTTTTTGTAAGTAGTATACAGTTTATAATAGTTTGGTACATACTTAGGTACATTATGTATGAAAAAAGGGTAGTACTTCCTCAGTCGCGCCGACATTTCATGCTGAAATCGACAAGGCTCCAATTATGTAACATACATCTACATAAAATAAATATCATAAAAACCAAGCTTACAAGAGTTTCAAATATAAATACGGAAACTCTTTGTGAGACAAAAAAAAGTCTTGGAACAAAAACCTAGAAATAAAAAAGCAAATTCTCAAGTATTCTGACAAAGAAGATATATAAGGCAAGTGTGAATGGAACAGGACAAAGGGGAAGACCTAGGCGGACGTTCTCTGACCAGATTGGAGACATCCTGAAAAAAGGACAAGTCAGAAGTACCCTTAACAGAAGAGCATGCATGAGAAACTTGATGGGAGTGAGTGAAGCAAGTGAGGTATGTCAGGATCGTTGCAAATGGCGTTCCGTAGTCTCTGCCTACCCCTCCGGGAAACAGGCGTGAGTCTATGTATGTATGTATGTATTCTCAAGTACTTAAAAAAATCATACCCATTAACACTTTTTCTGATATCTTAAGATAGAAACTAGAAAATAAATATGATTCTTGTATATAAAAGCAAAATATTTAAATAAAAACTTAAGTGAATTCACATCTGCTACTTGAATAAGGCGAATGTTTTTACCGACGAACATTTTGATGTTAGAAAAGATTTTTTTCTAAAAAGCTTGAAAATATCAAGCAGGGTTAAGTGCTGCTTTTTAAACTCTAGGCACAGACTAAATAATCATACATTCAGACTATTTTAGTACTTTTACCACAGATGGACTCAGATGGAGCGTATTCGTCCGACTAAGTGAGGCACGTTGACGGCTATGTGTGCGTGACATTTGGCGACTGGCACTGTACGGACACGCGCGCCTATGTGTGTGTAAAGTTGCCAGATTATGAATAATCTCCCACTACCTTGTAGGTATATAGTTTTTGCAAACGGATATAATATTACATATTTTATATTCGTTTGCGGTTTTGAAGAATTTACCATGGATTTAATTAATGCTTTTAATATGTAATGCTGTTATGAAAATGATTCAAATAAAAGAAACCATTAATGTATGCTTTTATAAATACATTTCTTAAATGCAGGTACTGAGTAAAGTTTTAACTAATTTTATTCGAAAATTGAGAAATAAATAGATTATGTTTTGTGATTAATACCCTCGATCCAGAAGAAATACTTATATAATACCAACTACATATATTTACGAATACCAATCATGGGGTTCAGATCTTAGATCGGCGAATATGTTGTTTATTTTTTGTTTAGATATATATATTCTCAGTATAGTATCTGGAAATGTTTGGATCATTGCAATAGGCTTGCGTCCTAAATATTAATTAGCTATAAACATTTTGTCATGCACACAATAAATTATGAATATTATGATTCATAAATCAAAACAAAAAAACATTGCAATTAAAAATTAATAATGGCTGCAATCAATGATTCCTGTTTCTGTACTTAATGTACACACGGCGCCAAGTCAAGCTAAACAGTTGCAGTACGATTTTGATACTTATTCCCTACTCTATAAGAACGGTACAAAGGTCAAAGTGTATAAAGCTTGACGAGGAGCCATGTGTACACGAATATTTGGATCGTTTGGGTATCGAACTCAAAACAATGTATATACTAATGGAAATTCTATTACTATATTTTATAAGAAGAAAGATAATCTACAATATAATTTTACATTACGTTAATGTATTTTTCATTAACATGACCATCATTATTACATAATCAATAGACAAGTGCATTTTCCCTAATTCAGGGAGAACGGCGTCGACGTAAACTGGCAACACTTACATATTTTCTGCAGAAATACGAATTTTATCGAAATAATATTATAAAACAGTCAAATAATCCATAGTTATCTGTAAAAATATATTACCATCTTCCCGTTTTTGCTTTTGGAAACAACTTTTACAATGTTTAAAAACGCAAGATGGCATTTTATGAATTTAAAAGCTTGATTGATCGTGGCGTGTGAACTGTGCGATGCTTCGCAGCGCACTGAGCCGAGTTTGTATTCGCTTTTCAATTTTGTATTTGCTTTAGTGGCCTCACGCAAGTGTTCCGCGCGCTCTGTCTGCCTTTTGTTCTGTAGTCTTAGACTTTTACTTTATGTTGTAAGGAGTTTAGTAAGCAGAAAGTTGAGTAAGAGTAGTTTAAAAATTATAAAACATTTATTCGTATCAAGCCTGGTCTTTTATAAAGTGGGTAAGTATTACACAGTAATGTTACAGGGCTAAGTCTCCTACTTGAGATGGCGTAACCCTGCTATCAAGAAACTTAGAGACTATCATGGTGGTTTTCGTAAGTAGGCCCGAGTTCGTAAGGAAAGAGTTCCACATACCTTCTTCATACTGCCCCCAACTTGATCGATCATTCTTCTCAGACCGACTGACGAATTTGAGATGGCTTGAAATGAGTGTCAACCGCATCAAGTCAAACTCATTTCTTCTGAACAAAACAAGAGGATAACCTGTTCAGATCAACATAGATAAAGAAACTTATATGTATCATGACTGTGATGAGCAAATCAAAATTTGGCTTATATTTATTCCTCTATCAACGAACGAAACGAAAGTCTTATGCACAGTACAAAAGATTATGGCGGACGAAGCCGCGGGCGCCTTCTAGTATCTTTATTAGCTAGATTTCTGTGAAACTCGCCTTTCACAAGACTATATTTTAAACGAAATGCCAAAATATTTCATAAAAAGCATACGCCTGTTCCATTCAAATAGGAAATTCTCAACACCCACACATTCACCTCTGTAATCACAAATCTCCTGTTAAATGGAACGGAGCAATTTATAAGTCATTCAGTACAGAAATACTTGAAATAAATACAGCGAATAATCAGCTTTGACAAAACACTTCTTATTGTTCGTCAAAGATTTAAATAAATCAGAAGCAGCCAATACTCTTCGTCTGTTATGTCACCTTCAAACTTTCAAGTTGGCACAAAGTTTAATACTCAACAAAGCAATGAGTCACCCTCATTGCTGGCCAAAGTGAAAGTGAAGTTTCAAACAAGTTCGTAATTAGTGTCGGGTGACAAACGCTCTCTCACAGTGAATTTGTAGAGGGGACAAATAATCTGTGAGAAAATTAGGTAGATAATTAACATGATGATTGCGGCTGGCCGTTGCCGAATTTGGATGTGTGCAAAATATGACCGCGTGAAAGGGAAAGTCATGGATTAGAATTGAAGCATGAAAACAATGCGATAACGTTTTATTTATTAGCCTCGTTTGTAGGGTCTGAGTTCGGCTCTGGTAGCAAAGATTTCATGGCAGCAGAGACGTACTTGGGTGATATGATACAATATTTGCTTTTAAGATGATGAGTAAAAATTTACAATGTGAGATCAGGTAAAAAATAAGTTGAATAAATATATTACACTTGTGGTATTTTCTCTAAAATGAGATTTACTATTAATATTTACATTCGTTAGTAACGTAAAATATCTATATAACATTTTATTATGCAATGTCAACAATGTCCTGGGACATTTCACACGCGCCCAAATGATCCCTATCTAGACATAACCTATACTAGGGCAACCTGTTAATTGCTATACCTACTCTAACGTCCGGCCCGCGCGACTAAATTTACGTCATACGTCCGACTACTCGCCACTTCGACCCGCGCGGCACTGTGCGCGCTTTGTCGCTACAAAAAACTTTGTAACTTCTAAAATATAATAGCTACAGCCAAGATAGAAATACCAAAAAATAGCTAGACATTTATAGATCAAACTTATCTATTTTAACACTCAATAGTCGTAATGTAAAATAGTTAAAATGACGTTTAATATGAACTACTGAGTAAAAATAAACAAAAACTTTCTATAAATTGGTTTCGTAATCATAACATGTAATATTGTTTACAAATGAAACACTCAAAAATAAAACTAGATTTATTTCCCTTTAATATGATACCAATATACTGATATATAATTTAGTCTAAGCAGCTAAAAAAATAGAATCAAAATACATTCTCCCTGCAATTTTGCGGCGGCCTCTTGACAGTTGTCGATGTCGAGCGTCGTCGAAATTGTAGCAAGATGGCCGCCCGTCTAAGGGTTTCTGCACACGATTAACCGACTTATTGTATATATTTAAACTGGTTGAGTTTATAAAAAAATACGAATTACAGTGATTAAATAGTTTAATGATTTATTATTTTGGCTTATAACGATAAAATTTTAATAAAACAGAAACATCAATTTCAAAATTTAATCATTAATTTGTACATAACAAGCACACTATGTGCGTTTAAATATGGTACTCCATAAAAGAACCTTCAAAACATAAATTAACATTACAGTTTACGCAAACACAGGTGCACTCTCTATTTATGTATATGTATAGTAGGTGTATATATATATATATATAAGGTAGTTAGGTAGTTCTATTAGTATGACTCAAACACCTATTATATTTAAATTTTAGTGCACCTAAAGCAGCATTACTGTATATAATTATTAGAATTAACAAGATCGTTGTGAATAAATATTAAAGTTTATAGCATTAAATTATAAAATAAAAAAACATCTAAATAAGCTGAAAATAAAAACACGGTTATATTTAAAATGTGGAAATGAAACAGTGCATTAAAACCAACAAGACACGTGATAACATCATGCAGTGTCAAATATTGCAAACACATTTCTGTGTTTGTACAGACCCTTATTTTTTAATTTTTGTTGTAACGTCCGTGGATACCGCGCTATCCATAGGAAAAAACCTGAAGGACACATTAAAATTATTTTTTAATCCTCTATCATTTTAATATATTTTAACTATAAAAGTGTATGAGTATGTTTATAAGAAACTTAATTACTATATTTCCACTGAATAGCACGCAAATCAATCGTAAACAAGACAAAAAGCGACTGTAAATTTCAATCAAATCTTAACCGTATAATTTTCCAGAATATTTTTATTGTCAAATCAGTGTGAGTTTGAATTCCACTTACCTTCTTTCTTCCTCTTTTCATGTGATATGACATCATACGTTCCATTTATCAGTTATAGTATAAGAATAGCAGACTGTAGCCTAAACTTTGCATGATAAGGAGGAGCCTGGAATAGTATTACGTTTAGATGTGTTACCGTGTCTATATAAACCTATTTTTTCTCTTTCATTACATTCTTATTTTTTATAAATTAAATAAAATTACAATACCACATGCGGGCACATGAAGCAATGCTGTTAAAAACCAACTACACCCGTCAACACCAACCACAATACTGACACGGAACATTTTATTCATTTTCATTTAATTTTCACTTATTGTATGTATTAATTAGTTTACTTAAATAATTTTTAGTCTTATAAATATCTATAATCTCCAATTGTTAATTGTTTTATGGGAATATATACAGACATACATATCGTCACGCCTTTTATTCCCGAAGGGGTAGGCAGAGGTGTATCTCTACACCCACTTTTCGCCAGATATACTTTAGTCCCACGTAATAAGGGGCGAGCCTATTGCCGTACCGGGCACATTTCCAGACTCCGTGGTGCTACTGAGAATTTCGTGATAGAAAAACCCAATAACACTGCCCGACCCAGGAATCGAACCCGGGACCTCCCGATCCCACGCGCACATTTATGCCGCGAGACCAACGAGGCAGTCGTATAGGGTTTGATGTCGAGTTTTCCGTCTCTACGCAAAGATGGTATTTGCATCGTATTATCCCTTAGTCGCCTCTTACGACACCCACGGAAAGATAGGGGGTGGTTACACTTGTATTCTATGCCGTCAACCACACGGTCATATATATATATATATATATATATATATTTTTTTTTTTTCATTTTACATTTAAAAATAAGCAAAATATAAAATGGATCTAGTGCTTATCATCTCGCACAGCAGCGGTGAGATTATGCAGGCAAACAAATATCACAATAGCTAAACCGTAATTGAATAACCAGGTAATGGAACGAGGTTATTTAGTCTTTAGTTTGGGGCATAGATAGGACGCATTATGCTAGCATTGTTTTTCTAGATCAAAATTATGTTAGATCTTCGTATTTCATACTTTCTTGTATAATATTGTCTCAAACTCTTTGTGTAAGCAGCATTTTTTATGTAAGTCTTTACATCATCTTCTTCTAAGCGTGTCGATGGCAATCTAAATCGAATCATCCTAATACTAAGCTACGATTCAAAACACATCCATTTAATATATACGTAGTTCCAAGGTTTACTATGGTCAAGTATTTATTAAATGTAATGAGTATCACCGTCTCTGTTGCATACATAATAAGAATAACAACAATGACCAAAATTATTATCATATAATATTAAATCTTCTCTACTAGCATAGCTTTCGCGAATGCAAAACTACTTCAACCAAGTAACAAAAGACATCCAATATTCACCTTAATTATGCTTTGCATTACGTACAACAAATTATCGCGGCAATGTCCCAAAGAAGCATAAAGCAATAAAACTTTACCGTCATTACTAAACAACTACCATGCTGAACAAAATATAAAGTTGAAATTTGCCAGACAAGACATAATAGTTTATAAACTTCCATGTTACCGAAATAACCAGCAAATTGCGAAATAAGTACCAAATATTCACACCGGAATGCGAATCCAACTAGTTTCTTTATTAAGACTTTAGATCGGAGTTATGGTATGGAAGTTGGATATGAAAACGTATAGCTGCAATGCGACAATAGCGCTTATATTTACTAAGCGGCGAATGTAAACAGAAATAATACATTTTCGAGCCTGGACAAATATTTGCGTGTTTTCCTTCGACTGCATCGTAAAGGGTGTTTGTTGGAAGAAGTGCTGTAAGACTCTGGACTGACGGTATGTTTTTGTAGACTTGCTTGTCTGCTAAGTAAATTCATACTCATATTGTAAATGCTCTCATGTAGTTTACAATCATGTTGATGGAATATGGAACAATGTACTCACGATCAGCTAATCCCAAATGCTATTATAACCAGAGACCTAATAAAATGTGTCAGAATGTTTATGTTCAAGTTTGTTTATGTCAGGATCGTTGCAAATGGCGTTCCGTAGTCTCTGCCTACCCCTCCGGGAAACAGGCGTAAGTCTATGTATGTATGTAGAACTGTAAACATTCTTAATATATCATTCAATAGATTACGTATCAGAGATAAATGTAACTTGTTCGTTACGCGCCAATTTGTCCTGGGTAGGAATCGAACCTCCGATAGCCGGCATAACATCAGGGTCATAACCCGTAGTCAAATCAATAAATCTTTTCGCTAAATCCATCGATATTATATTTCATAGTAACGGTACAAGACCACGCTTTGATTTGTCGCAATAAACGATTTACATCCAGAGATGAAAGATTCATAATTATGAGATAAAATAAACCGATCAAGTGCGAATCGGACTCCGTACAAACCTGTGGGTACTTCCCGTGAACAAACACGGACCAATCAGGGATCGCTCTGATAATTTAACGGTTTTCTTAAACTAGTGTTTTTGTCAAAATGGCACTGAAACTAACCCGTTAAATTGTAAGTAACACAAGCCATTACTATAATCTTTGTAGGTAATTATAATGTCATTAGCCAAATTATAATATCACGTTTTTTGGCTAAATACCTGCGACATATATAAATATTAAAAAATATGTAATACAACTAAAAGTTTACGGTTTTCGAAGTTTTTCCTTTATCTGTGCTATAGGACGTTGCTTCGTGCCGAATTTCAAGATTCTGAGTTCACGGGAAGTACCCTGTGGGTTTAGATACCCTTGCGAGTAGTTGCGAGTTTGAAAATATGCTAAAATTGTTGTTACTGTTGATTGCGATAACAAAGAAGTTTGATTTTGTTACAGCTTAAAGATATTATAGACGTGAGTATTTGATATGAATTTCAATTTAATACCTCTACGCGTTCATAAGGAAAGGGCTAGTAACTTTAAAATTATTAATTATTTTTTTATTATATGATGTAACTAAAAATGTATAGG
The DNA here is from genome assembly GCA_944739405.2 of Euclidia mi. Classification (NCBI taxonomy): domain Eukaryota; kingdom Metazoa; phylum Arthropoda; class Insecta; order Lepidoptera; family Erebidae; genus Euclidia; species Euclidia mi. The sequence goes on along the minus strand of OX123185.2, from coordinate 84,619,244 downwards.
TATTGATTCCCTTGTCAGTAGTTGCGAGTTTGAAAATATAGTAAAATAACTACTTCTTTTGATTGCGTTGATATAGAAGTTTGATTTTGTTACAGCTTAAAGGGATTATAGACCCGAGTATTTAATATGAATTTCAATTACGCGTTCATGAGGAAAAGGGTAGTAACTTTAAAATTAATAGAAATATTTTTTATATGATGTAATAAAAATTACGGTTTTCGCAATTTTTCCTTTATTTGTGCTACAAAACATTGCTTCGCACCAAATTTCAAGATTCTGAGTTCACGGGAAGTACCCTGTAGGTTATGATTCCCTTGCAAGTAGTTGCGAGATTTTTTTTTTTATGGTAATAGGCGGCAAACGAGCAGACGGATTGCCTGATGGTAAGCAATTACCGCCGCCCATGGACACAAGCAACAACATAGGAGTCACAAGTGCGTTGCCGCCCCTTGGGGTTGGGAAAAGGGATAGGATGAGGAGTGGGATCAGGGAGAAGCGATAGGGGATAGGGCCTCCGGCACACTCACTCACCGAACGAAACGCAACAGTTTAGGTACTGTTACTTTACGTCGATTTTCTGTGAGAGGGTAGTACTTCCTCGGTCGAGCCGGCCCATTCATGCTGCAATCAGCAAGGCTCTACTACCTTAAATTTGCGGCTTATATTGCTGTTTCTTTTTATTGCGTTGACATAGAAGTTTGATTTTGTTACAGTTTAAAGGTATTGTAGGCTTGAGTATTTGATATTAATTTCAATTTAATACCTCTACGTGTTCATGAGAAAATGGTAATAATTTTAAAATTATAAAAAATATTTTTATGATATGCTGTAACTCAAAATTTATAGTTTTCGCAATTTTTTCTTTATCTGCGCTATAAGACATTGCTTCGTACTAAATTTTAAGGTTCTGAGTTCACGGGACGTACCCTGTTGGTTTTGATTCTCTTGCGAGTTTCGACAATTTGCAGAAATTTGCAGGATAAACGGCTGTATCTTTTGATACATGCTTTAGCTTAGAAGTTTGGTTTTTTCACAGCTTCGAGAGACAGTAGACTTAACTATTTGATATGAATTTAAGTTGGATACCTCCACGCGTTTCTGAGAAAAAGGGTCTTGACAGACGGACGGACAACAAAGTGATCCTATAAGGGTTCCGTTTTTTCATTTCGGGGTACGGAACCCTAAAAGGTACTGTTAACCATAAAAGCCTTTTGTTTAAATTGCTTTACTGGTAAGAATTGACATGTAGTGGTAAGAATTGTATTTGTACATCGTATATCTTTTGTGCTTGGAAAATTATTATTGAATACACTGAATACGCCTCTTGGCTGGAAAAAGCCAAATGATAATGAAATTTAAAATATTTTGTGTAAAAATTTTCGAGGTTATATAATTGGTAAATTTAAATGTTTATTATTTTCCTTCTTTGCTGACTTTGTATTTCCAGAAACCTAATTTACGGCAATCCAACAACAACTAAAAATATTAAAAAAAAAGCGTTCAATTTATAGATTTATTGGTTTTATTTAATGACTTTTTACTACCGACATGGAATCGTAAATAAAGAAGGAAAAAAGAAATAAATCGTATATAACCTGCCTGAAATTGAGTTTTAAAACTAAAAAGCTCATTTGAGGAGTGACTTTTCAAAAGGGTTTATTACTCATTAAAAAAAAAACCTTTTTAACGCAATCCAGTTCTAATACCATATTCTTAATAGTTTTCAAGTAATGTTTGGTTCAAATCGGCTTTTCCTTCTAGAATATCGGCTAGAAAAGGAGACATCCGCATGCAAATTGCTTATAAGTATCCATATTGTTTTTTTTCATTGAACCCATTGGAACATTCAGGTATTTTTCATTTTCTGAAAATATGTTTGATGAAGAAATAAGTCCTGTTGAAAAGTCACTCCTCATTTATTATTTTATCTTTCTTTAAATAATATAATAACAGAAAATATTGTGAGAACAAGGTTTACATCTTACTACTGATTTGACGACCGGTTGGCGCAGCGGGAGTGTAAGCGACTGCCACGCTGAAGGTCACGGGTTCGATTCCCGCTCAAGTCAAACATTTGTGTGCGTGAACATGGATGTTTGTCTTGGTCTGGGTGTTTCTATGTAAAATATGTATGTATTTATAAAAAAAAGTATATATGTATGTTTATCCATTGTCTAGTACCCATAGTACCAGCTCTGCTTAGTTTGGGAATAGATGGTGTTGTGTGAATGTAGTAGAATATTATTATTATTTTATATATTTGTCGGCAGATTGCTTGATTCTTGGCCGGTATCAACACTTCACGTCACAGTTTGTTTATAAGTTCACACCAAATCAAATTTAACAAAACTGACTAGTACTGAACACGAAACGAGTGACAGTTTCTAGGTACTTGTTGCCCGCCCGGAGTCTCTGAGAGAAGTGATAGTTGTCGTTGCTCCGTTGAACGTCAACCGTCATCCCCCCTCTTCAACTCTAACGAACGTCACTAGACTCTGTCGAAGCGCGCCACCTTTGCACTTACGTTTCGTAGTCAATCGACGTCCTGTACTGATGACCATTCCGTTATATTATAATAAACGCGAATGTTTGTGGAGATGGATAAATGGATGGATGTTTATTACTCTGTCACGCAAAAGCTGCTTCACGGATTTGATACAAATCTATAGTTTTGTATTTTTTTAAATAAAGTTTCTTATCTTTAAAATTTAGGCAAACTCAGTCGTCCATGTCAACTTGATTTAAATTACAAATCGGTTGACACCTAACTCATCAAAATTGATTGAATATTTTAGGCGTTATCAACGTGAACATATTAAGATACTATAAGAGAATGATATACCAGAATCATATTTCTTACGATATTTCTTTCCTCGCCGGCAAACGGGAGTGAATTTATATGTATGTAAGTGTATGTATAAACCTATGATGTTCCATACAGGTACATAAACTCGTTGTTAAAATAAACTAAACACCAACTCCCGTTAGCCATTCAGAAAACAACCAGATCCACTTTGCATGTTTTCATAAAATTGCTGCACTCTTTGGCTAACGACCCGTGGCTTCTAAGCACTACAGAATCCGGACCACCTTTTATATTTTGCTAATAGCTTGGCCGGTCGCGCACAGTAACCCTACGTTCACATGGGACTGATGCTATAAACTTGAGTGGCGCGTATATACGAAGGTATTAGGTCGATTCATTGTTGACGACGGTTTTATGGTTTAAAATAAAGATGTATATATAATAAAGCAAGCAGTTTAATCCTTTTGATAACCTTTAGAAATATAGGGTTGATTGTCGATCAATGGGGTTGCCATTACCAAGCCCCACTTCGCAAAAATAACGTTAAGTTTATCAAATATAACAATATATTCCAATTCATATTTATCCTTTACAATATTATTGCAACCACTATTTGGAATATTTACACGTATACTAATACTATGAAAGCCTTGCTACTGGGGAGAGAACATTCAATGATGAATTGCTGCAAAATACATTGCAAACGAATCTTAAAACAAAAAAAGTATTATTCAAACTTTACTGTTTTTGAAAGAGCAATCCATCGATGCAAAAATGTAATCTTAATATATAAAATCCTTGCGTTACTGACTGACTGACAGACACGCTACAGACGAAACTATTGGGCGCAGGAAGCTGAAATTTGGCATGTATGTTCCTTGGGGACCGTAGGGGTGCACTAAGAAGGGATTTCCCGAAATTTCCACGGGATCGACCAAAACGGATAAATTAAAAAAAATGCAGGCATAGCTGCTGGCGTCCTCTAGTAGACTAATAAACACGAACGTTAACGACCCATTTATGTGTATAAAAGCTATATATAAAAAGTTAACTCTTTAAGGGGCTATGATCAATATTATGTTATAGACGTGACAAATTTCTGCTCTCTACTCAGTCCCTCCGTGTTAACAGTGCATGGATCGACGAACATGGCAAAATTGTAAGCATGCTTTACTTTACTACGAAATTTCAAAAGGCCCCATATTTCTTTTAATTTTTTTTTTAATAGTTTTTTTTATAGACTCACGCCTGTATCTCCGAAGGGGTAGGCAGAAGTGTAATTTTTTTTGGTCCCACGCATAAAGGGCGAGCCTATACTGACAATTTCCTAAGTGAAAACCCCAATAACACTTTGCCCGACCCGGGAATCGAACCCGAGACCTCCCAATCCCACGCGCACATTTATGCCGTGAGACCAACGAGGCAGTCTTTCTTTTTTAATGACTACAAAAATTCAGATTTTAAAAAGTATCGCTTAAGTTTAAGCATAGCCTGTTGTAAAATTTCATGACGAAATGTGGGTGTAATATAACACCTCTGCCTACCCTTCGGGGATTACAGGCGTGAGTCTATAAAAAAATATAAAAAATATATAACATAAAACTAACCTTATAATGATAAAAAGGTGTTTTAGGTGATATGTGCGTCCCGTGTGAATGTACCGCTATATCGTGTGAAAGATGAGATGAGATTATTACGAAATATATAGGCTAGGGTTGACCTATTTAGAACGGCTTTTTCGACAGAATTTTTAAGGGTTAGCTTAGGTTATGATGCTCGTGAGGTGGTAATGATAACTGTGGTAGGAATACAAGACCGTTCTTATTTAGCTAGCCAGTTTTTTTACAGTGTGGTGAGCAGAGCTGTTTGCGCTGCGGATTAGGTATTTACTTACCTGACAACGCCAACGGAGAGGTTATCTATAGAGACCGATCTAGATCATGCATTCCACCGTTTGCCGCGATTGCGCCGCCAGTGCATGGCCTCCACTCTGGAACCTTATTGCCAAAAGACAATCGAGCTATGTGTGCGTTTTTCTAAATGTATTAAGTTTACGTCTTTTTTAAAACTCTCTTTAGCAATTCAACTGATATACCTAATAAATGAACAGTTGCATAGTGTGAAATATCAACAATACTTCAGAACAATAGAAAAACATTTCGTGCCAAGTATTCCACAAATAATACTAAAACTAAAACATATTCGTGACACAATGGGACCTAACAAAAGGTATAATAAGAACATCAGATCTCCCTACACGTTGCTCCCATACTTTAAAACAAAATTCTTCAAATCAAAATTCTGGTCTGAATATGAATTGCAAAAAAACTTGAGGATCGTTATTGAAATGGCAACCCCACGGTAACAATTCCCTTCGTAGACAGTTTCTTCTTTTTTCAATTAAAAAAAACGGATCGGATCAGAAAATGTCCGAATGTTTTTTTAAAGTCTTTATGGCATGTAATCTGATATTAAGCCATCCTTTCGGATTTATGACATTGTTACAAAATTCACCCCTTACTTACAATGTGTACATATTTCTTTTGGACTAGAACAATCCCTTTTCTAGGGTATAAATATCGGGACGGTCAAATACAATGTTTGCTTTGCATAAAGCGATAAATAAACTACGTTAGTACTTAATAGAATACATGCAATGCATACGTTGCTAAATTATTGGACTAGTTTAGGTTCTACGATAGCTTTTTCGTGATATTTTTTACATTGTTTTATACTGAGAGTAGAGGATGTCTGCAGATACGACCGCGCATCTTTCTTCATTTTGTTAATTTAACAATTTCTGCGCGTTCCGAGGATATTTCGAGCATTTTTTTGTATTTTTAGGCAATTCATAGAACATCAATATTATTTATTCGGCGGTGTTACTCGGCGGTGCTCAACCTATTTTGCACACTTTTATGTTTCAGAATAAGCCTTTATATTAAAGGTATCTACTGAGTGCCAAGCAATGCCCACCTACTATACTAAATCGTTCTCATCAAGAATACAATAAGTAGTTAAAGCAAGCGAACTGAATGAAATTTGTAATTCATTGACCACCAAATTTCTTATTCTTTTACCTAGAGTTCCAAACCAAATCCTATTCAGATAGCAAAAAACTATTTCATTGTTCATAAAATTCCTATTTCTCGGCGAACATGAGGCGTAACGTGAGTAACGTCTGTCGAAACGACGACAGAACCCGGCTTACGGTCACCAGATGTCAGCTTATATTTGGGACTAAAGTCTACGGTTATTACCCTAGATCTAAGTACTAGCTATTATGCTTTATATTTTTAAGATCAAATAAAATAAAAGTTGGTGCAATAACATATTCTCCAAGTAAAATATTTTGACCTAGGTGGGTACTTTTGTCAATCTGGTAAATCCGCATACTACCTTAGTAGTTGGAGACATAGCACATCCCTTTCACTAGCATATTATTATAAGACGTACTCTCTTATCACTTAATACCGTTCTGCGTATCTAGATCGTCATTCAGTTCAAGGTTCATACTTTGTTCGTCAAACTCGACTTGGAGTTAGTTATATTTTTACACTGATATTTCAACACAAACTTATACTCCCCAGTTTATGAATAAAAACGAACTCGTTACTTTTTCGCTGCTATTATGTAAACTAATACAATTTGTAGTCAAATATTCTTATTTAGTTGTATAAACTCATAATTACATAAAGTTTTTACTTGATATTACGTTGTGAAAACAAGGTGATTTGTATTTTGTATATTAGCGATCTCACGCTGTTATACAGGTAAACGTTAGTGAGGTCTATGCTAGTCTAGAGTTTATTGCCGATATTAGGGTAGCAACACCCCTGCTGAAAGTTCGGAGCCGAATGTTCAGTAGCTGCATTATTGGTTGTAGTATTCGGTTGGCATGACACCACTTACGTGCATTAGGTCGGTCGATCGCAGTTCAGCGCCGAACGCGACGTAATTCCGACTGACGAGTCAAAAAAGATTTGGAAACACTACAAGTGTATTCCACAGAACCTTCTGCACGGTAGGAAACGCAGATGTGTCGCGATACTTAGTCTTTACAGGTGCGCAGCGGTGCATGAGGAAGGTTTTACAACCTTTGGCTTTTGAGTATTAAACTGACCTTACAGCCTTTACGGCTGTAAGGTCAGTTTAATGATCAAAATATAATATTTGACTGATGATAATATTTGACTCCACGCATAGCGTGGCAGTTTCAGGGGTCGTCTTAAAACTGTGTCGAGTGTTGTTGGTTTGATCCCGAAACGAACGAATTCTTTGTGTGATCTACAAATGGCTGATTCCAGTTTGGGTCTTTGTGCCGTTGGGCGAATATTTGTAAAGCCTCACACGAAACGTGATATATTCCTAGTAAAGGTAGGCTTAAAAATTCCTTTAGACTCAATCTATTGTCTTCCAAAAGCTTTTTAACAAAACGAAAAATAATTGAAAATAATTATAAAATATTGTCAATTTACATCTCATTTAAAAGAAAGACAAAGATCACGGGAGATAAATTACATTATAAAGAGAATTTTAATTCCTTTATTACAATTTGAGTAGATACATAAGTGCATAAGGCATACAAATAGAGTAAGCAACGAGAAACAGTGCATTGTTTTGAAGCTACGTTGCTTAAGTCTACACAACAAATAAACCCTGTAGGTAACAAGGTATTCATGCAGGTATTTTAAGAGACGGTGTTCGGCATTGTTACAATAACTTCAGATTTATATGTATGAGATTTAAACAATGAGATGTTTCATTACAATATAACTGGGAGAGTTTTGGAAAGGTGGTTGGTCTGGGCTTTGGCTCTCATCGCAACAGAACAAGTACAGCAAGTACAATGCTTCGAGGTTTTGTGAGAGATCAGTACTCTTCTTACTTATATTTGAGTAGAGAGTTATATCGCAGTATTGTTTTAAAATAAAGGTAAATAATCTTAAGGTACTAATGATTATGTAACGGGTCTGAATCGTGTTAACTAAACGAAAAGAAAGATGAAATACCTTTCTATTTGCCCCGACGTTTCGGCATGGGTTACTCCAGCCGTGGTCACGGGATAACTGATGTCCGTCGGCGCTGCCTTCGAGAAGTGCGGGTTTCGGAACCTACTCTCATTTGCTCTTCACAATTATTAACATTCATAAGTTCGGAACTGTCGGTACTTCGACACACAACACTAATGGTATCTTCACACTGGTGCGTAATATCACCTCGTCGGTGTCTACATTTGCTGATGACAGGATTCCAAGATGTAGATAAACGGTAACTTTTTGATTTCAACCGCTTCCCGTGCTATTCTTGAAAAATATTGACGGTCTGTGGAGAGAACCTGGGGCCGATGTAGCTCAATCCAGTGATTGGATCCTGACTCCAAAAAATGCTCAGCTATGGCCGACTTGGTGGTTTGTCGGTTTTTGACGGCCATGATGTGTTCCGTAGCTCGTTCGGTGATGGTCCTTTTTGTTTGCCCGATTAAGGAACTACCACAGCTGCAATCCACCTTGTACACGCCTGGTGTTTGAAAAGGGATGACATCCTTTGGAGTACGCAGGTGATTTGCTACTTTGGAGTACGGACTATATACAGTCTTAATGGAGTATTTTTGTAGTACTATTCCAACTTTATCCGTTACTCCCTTTATGTAGGGCATGAACGCTGGTGCTCTGTTCACTTCAGTCAGTCTCAATCTTTTCCTTGAACTTCGCATATTGTGTTTGTAACCGTTTTGCTTGAGTAAGTACCTCCCGAATATGTGTGTGCTCACTATTTTAGTGCTCAGGGTCGCAAAGGTCATATACTCTGTTTGTCAATGAAGCAATAACGGATTGCAAATGCCGCGGGTGATGATGTGAATTTGCGTGTAAGTACCTGTCAGTGTGTGTGGGCTTCCTGTAAACAGTGTGTGTCAGGTTTCCATTTTCTCTCACCGTGATCTTCACATCGAGGAAAACCAACGATCTGTTTGTCTCCATTTCATAAGTGAACCTTATATTAGGGTGTATGGAGTTCAAGTGATCTGCTAATTGTTCTACAACATGTCTGCTTCCCTTTATAATACAGAACACGTCATCGACGTATCTTTTCCATATCTTTACGTGGAACGCTTGTAGTTGGATCCTTTCTTCAAAATGTTCCATCCAGATGTTGGCCATTACCGGTGCGACAGGGCTACCCATGGTCACTCCGTCGATCTGGAGGTAATATTGCCCACGATATAGAAAATAATTCCCGTCTAGGCAGTGTTTCAGTAGAACAATGTATTTATCAGACAGACCGTTTAACCTCAGTTTACTCTCGATCACATCGAGGCAGTCTTGAATTGGAACGCTTGTGAATAGTGACTTGACATCAAAGCTCACCATCACTTCGTCGGGTTCTACTTTCATGCTCTTGATGACGTCTACAAAATGGCGAGAATCCTTTACAAACGACGAGGTCTTGCCTACTAATGGTTGCAGTACCGCTGCAATGTGTTTCGCTAGGTCGTAAGTGGGTGAATCGATCTGACTTACGATCGGGTGTAGAGGCACGTTATTCTTGTGAATTTTCGGCAAACCATATATTTTCGGCGGTTGAACGGTCTTAGATCTATAGAGGCGTTCAAACACATCGTCCGTGAAAAGATCTTGGTGGTCCTTGTCCAGCGCTCGTATACGTTTTGTGACTCTGGCAGTGGGATTATATGACTCCGGCTTGTATGTGGACACTTTGCTTAATAGATCCCGCATTTTATTATCATAATCACCGGAATTCATTACTACGGGGGCGTTTCCCTTATCGGCCTTAAGCACTAAAATATCCGTGTTTTCACGTAGCGCTTTCAGTGCTTGACGCTCTACCGTAGTAACATTCGGTCTCGGTAGCTTCGACTTTCGCAAGATAACTGCAACATCCTGTCTCAGTGTGTCCGCGTCGTTGGATGGTAATTTGTTGCGCATTATAACTTCCTCGATGCCACTTATGATATTTTCATACGGTTTGGGTGTCACAGCGTAATTTAATCCTTTAGCCAATATGTTCTGTGTGGCTGTGTCTAGGTTTGTGCTCGATAGATGAATAACCGTGTCACTTTGGTTACGCACTCCACTTTTGTGAACATACCTGTCGCGCTGACGTAGCAATTTAGTGTATTTCGCCTCATGTTTGATGCTACACAGTCCATGGATACGGCTCGCTTGGTTGTATCATACACGGTCGCACAGATCAAAATCTTCACGTGATAACACAGCACTGCACTCCACATGTAAACTGTATAGTTCACACTGCACACTATTTATACAGGGTGTCACAAGACCCATCACCAAGCCAAAGTCTACTCGTTTTGCACATCATGCCAAGTCATACTACGCGGAAACAAAATATTTTTTTAAGCTTAAAAAAATAGACACATTTTATTGCCGGCAATGTATAGCGCGCTTGCAGAAAAAATTGGTGCGAATTATGCATCGTACCTACGCCGCCGGCCGTATCTACCTACACCGTGCGCCGCGGTTGCGGCAGTTTATGATCACGTGGTCGCGCGGCCGAGGGGAATGACCTCGCAGCTGATTGATGTTAGGCATACACTACGTGTCGGGAACTTTAAAGCCGTTTATTTTAGGGAAATATTGAAAATTTTGTTTATGTTTATTTGGCAGAAAGTGTACATTTATCATTCTAAACACGATTTTGGAATAATTCGGAAAAAAAAATCGTGACTTTGAGCCTCAAAATCTCCTGAACCAGTAATTTCCCAGGTATGCCGCCGAAGTAAAAAATGATCGTAATAATTGGTACAATAATATATAAGGGTCTTTTTACACCCTGCATTATACCTACAGTTCCGAATTAATTGTCTCAGGAGACGAACACTCGCAGTTTTTAGAATTCCTTCTGAGTGTGGTATGTCTTTTCGCGGTTTAATACGCACTCCCGAGGGTACTACACCGGCATCGCGACATTTTACCAAGAATACTAACGATGATTCTAAACGCACACGTTATACGCGAAGAAATTCTAGATGTTTGATTTTATTTACAAACTCTGGCCCGTAGCGGTTTGTAATAACTACTTTTAAACTACCACGATTTGTACACATACTAATGATTATGTAACGATTCAGACCCGTTACATAATCATTACTATGTGTACAAATCGTGGTAGTTTAAAAGTAGTTATAATCTTAAGGGTTCAGCTATGTCACTATTCGTCGCCGTCGCTGAAAAGTTTACTTTTCACAAATATGCATTTTTTTTTTTTCACAACTTCGAAGCAAAACAGTACCGTGTCATTCAGTATCATTCCATTACATTTTTACACTTTTTAATTTGAACGTTTAATTTAATTGGCCATCTAATCAAGATTGTCCATTCACGCAAAAATCACAATATCTCCTACTCTAAAAAAGTTCAATTGTATAATTACACAATCCTCAAATCTAGTACCTTTACCAAAAATGGCTATAAAATTGATCGCTTATATAAAATTTTTCCACTCAAGTACCCAGTCTCCAGTTACTAGTCACGCTGGTAGTACGTGATCCGAATCGCTGATTATAACCCTTCCTATAAAGTTGTGTGTACACTACACACTCATGTTCGCGACGCAAATGATGGAGGGTGAGCATCTCGAAAAATATGGATGTGTGCTCAAGGGGAACGAGCTTCTTGAAACTTGATAGAAATTGTGCAAACACCATGAACTACGGGTGTGTTTATGAAGCTGAGATTTTTTGTCGGTGGCGGCTATTTTACTACGTGGCTAGTTTGCTTACGTCAATAAAGGATATAATATAAAATTATTTTCATAGAATTCTAAATTTTTTTTGAATAAAGACATTGACTGAAATGATACGATATCATTTGAATAATATTTTACTCAGTATTATGCACTTGAGATCGCTTCTCAAACAAAGTGGAAACGAGTGCAAATGTGCGACAGTTAAAAAGTAATTAAGCTACACTTCTCTTTTACCCGTGACATTACGAGCGATTGACCACGTAAGTACTATTATGGCAGCCGTTTATTTATTGGCAATATTAATGACATAAGAAATTTTACTGATATACTGAGTATATATTGTTGACATTGAAGCACAGCACGTCCAAAGATAGTATTTGAAAAAACAAAAAGGTTATTTCCACAAAACGTTTGAAAAGTAGTTTTAAATATCGAATTTCCGAAAACTGTGCGCACAAGCTAATTACAAAATTTAAACCAGTCTCTTCTTGGTACCTACAAAAAATAGCCTTATAGCCCTTCGATATAAGTGAGCAATTAAAATTTTCAGTGGCCCAATAAACTGATATTTTATGTACTGACAAGTTTATTTTTTCGTTCAGTAAATAACTCTTATTGGCCTGGTAGCGAAAGTTTACACTTATGGCAACTGCGGATTGCCATGGAAGGCATATAAATATGGGATTGCTATGGTGTTTATTTGGAAGGTTAGCGATATTTAAGGACAGAGAGTTGATGCAACATCTGGTCCTTGCTCATTTACCGACAAGGCTTGTGAACCCTGCATAACCCATGGGCTTCCGGTGGGTCCTATGCCCTATTTTTGCAGGAATTGGTTCTGGAGATACTGTCTTCGGTTAAGGCAACTTAGACAGCGTGATTAAAATGACATGACACTATCGAAGTCTTGCAGTCGACAGCCATGTACTTCTAGTAGTATTATAGTTTTCCCATTGGTACGATTTGAGTGGTTTTCAAGTTACAATATGCTATTTTATCGTATTTTCAACGTACCTATTTCTTACAACAAACTGTATCAGTAGGTATATATATGATCGAAGCTTCTTATAAGATTATCCTTGAAATATAACAGAAAAGGTGCACTATATTTATATTCCAATATTTAAACCAATAACAATAAGCGGCAATTTATTACAACCATCTGTTTTAATCAGATTGTATCTGGAAACAAAAATGTTGACCTCGCCAACAGCGGCCAATCCGAGTACAATCAACGATAAATTGTTTATTGCTTTTAAAAGCCCAAATAATATTATTTTTCTGAGTTGTTCTACGGAACTAAGTCGTCTGATATATAATAGAATTTACATCGAATCGTCTTCAGAAATGAGATCTGAAGCCGGCCTTCAAGATGTAATATTAAAAGAAAGTGAAACGAATCTTACATTAAATTAAATTCTGGACATCTGTCGTAATTCGCGTAATACGAATGGAGATTTAGCATTAATGAATATTTGAATTAATAATTCCTTATTAGAATAAATTTGTAATTACTCTTATTAAAATGTTTCTGTGAGAGAGGTTTGTTCTAAATCAAAAGATTGATGTCAGATAATAATGGAGTATTATAAGGTTTTAGAAAAATATAGACGTTTTCGTTGTCCTGTAAAGGACGAGGAATCTATTGGCATTTTTTAAGAAAAGAGCTTAGTTTTCCTACTGAGAATATCATAGCAGACAATAATAATAAGGCTTTTGAGCGACTCGCCATTTAAAAAATCTGAATAAATTCGCCTATTGTGTTGTACTTAATAAAATGTTTGCGCTTCAAGTTCTAAGTAGAAAGCTGACGTATACTGATGTTAAGTTGTGTGTAAAAAACTGTGAGATATCCTTATATAGATCTTAGCAAAAGTTTAGTATAATTCGTAATCCCTAGCTACTGAATAGGTCTTAGGCATTAACGCTAATTCATATCTTGAGAAAACGGCAACTCCAACAAACTGACATGCAACTGGATGCGCAAAATGTTACTATCCCAATTAATAAGCAACCGTATTGAAACATTTCTTCTATCACTATATTCTTACTATTCATAAAAAAATCCATTTAAAATCCCAAAACCGTTCGCTCTCATTATATCCTCCTCTGCTCGAGCCCTTATTTATAGCTGCTTACGTGAGCAAAGTTAAAAAAAGGCTAGTGTTCATTGAGACGACGTTGACGGTCCAATTTCCTGGATAGAATAGATGCTTTATTATTTAGCTTAGTAGCTGTGATGGATTTGATTTCGGTTAGTGTTTTGGTGGTATGTAGAGATGCAATATGTGAGCTTTACAGCTGATTGTGGGTTCATAGTTTGGATAACTAAGTGAATAGTAAGTTATTGGTGCATCCACACAGAGTAAAAGTTGTAAAAATCTTATAGTGAATCTATATCACTGAGAGATCTAAACTCAAAAATCAGTCCAGGCCTTTAGGAGGTACCTACTGAAGAACTATATATAAACTAAACTATATATATGCACTGGTGCAAATGACTTCAAATTTCTTTTAAAATTATTTATTTTAAAAGTAGTCTCTGCCTACCCCTACGGGAAACAGGCGCGAGTCTATGTATGTATGAATTATTTTAAAACTTTGTGAATAATTGTTAAGTTCCAGCGATTTATACTTTTGGAATCGCCTTTGGAGATGCATTGCTTCACTAGCGTTACGGGTGCGGATCAAACCTTCACCCACGCGATCCTGATACACTAACCACGGCCAGCCACCGTTCCAACAAACTCCTGAACTCATTGCATATATTCAGAAAACCCATTTAACCAGAAGAAGAAACGTCAAACTTCGGCAAACGCCAAAGAAAATTTGCCCGCAGTCCAAAAATAAACATACAACTTTGAGATATGGAGGTTATATAAATTGTCGGTACATGTTATTCCGATCACGGCTGTGTCCATGATTTATTCTACGTCACGTTCCCGACTTATCAGTCTCTAGCGGCGAATCAGGCTGCTTCATATATCCTCTGGTGAAATGGAATGGAACGTTCCATAAAACTCTTCCCTTGAATACGGTGAGAAAGTATTTTATAGTGCTTGAGTTTGCAAGGCGGCGAAACTGTTTTTGGTAATCAGGATGCCCCGTTTGGGAGTCTTATTTTTTGTGAGCATGACGTCACTTTGTTGCAAATAGCTTCTTAACAGTATAAACAGAGAGGGCTCGTGGGATGATCCGTTTATGAAGAGGCAATTGGTCGAATAACGATACACTGCGAAGTGGCTGCGGAGAGCAGTTTTTCAGCGAATGTTTCGCCACTTTGTGACACTCGCACACGTTGAACCAACAATTAGCTTAAATTATATCATGGATTTTCCAATAGTATCCAAATATCGCATACTTGACAAAATGAAACGGTTGTATGGTTACATATCTTGAAATGTCACTAGACTGGAAAGCAGAATTCTCGTCGTTGCACCGCTTAATTTAAAGAGGTTAGGTACTCTTTATGCCAGTAAAATAACTACTAGTAATTTCTATCACGTTCGTGTTGCTAGTGATCTTAAAAAACTACTAGACCGTGGGGGGGGGCAATTATTATCCTCGAGCGTATACTACATCTAAGTGCCTTTACTAAATAGTTTCTTACTTATCGAGTCTTTAGTAATATCGACAATTTCACTAAATTCAACTTATCCCAGGAGCCTAAATGTTTATATACATAGTAATCTTTAATCATGTTATTTGACGGCTTAAATTAAATTGGTTATAAGTTCATAAAATAATACAGATATAGCTTCTATCAATTTCCATCGAATAAGCTGTCATCGCTGATCTATTAAGCACGATAATAGTTTAACATAATTTTATGCTTAGATGGCTAGCGAGTTAAGTAAGGCATATCTATAAGTAAGAAACAAATTGAAGCTGGCTTGACTTCGATGTATAACTTGCCTATACAGATAGAGTAGTGGTATAAGCTGTTACCTTTCCGTTTAGCACTGGGATTGTAAGTACAGGGAAAGCCATACACGACCCAATACTTTGTGTGATCAACAAATTGTTTCAGATTTGAGAAATTGAGCGTTTTCAGTGTCAAATGAACATTCTTAATGTCCAAACATATTTTGAAAGTTACTCGCGATGCAGAATTTTTACTTAGCTTTTTTCTGTATTAAGAACCCAACACCAATGCTAGGGAATAAGTGCGTTACATGCCGCGGTGGGTTCGAATCTCCGATCCTCTAAGTAGCGTAGTTGGTCTTGGGATTGGGCTATCGCTGATTTCTTTCCAATTATTAATGTGTGTTCTCAAAATGAAATTGTGGTACATATGCCAAAGGAAATAACAACGTTGGCAACTTAATATAACAGTTAACACCAAAAAAATAACAATAACACCAAAACTGACTGAGCTATTTTCAGACTGATAGGTATTGAAAACGCTGATTGGTTAATGGAACAGGCCTTGGAATCCCAAAGTAACGCTGAAATGAATTCTAAATCTGATGAAAATGGAAATAAATACTTTGTCAGTAGTCACATAAAAGGCCATTAATATTTTCCACTACAACAAATTCTCCAAAAGGCGATGAAATAAGTTCAATTCTGTGATTTACAACCACACTTGAAGATTACTTCGAGGAATACAGGAGACAATAATAAAATGGTCTGTTGTTGTTTGTTTCTGGCAGTATTTTATTGGATATTTTGTCTAAGCATTCTGTTGAGGAAATACGTTGATTATTTCGTAGATTCTTATGAACTTGCGAATGAAGAAGGCCGAAATTACGACGTTTCAGTTCCGATGCCACACCTTGGCAAATATAGGTACATTTGTCTTTACAAAACTGTCCGTACCTACCTAATATATAATATTATGTATATATAATTATGTAGATCGGTCTGTGTGGAAAACTCTGGGGATGCCTATGTCCAGCAGTGGACGTCTCTAGGCTCACATAATGATGATGATGATATGTAAGGTATTCAAGATATATTTCCAGATCATGCCAATTATCTGCATAGAACTTCGAATCAATTAAAAAAGGAAAGATTTTGTATTCACATTTGATCGGTCAATAAACTCAACCTTCTCTGTAGTATACCACTCTTATAATGTAATTATAATGCGTACCTCAGCAGCATTTGAAAGTTACAAAAACGAAATACTTTTTCGCCTATTTTACGCTTGATCGTTACAATCCTTAAAGCCAGGTAATACAGAACTTTTCCCAACGAAAATTACTTTCGTACAAAATTTCACCCCTTATCAAATTCAATTCGAAAACTGTTGAATACCGCAAACTTTTCTAAATGAAACTACCTATTGGGTTTAGGTAATATTTCAACTGCGGGCTTACTCTTTATTTCGATATTTTTTTCTTATATCCCCAAATTGGTTTTGTACAAAAATATTGTTGATAGCGTTTTTCGAGCTTGTAGTTTAGTCAATTTATTTTGTAAGCTTTTATTTTGTTTAGCAAATGTATCGGTTTTATTTATCGTCGTTTCCATTACAATATTTATGGCTTTAAAAGCAATGCACAGAAGTTTTGACCAGTACTTTTGTTTTTATGTGATTATTGGCAAAAGTAAAGATCGGGCATGTGTACTGGAAAGATTCTGGTGCAGATTTCAGGGCTAAGTTGTCTTTTTAGGTTAGTATTATAATAATATGACCATTAAATTACTTAGTTCCACAAACACGTGTATTTTAAGACGCTGGTATGCTGACGATTTACTTATGAAAGGCAATAAGGTATGAACGATTCGAAGGAAGTGCGTTATCTGCAAAGTAAAAAGAACAAAACCCCGTATTTTACTTTATGTTACCAAATGTTTTTCTTTTGTCAATCCTTTTCCCCTTAGGAAATAATATGGAGGCTACATTAAAAATGAGTTTGAAATTCACGTTATCAAACCCATAATTTTCCTCAAACATTTTCCCTTGAGAATCAAAGCAGCAACTAGAATCGTTCAGAATCTTTTCATACACAGACGTCGTCCTCTATATCGCTGCTTCTAAAATTAACTACCTACATTCATATCACATCATATCTCTCCGTCTAATCTTACTTTATATATTTTTCCTTGTACACGAGTACATCACAGACAAAAACTTACGCACATACTGTTACTTATAGAGCCTTATGTAACTCCCGAACTAAGTTTTCATATCAATAATTTATGCTCCTACTTGCGTCAATATTTCGTATCTCTTACGACCGGATAGAGGTAATAGGTTCAGAAATAGCGATCTATTTTGTACAGGCGCCGCTTTAGGGAATATACTGAAAAATAAATTATTATTACTACGGAACGAAAAAGGCATCAAATGTAACTAAGTCTGCCATGTTATTAGGCAAAGTTGTATAAATGATATTTATGTAAAGGAATTCAATTGCGTAATAATTTGATGATAAATATGGAATGCCTACCATCTTTTTACCCCGACTTTTCACGATCAGCCTGTGATAAGAGCTGGTAAAACTATTATACCGTAAGATCAGAGCAAATGAAAGGTATTTCACTTTTAATCAAATAATGACGCAATAACGACCCGTTTTATAAATTTTCATATGTTTAAAAAACACGAAAGTTAGATTAGATTAATACATTTTATTTTCAATTTTTTTTTTATGAAAAAAAATGTTACAATGCGAATAAGGAAACTAAAATGGAAATGGTCTGGTCATATAGTCAGAGGCATTAAAAAGTGGAATAAAAATGTTATATTTTGGTACCCTAGAAATAAGACAAGAAATCGAGGTAGACAGTTTCGAAGATGGGAAGACGAAATTAAAAGCAAAGCAGGAAAAACATGGACTAGAAGAGCTCAAAATAGAGCAGAGTGGAAGGAAATGGAGGAGGCCTTTGCCAAAGTTGGGCAAACAGTTGTAAAATGATTAATTTGGTCCGAATAAAGGCTTATATTATTATTATAAATATTATAAAATGAAGTCCCCGCCGCGTCCTCCCTGTCTGGCTGAACGCGATTAACTTACATACGAACAAACGGATTTTTGTACGGTTTTTAGCAATTGGTACAGTGATTTTAAGGAAACTGTAGGTGTATAATTTACGCAGGAGACACGTGCGAATCTAGTAATCGTAAATCTAGTAATGTATAAACAAACAGAAAAATTGGGCAAGTGCGAGTCGGACTCGCGCACGAAGGGTTCCGTACCATCATCTATAAAACAAAATCACGTTCGTTGTATGTATACTTAAATACTTTTTAAGTTTCTACCTGTTTACTAAGATCGAGTAACAAATTGCTTAAAAATTACGTTTGTTGTATGGGAGCCCTCCTTTATTATTTACTTTTTTTTAATTTCATTATTTATTTTGAAAGGTATAATATACATATACTGTGAAAATTTAAAGTGTCTACCTGTTACAGTTAGTAATTTAGGGAAAAATATACGAAAAAAAACACGTTTATTGTATGGAACCCCACCTTCATATTTTCATTTTTTTATTTTTAGTATTTGTTGTTATAGCGGCAACTGAAATACATAATTTGTGAAAATTTCATATTTCTAGCTATCACGATTTATAAGATTTAGCCTGGTGACAGACAGACAGATAGACAGCGGAGGCTTAGTAATAGGGTTCCGTTTTTTACCTTTTAGGTACGGAACCCTAAAAACGAATGAAATATTTTGTTCCGAAGAGTAGTTCGTTTGATGTACCTACTAGAATTGTAATACTGACGTCACTTTCTGAAACCTGTTTTTCCCATATTCAAATATTCCTGTCTATGCATAAGTTTATACAATATTTATGGTATTTGCTGTGTTCCGATGATGTGACAAAGTCAGAATAATATGATGTGTTCACAAGAAATTCTAGTCTTTGGTTTTATTACCTTTCGCTGGAATCATACCTATATCTTGCTACAATTTAGTAAAGAATAGATACTCTATATATGCCGCCAATCAAGCCGAATACATATTTACCTATGGGGTCTATATTATACTTATATAAAGTAGCGATTACTTATTTCAGAGATTAACAGACTGCAGACGCAGAAGGTTAGCGTTCAAAACTACGCTACGGTAGGTAACACAGACTTCTCAAAGTTATGCGCGTATTTAATTGTTAATTTTATTTGCTAAACGGCTAAAGAAAACGTTGTGAGGCATCCTGCAATGTGAATGTTTTAGTGAAAAGACTTATGAAGTCTGCTAAACCACACTTAGCTAAGCGTGGTCCACAATCGTCACTTCCTTCTCATCTTTCAGCAGTGGAACAATTTATAAAGAGGGCTGATGATGACGAAACATAGTTCTTTTAACAGATTATCTAAGCAAACGACTGAAGCAAGACATTCT
This sequence comes from Euclidia mi, assembly GCA_944739405.2. Taxonomy (NCBI): domain Eukaryota; kingdom Metazoa; phylum Arthropoda; class Insecta; order Lepidoptera; family Erebidae; genus Euclidia; species Euclidia mi. Next base: position 84,599,411 of record OX123185.2, on the reverse strand, counting down.
ATCATAACTGAATAAATTCACAACAATATATTACCACTAATCCTCAATTCGCCCACAAAATAAGCGAAATAAATGAGAATTTTTTTCCACATTTAATTTGCTACTGCATTTTGACTAAACCAAGGACGTCAAAGTACTACACATAATGTTTTGAATTGAATAAATGAATACTCAAGATGATAATGCTGTAGAATAAATTCATACAAATTGGATGACACAGCTCATGTAAATGTTTGTATTTAAGATGTTTAATCCACGCTCACAATTTGTTTGGCTATTCAATGAGGTACAGCGCCTGAAATATTATATTATATAGAACTATACTAATGTTAGATTTCACCAAATGCTCCGCCTGCATGGGACTATTTGACTATGACTGCACGGTTGGCGTAGTGGTTTAAGCGGTGTGTGACACTGCGCCGAGTGTTGTGGGTTCGATTCCCAAACGAGACAAAACTTTGTGTGATCCATAAATTGTTGTTTTGAGTCTGGGTGTTCATTGTGTCCGTTAGTTGTATGTTTGTAAAGTACCCCGCGACACAGGATTTATTCCTAGTGCGGGAGTTGTCTTTTTTTAAATAAAAATAAAAAAAAACATTTAAGATGCGACTCCGCCCACGGCATCACTGTGTGAGATTATTTGACTCCCTAAGGGAAGACATTTTCAAAAATGCTCTCTTAGTGTTCCTCTACACTCCTTAAGGAATATACATGCCAAATTTTAGCTGCTTTCGCTACTTAGACTATATATATTATGTTACGCTTAGTAGTTGTGCTACTGTGTGGCTGTGCGTTGTCTATCAGTCTGACAGTATCGCGAGAATATTATATATACAGATATTTATGTACAGTGTCTCGATCGCATACTTGTTAAAAATAATACGTAAATAAATGCCTTACATTTGCCTCGACATTTCGGCATGGGTTACACCAGCTGTAGTCACGAGATGACAGTCATACATTAGTTTAACTATGTGTCCATCACGAAATTTGAAACTATCCATGAAACAGAATTACCTAATATCAGTATAAAGACTGCCTCCGTGGTCCAGTGGATAAATGAATGTGACTGCTGATCGGATATCCCGGGTTAAATTCCCGGGTCGGGCAAAAGTGATACTGCGTTTTTCCGAATTCTCAGTAGCAGCACGGAGTTTGGTAATGTGCCCAGTTACGGCAAAATGCTCGCCCCCTATAAAGGGGGACTTAAAAATTCATGGCGAAACGTGGGTGTAATATTACACCCTTCGGGGATATAGGCGTGAGTCTATAAAAAAAAACAATTAAATCAACTTAAGATTTGTTTAAAATTGTTTGACATTAGAAAGTTTAATGACTCTCGTTCATTAGAAAGTCTGAACTTTATCATCTATTTTCTTCGAGTGTAAGTTTTTTGAAATCATTTATGAATCAATTTAGTTCAGAAGTATTTATCGATGTCTCAAATTAAATGTGAAAGTTTATAATCTACTTAAAAGCTAACTCAGACTGATGCAATTTTCTGTTTGCATAGTTAGCTTTTATATTACATGATCTGTGGTGTTCTTTTTAGTAGGCAAGTATAGGTACATATTATTATCAGCTCATTTTTACCGTTATCGATTGCCCGTATTATAATGTCATCAGTACAAAATACTCAAAAGTATCGATTCATAAAAGCAGCAATTATTTTCTTTAGCAACACTTTCATAAAGAGCTAAGTAGTCACAAGCATTTAAATATTTCTGATAAGCTAAATACTTACCCCATTATATTCCTAGATTACTGCCATGTGTTTATTTCTCGCAAAAATATTTCATCACGCAATCGACAGGTCCATGAAATTACCAAACATTTAGTAACAAATCTCAAATCAATTCAGAAGTCTCAAATCAATTTAAAGAACAAACAGTAGAAGCTTTAGAGAGTAAAAACATTGTTTTAACATAACATGGATATTTCCCAGACGTTGTGCAAAGGAAGCCAATACGGCTGTTAACTTTTACCCCGTCCATTTTTGATAAGTGTGTCTATTATTAGCTGACCTTAGCCAGAGCCGAGCAACAGCCGTGATAAATGACGATAGATCCTAAGTGCTCTATTTTTAGTTGACTGCGAGAGCGGAATATCAATAGTTTGAGTCCAGATTTTGATGAAGTGCTTTGCTTATTTGGTGTTGTGATCTGTTTGTGAAATAGAAATGACGCTTTGTATATGTTGAAAATACTACTTTATATGAAAACTTCAGTCAAAGTATATCGAATACTGGAAATGTTTCTCTTCAGTTGCTAGCCACATTATTATCACGGAGACTTTACGATGCCTATAAATTCTCCTGAACAAAAGGATATTTGACAATTTTCTCGGTTGAGTTTTTCTATCAATAGCTCCATTCGAGGTGTAGACATATCTACAACAAAAGTGAACAATTTTAAGAAACCAACTGATAATAACTTGCATTTTCATAATTCATAAGTGTTAAACGTCATCCCTGTATTATTGAGCTTTCAAATTAATGCACCGCGATCCAGGTCACTTGGCATAATGTGAATGTGATCTGTGCATAAAAACTGATTCCCAAATGCGACTAGAATGGATCGGTGTTGGCCCAACGATACGCTTAATTATCATGTTATTATTATCCTCATGAGTGTTTTTCGTAATAAATACAAACATACAATATTGTAAATGGTTAAATAGCTCTTGCCTCATAACTTATAAAGCACGCTAAGCTGTCGCTCCTGGCTGTCAAACAGATCTTTGACAGTCGTTATAGGCAGTCAGCATCATTGAATATCTTGACACTTGTTTTCTTCTTGTCATCCGTTAAGCCAGGATCAAAACAACGCGTTTAGCTCGCGTCCGCGGTGGCGTGCGCGGTGGCGATTATTGCGCGTGCAAAAGTTGTCGCGTTCGTTCGGGCGTTCACCAGGCTGTAGTCGCAACACTAAAATGCTGTCTGATACAGATAGTGAAATTGAAGAAGTTTTACTTCTGTCTGCTATTATTGAAGACGAAGAGGAACAAGAAGTGAACTTGAGGTGGGTATGATATACATACAGTGCCAGTGAAGTAAATACCTACCATCATTCGATAACGCCTTATCAGAATGAGACGTATCATACAACAATGGGTATTTGTGGAATTAATTTATAATTTCTTCCGTTTCCACCATACTTAAAATCTACAAAAACACAGTTTCCTCAACAAATAATAGCTGCGTGCAGCGTCCTAACGCAACAAGCGCGATCTGATCGCCACCGCCGCGTGCAGACGCTGCACCGGACGCCACGTGCAATCCGAGGACGCGTAGATGTGAACACCGCGCTATAAGTTCGTACACAACATCTGATTGCCACCGCGCACGCCACCGCGGACGCAAACTGAGCGCGTAGGTTTGATCCTGGCTTTACGCTCTTGATAGAGCGGTCGTGATCATCTGGTACTGGCAGACATGATTTGCTTCACGACAGCATGCCATCCAAGCGTTATTTAAAATTGAAAGCTTTGAGGTTATTATTAGTTACTTATGATTTAGAAAGCAATCTTTTATTTGTGGGGATTTCAATATAGATGTCACTAAAGTTGATAAAAAGCAGCAGGCTTTCATATCGTTACTGAGGTGTTATGGTTTTAGGTTCTTGATTGACTCTCCTACTTTTATACGTAATAACTCTAGCTCATGTATAGATAATATATTGACAAATACGGTGGCTAGCGGTATTCTCAGTACAGAAGTAGAACATAATGGCCTAGCAGATGGGCATGCAGGGTTATTCTGCACTGCGACGTTAGTAAAAACCCAGTATGTTAAGAATGATACGAAATACAAAGTAATTAAACAAAGGATATATAACAAAGTAAATACAATGAATTTCAGGCAACAGTTGTTAGAACATGACTGGAATATAGGGGTGAACACATTTATTAGAAAGTTTGAGGAATTGCATTCAAAATCTTTTATTATTAAAAATATCAAATTAAATATAAATAACACAAGTAAGTCTAGATGGATTACCAAAGGTATTAAGACGTCTAGTAAAATGAAACGTCTACTTGGTTCCATTAATAAGGCACAGTGCAACCTATCAATTTTGAACTACCGCGAAAAGTATTTTGGACTCTATAAAAAGGTAATAAGGTGTGCTAAAAGGCTACAAGCTAGTAAACAAATCAGTGCTGCCTCAAATAGTAGTAAAGCAATTTGGAAAATTGTTAACAATTGCAGAAAAAGAAAATTAGCCGACAATAGCATAATATTAAAAGTAGATGACCGTATAATAGATAATCCTTCTGACATTGCAAATGTATTATGAGATCAATTTCAAAACAACACATTGCCACAGTCTATAAATACAATACGGGCCATGGATTACATCACCCTCAATACTATCAAAGTATCAAATAGTATGATTTTTGAGCCCGTCACTTCGGGGGAGATACTAAGGCTAGTCAAAAGTATGGAAGGGAAAAGCTCGTATGGTCACGATGAATTACCATTAACTATATTTAAAAATAACATTGACATACTTGCATCACCAATTTCTGATCTAATGAATTAATGTATAACTCAAGGCGTATTCCTAGACCAATTTAAAATTGCTCGAATAATTCCAATATTTAAGAAAGGATCAAAAACAGATCTAGGAAATTACAGACCTATATCGTTGTTACCAGTTCTTTCAAAAATATTTGAAAAGATTATTAAAATAAAACTTGTAAAACGTCTTGTACATACGTCAAACGTGTGCTTCTAAGTACTCACATACTTTTTTCGCTCGTTAAAGTTTAATATTACATTCGTGTCTAAAGTTAGTGTTTGTGGTGGACTTGCGTGGGTGAGCACTTACTCAGTGCCAATAACTATCTTTATCACATTATCAGTATCGAATTAAAAACCGTACACCGCCAACAAGTGATTATTTTGCGTTACTTACAACCACGCGTATGCGACGCGTTTTGCACGGCGCTTGCGACGTTTCGGGCGCGAACTTGACACACGAAGACCCGATAACATTGCTTTGCTCTGTTCACCGCAGTTAACTTATATATTTCAATTTATTACTGTTCTACGATACTGACAGTAAAATACTGTTTTGTTATCAACATCTACAGGCTGCATATTCTAAAAGGATGGCTTTATCAACAATGTCTTGAGGATGCTGCTCTAACGAGGAAACTGAGGAAGTTGAACAGTTTATTAACTGTATTCGTTGTAATAAATCTTACCATTTCCTTTGCTTGGCTATACCGGAAATTCCTAATGACTGCGAGGTTTATCACCAATGGAAGTGCCCGGGATGTATGATCCTACAATCGAAAAAAGTTTCGAAAGAGTGCACGCCTATTCGGAATGTTTCTACCACTCGAGGTAATAAGAGGCAGGCGCTCAACTCACCTCCCCAGCCTACTGCTATTACCGCAGAGAATATGCGTTGTATTGTTCAAGATGTAATCAAGGCTGAGCTTGCTACGTTTTTTGAGAAAATAAATAGTACAATGATCAACACGATCAACAGAGAACTTGTACCAATAAAAAATGATATAGAGGAACTAAAAACATCGTTTACTTTTCATACAAATAAATTTGATCAACTTCATTCCGAACACGTGAAGGCAAAAAGTACCATGATTAATCTGAGTGAAGAGAATCGTCAGCTGAAAAATACGGTCTTGGAGTTAAGTAAAAGAGTGAATTATTTAGAGCAACACGCAAGGTCGAATAACATAGAGATACAGCGTTTGCCGGAAAATACAATGGAAAACCTATTTACTGTTGTTAAACAGCTAGGCTCAGTGATCGGCTGCGAAATTAAAGATAGTGATATTCTACACTCCACTCGCATAGCCAAACTGAACACAAGCAATACCCGCTCCCGGTCTATTGTCGTCCAACTAGCAACGCCAAGGATTTGTGATCATCTCCTTGCCGCTGTTATAGATTATAACAAGAAACATAAAGATAATAAGCTGAATACTGCTGATTTTGGATTCGCTGGCAATCGATTACCAGTGTTTGTTGTCGAACATTTATCACCGACCAATAAAGCGCTCCATGCTGCAGCCAGACTTAGAGCGAGAGAGAGGGGATATAAGTATGTTTGGGTGAGAAGCGGCAGGATTTTTGTTAAACAGAACGATGACTCGGATCATGTGTTCATAAAAAATTTAGACGCTTTGAATAAGATTGTGTAAATTTACTTTTAATCTATTCTTGTGAATATTTAAGATTAAGCTAAGATATTTTGATTTTTCCTCTTTAAAAAATTCAGCAACTTGCAAATATACTTCCAAAACAGTCGTGGTCTTAGAACTAAAACACACACGGTTTATCGCAATGTCTCTTGTAATCATTATGACGTAATTATTTTGACTGAAACGTGGCTTAATGATTCAATATTGAGTGGTGAATTATTCGATGATAGATATGTTGTCTACAGAAGAGATAGACACACATCTCCTTTGTATTGTGATAAAGACGGTGGTGGCGTGCTGATTGCGATAAAGAAAACTTTAAGCTCTAAGCAAATTAAAGGTTGGGAAAGTTTTTGCGAGGACCTTTGGGTGGTCATAGATATACCTGGAGGGAGTACAGTGCAAACGTTGATTATTTGCGCAGTATACTTACCGCCACCAGTGCGCCGCTCCTCTTTAGAAATATTTATTGATCATTGTAATGCAGCTTTTGAACAAATGACAGACAGGCAATTATGCATTGTTGGAGATTTTAATTTAAGCAATATAGACTGGCAATTAGTTGAAAATACACCTTGTTATAAAAGCCCTTCCACCACATGTGAAATACTATTGGATTTTACTTATATGAACAGGCTAGAGCAATATAATTCTGTGCCAAACATAGCTGGTAGGATTTTGGATCTTGTATTGTGTACTTTGCCTTCTTGTACTGTAACTATGTGCTTAACCCCAATAAGTAAAATTGATCATCAGCATCCTCCTCTGGAAATTTTTATTGCTCTGCCAAAGGATGCCAAATTACCATATAACACTGTAAATGCGAGACCAAATTTTTATAAGGGAGACTATACCTCAATTTGCACATTTTTGAATGGACAGGACTGGTATCAATTATTCGAGGGGCTCAGTGGTGTGGATGAGATGCTTGAGGTTTTCTACAAAATTCTTAACTCTGCTATAAAAAAATTCATACCATTCCGCGCAATTAAAGTAAATAAATTTCCTCCGTGGTTCAATAATAGATTAATCAAAATGTTACATAAAAAAAATAAACTCAGGAAAAGATATAAAAAATATAGTAACCCGTTAAACGCACTCGAATTAAAATATATTGGCAAAGATTGTGATCATTTAGCGACTAAATGTTATCATAGCTATACTATATTTCTCGAAGATAGCCTTACAAAAATCCTTAGCTGTTCTGGACGTATGTAAAAGCCAAAAGAGGGGGATCAAGCGCATACCCTAGGTCGATGACAGATGGAGTAGTTACTTCAGATGACGGTACCGAGATATGTGAGTTGTTTGCTAGTCATTTTGCCTCCATCTATGGTGATGATTATGATTATGGCAATAATTATTGCTCAGAATACCTACAAACCCTAGACAAATATAGCTTATGTTTAAATAGTCATTTTATAGATCACAAGAGTTTACTTACAAAATTGAAAAATATTGACATCAGAAAGGGTGCTGGACCCGACGGCATACCACCTATTTTTATATCAGCTTGTTCTACTGAATTAGTTTATCCACTGTTTCTTATAATTATATAATAAATCTCTATCCTCTGGTGTTTTTCCCTTGAAATGGAAAATGGCAAAAGTAGTCCTAGTATATAAATCGGACAACACTGAAAATATTTGTAATTATAGACCTATCTCAATTTTATCGTCATTTGCCAAAATTTTTGAAGCGCTTCTATGTCCTGTTATCCAAAACCACTTAAAATTATATCTGAGCGACTATCAGCATGGATTTGTTGGTCTCAGATCCACAAGTACCAATCTTGTCCCTTTTACAGAATTTTTGATAAAAACTGTGGACTCTGGTCATCAGGCTGATGTCATATATACAGATTTCAGTAAGGCATTCGATAAGGTGCCACATACAATTTTGATCTCCAAATTACGTGCATATGGCATCGCAGGCTCATTACTCAAATAGCTGGCGTCATATTTACATGATAGGTTTTTCTTTGTGGTTGTAAACGGACATCAATCATCAATCAAACAAATATCATCGGGCGTTCCTCAGGGCTCTCATTTAGGTCCCATTTTGTTTAATTTTTTTCATGAACGGTGCCTCGAATTGTTTCCTGTTCTCAAATGTTTATTCGTATGCTGATGATTTAAAGTTCGTACGTAGATTTGAATCAAGTTATGATGCCATACTTCTACAGGAAGACTTAAACAGACTAATACTTTGGTGTAGGGACAACCACATGATTTTAAATTGCAAGAAATGTTATCATGTAAAGTTCACGCGAAAGCACATTCAAATAATCTCTAATTATTATATAAACCAGAGTAAAATTAATGAGGTGGAAACAATCCGGGACCTCCGGGTAGTAAATGATAAGAAATTATCTTTTGAGCCACACTTTGATAACATCTATAAAAAAGCATAAAAAATGTTAGGTTTTGTTCTAAGATACTGTAAAGCGTTTCGCAATACCAACACCAAGGTTCAACTCTATAACACCCTGATTCGTAGCATATTGGAATACTGCAGCGTAGTCTGGCGGCCACATTATGCGATCCACTCGTTGCGTCTTGAACGAATTCAGAAACGATTCCTGTGGCATCTGGCATTTTCGAATGGAATAACAAAAAAGAAACACTCTTACGATTCTAGATTGAAACATTTTGGCATTACTTCATTAGCCAATCGTAGAGGTATCAATGACGCAATGTTTGCATTTAAAATCCTCAAGCAGCAAATTGACTGCCCCCAGATGTTGGCGCTCTTTAAGTTTCGTGCTCCTGCTAGCTTGCCATGCAACTCAATTACACCACTCTGTCCACCGTTTAGAAGAACAGTCCTTGGTGTTAACTCTCCTTACGCAAGAATGTGTAAGATGGTGAATCGTTTCAGTGATCTAATAGATATATATTCATTTAGTATCAAGAAAATAAAGTCCATATTAAGTAGAATAACGGATTTCGAATTACTATAAATAAAAAATATATTATGTAACTAGTGCAAGTGCTTATACGACTATGAATAAAATTAAACTTTAACTTTTATCACTTTTCTTTGTGCTCAAGCGGTGTTTACCTTTAAGTAATTGTTACATTGTCGCTTGTATTTTATAATAGTTTAGTTTCTTAAGTATTAATGTAAACAATTGTTGGTGAACCATAACAATAAATAAATAAATAAATTAATATTGGAAAAATTATTGACTGCCAACAATTTGGCTACCAGAAATGTGTGGGTACTCTGGATGCAATCGATTCATTAATTGACTGTGTCGTACGGAATATCAATGAAAAACTTAAGGTTGCGGGCTTATTCCTTGATTTAAGTTCTGCTTTTGATAATGTAGATCATGACCTCTTAATTCTGAAACTAGAGCATTATGGCATCAAGGATACATAATTTGCTTATGCTGTTTAAATCATATTTGCATAACAGAAAACAGTATGTAGAGATCAAATCAATTGTCGAAAGGCAAGAAACTTGCGCCAAATCTAGCCTAGTTACAATAAAAAAGGGCGTGCCGCAGGGCTCTGTTTTGGGCCCCATATTCTTTATATTATTTATAAATGATTTGCCTGCCTTCGTTCAAAATATTATGCCGGATGTAAGTCTGGTTCTTTTTGCTGATGACACTAGTGTGGTTAAAGCCAGTAAACATATACAAGACCTAGAATGTAAGATCAACAAGTTGTTGTCAATTTTTGAAAACTGGTTTTCTGCTTATAACCTTATGATAAATATTAAAAAAACAAAATGCATGTTATTTAAAACCACTGTTAGACAAAACGAAGTGCTAGAATTGGTATCTTTACAAAATAAAGTGGACATAGTAGAAAATTTCAAATTTTTTGCAAATTTTTTGGTGTAGAGATTGATTGTTTTTTCAATTGGAAGAAAGAACTTGCAGTAATTACAAACACGTTAAGTAGTGCATGTTACGCTATACGAACGTTGAGAGACGAACTCACTGTGTCACAAATTCGTCCAGTCTATTTCGCTTTGATAGAATCAAAATTTAGATATAGTATAATGTTCTGGGGTAACAGTTTCATGTATAATATATCTGCAGCATTTGTTATGCAAAAAAGGGCAATTAGGACTATGCTACGAATTAAACAAACCGAATCATGCCGAGATCACTTCATAGAACTACAGATTCTTACTGCACCGTGTCTATACATTCTTGTACTGCTAGTCAATTTGGTTAAAAACCTTAATAACCTTGAAACGATAGGGGATAGAACAACTAGATTACCAACTCGAAGAAAAGATTTACCGAACTCTATACAGCACAAATTAAATGTGGTCAAGCACTGCTCACGCGTACAATCCATTATTCTCTTTAACAAGTTGCCAATTGAATTTAAGACTATACATAATTATAATATTTTCAAGTACAAATTAAAGGCTTATTTATTACAGAAAGCATATTATAGTGTGGATGAGTACATTAAAGACAAGCATCATTGACATTGATTTTATACACTTACAATTATTATCTCAACTATTTGTTTTTCCAATGTTTTTTGAATACCATGACATTCCAACGCAATTAATTTTTATATTTATATAGATACATATTATTAATAGTAATTTTAAGTTGACTTGTTGTTATTGATGTAAATTCTTGGGTTTGACTTTGACATTTTTTTTTTTGACATTTGTAATTGACATCCTATGCATTATTAATATCTTATTTTTTATATTATTAATTATATCACTTTACCTAGTTCAATGAGAATCCACAAATTTATATCAAAAGTACTATTGTAATAAATAAATATTTTTTTTTTAGGTTTATAACAATGTTCGACACAAATTAATTTTGTAATGAATAAATGAATAAAGCAGCCACCTTGCTAGAAGCCACCCTGCTGAAGTCGTTTAAAGGAGCCCCTACAGCAGACTTTATTTGGTCCGTCCATCGCATGGGAGCCCCTTCCGTGCGGTTCTTTGCTTTCTACTTTTCCTTGCACAATAAGGCGTTCCACGGAACTACTTCCACGTCGAGGAACGTGTCCCAAGCAGGACAGTAGGTATTCAAGACTATACTACATTACACTACACTAAACCAGAAAATATTTCTGTCTTTTTTGGTTTACGAAGGATTGTAGGCTGTAATTGCCCTGTAGATCAGTAACCTATTCGGCAATATGTTAAGAATGTAATTCACTTTCAATTCAGACACGTTCACGTTCAGTTTTATACAAGACTAGTCAATAAGGCTTCAATCTTGAAATAACGCCAGATTGGCCTTTGGCTTTGGCGATTGAACGTTGCATTTAATTTTCCCCTTCCGTCCGAGTATCTGTCGCGAGCGAACGTGTGCAAAGATTTTTAATAATTATTAATTATTTACGACTGTATTGATTACCAATTCTGAACTCTGATCTAGTGCGTGGAGTGACTAATATTGCTGCAACTGTGTAACGATACCCGAATACCGCGCGCACCGCCTTCACCACCGCTAGAACGAGGGGACCCTCATAATTGCCCTCTCGCTTCCACCTCCTGCGCTGCGACCCCGCTCTGCGCGCACGACTTCACCGCCGCTGGAAAGAGAGGTCCCTCATAATTGCCCTCTCACTCCAGTATCCTGCAGCGTGAAAGATCCCTGCGCGTGCCGCCTTCACCTCCGGGCGAGAGAGAGGTCCCTCATAATTGCCCTCTCGTTCCTGCACTAGTGCGTGTGACGTTGTACTGCCATTCAGGTGACGAATTACATAATAAATAACAGTGCGTCTCGCCGACTTTATCTTTCAACTTAATATATAAACACTCGCCGTGCGTAATCAAAATCACAAATCAACTACTGCCTAATACTTTTACGCCTAGAGATTGTTGGAGGCGATACCTCTATACGCCATGCCGCTGCTGGTTTCTCCGGAGAATAAATGTAAATCGTATCCAGACCTAAACTCGGGTATCGAACCTGGTTCCAATGTTACACAAAGAAAACGAAAGCAACCGGATTGCGAACTTACCCAGGCAATGAACTCGTTATCTGTAGAGTTGAAAAAGGCTATTTTAGATCTTCGAGCTGACATGAACAATCAATTTTCTAATGTAAATACATGTATTAACAACCTTCGAGAGGATTTAAATACTTTATCAGCTACTACTTCCCTGATTCAAAGTGAGGTTAAAGAGCTGCGCTTGGAGTATACTAGTATGAAAAAGGAAATTCAGACCTGAAAATGAAACATACCGAACTGTCACAGGATGTGTCTGATTTGAAATGTTCGGTTAACTTTAACTCTGATAATAATGCTGACTGCGTAAAACGCTTGAAGGAATTGGAATTAAAAAGTGACAGTTCCGCGGGCACTGCTATTAGATTTTTGGAAGGAAAAATCGATAAATTGGAGCAACAGGCTAGGCAATGTAATGTGGAAATTGCGAATTTGCCGGAAAAACGTGGTGAGAACCTGATTTCTATATTAGAGTCAATTGGTTCAGCCGTCAATATGTCAATAGCTTCAAGAGACATCATATCTATCCACCGTGTCCCTCATGCGCATGCTCAAAATAATCGGCAAAAGAACATTATAGTTAAATTTACTTCCCGGATAATGCGTGATAATCTTCTTAGTGCGTACCGACTATCAAAAGGACTAACTTCTGACCACATCGGCCTCTCAGGGACTTCATCTCGCATCTACCTGAATGAACATTTAACTTTGCGTAACAAAGATTTGTTTCGCAAATGTCGCGAAGCAGCCAAGGTCAACAAATTTAAGTTTGTGTGGGTTAGGAATGCGACTGTCCTGGTCAAAGAAATCAGAAGACTCATCTAATTGCGCCATTCGCACAGAGGATGAAATATCCAGTAAGATTAAGTCAAGTTCTCAGCCTTCAATGTCTAAAAATGTTAATTAATATTTCTTTGAATTCGTCGTTACTTTATAGTGGAGTTAAGTTTTTAGCTATAACTGGGAATGATTTGTTTTATGTGGGGTATTTATGTCTTTGGTGCATTTCGTATTATGTGGGGTACTTATGTTTTACTTATGTTAATTTCATACCTGTTAAAAAACAACGGATATTTTCTTCACACATTGTCCTGGAATGCTCATATTATGTATTTAATGTTATCGTATATTGGCTGATTTCTGTGTTTTTAGTCTATAAAATAAGAATTGTACACTTGAACAGCTTTCTGTTTTGTAAACAATCGTTTATGTTGCATATAAAACTGAATGCAATATTTTTTTATTTTATTTTGAAAACTAAATTCTATTATGTTTCCAGGCATTTATAGTGGCTAATGATAATAATTATTTATGTATTTATTATCAGAACTGCCGAGGGATCAGGACCAAGCTAAATACTCTGTATATAAACATATTGTCTCACTCTTACGATATCATTATCCTAACCGAAACTTGGTTGACCCCAGATATTTCTGAAAATGAATTTATTGATAACCGATATTCAGTTTTCAGATGTGATCATAATCGTTCCGTCTCCAATAAGAAAGATGGAGGTGGCGTACTAATAGCTGTTTCTAAGGCCCTAAACCCATCATGTCTCACATTGTCACCTCCTTTAATTTTACCTGAACATAAAATAATTAAAGTCCCCTTTCTTCATAATAAATTTATACTACTTTGCGCCACATATATACCTCCTAACACTGCTGAAGACATTTATGTTAATTTTATTGATTCTTTGGCGACTTTAATAGACGATCCCTCCATAAAATACGTTGTTTTGACAGGAGATTTTAATTTACCGGAGCTCAACTGGATTGGTTCACAAACCCGATGTGCCGCGAACATCACTTATACCAATGTTAGTCGTCATTTATTGAGTTTTTGTTCACAACTGGACATGAACCAATATAACAGTATTACCAACGCCAATGGGCGTATCCTGGACTTATTTTTTTGTAACACACATGTAATGACTCATACTCCTAATATTTCGCTATTGTCTATTGATCCCCACCATCCAGTCTTTTATGCACTAATACCATTTAGAAAACCCTCATTTATATCCAAACTTACAAATCGAAATCCACTTAATTATTATAAGTCTAATTATGCTGAGATAAATTCCGACATTGAAGCCTAAAGAAGTTGACTGGCGCAGTCTTCTGGAAGATTTACCTCCCGAGGAAGCGGTTTCCATTTTCTATGAAAAGATTTACGAAATCATTAAGCTACACACTCCTACGCATAAGCCTAAAAATTGTAATTTTCCACATTGGTTTCCTAAATCTCTTTTATATATACATAAGAAGAAATCTCGAGCATGGACGAAGTGGAAAAAATATGGAAATATTAGCGACTATAAAGTATTTTCAATTTACAGAGCGAAATTTAAAAAAGAAGTTGACATATGCTATAAAAAGTATATAAATTCAGTTGAAGATAGCGTAGCTATAAATATCAAAACATTTTGGTCGTACGTCTCCAGTCGTAAGTCCAGTAATAGTATCCCCTCCACAGTTTGTTATCAATAACAATGTTCTAATGATCCCACTACTATCTGTAATTTATTCTCTACATTTTTCCATTCTGTATATGAACCTTCTTCGTTTGACCATAACTCATGGGAACCACCACCTCCTACTCCTGATAATGATATCAATCTTGGCAATTTATACTTTTCTAGAGACAAGATACAGAGCGAACTGAAGTCGTTAGATGCATCCAAGGGACCGGGTCCTGATGGTATACCTTCGATCTTCTTGAAAAACACGTGCGACACGCTGTGCGTTCCTCTAGTTTTACTATTTGATAAATGTATTTCCTATGGCGTATTCCCAGAAGTTTGGAAACGCGCTAACATTGTACCCGTCCACAAATGCGGCTCTAAAAGTGATGTTTCTACTTACCGTCCAATATCTATGTTGTCGGCTCTCTCAAAACTTTTTGAAAAACTCGTTCATAACGAGATCTACCCCGTCTTGCGCCACGTGATATTAAAAGAACAACATGGATTTGTAAAAGATAGGTCCTGCGTGAGTAACCTCCTTATCTTTACATCACATTTATTTGAAGGCTTTGATAATAGACAGCAAATTGATGCGGTATATACTGATTTCCAAAAAGCTTTCGATAAAGTGGATCACAAATTGCTACTTGACAAAATTGCATACAACGGCATCAGAGGAAATCTGCTTCGCTGGTTTGTTTCTTATGTCACCAATCGTACTCAAAAAGTGGTGATAAACGGCTACGAGTCTATCCCTATTCAAGTCACATCAGGCGTTCCGCAAGGATCTATTCTTGGTCCATTATTGTTTATTTTATTCATTAATGACGTTAAAAATTGTTTCCAAACTTCAAAATTTCTCCTGTATGCAGATGACTTGAAGATTTATAAAAATATTACTAATCAATCTGATTGTATCGATTTCCAGAAAGACCTTGATCGTTTCTTAGAATATTGTACTTCCAATAAACTTCACCTTAGTTACTCTAAATGTCATAGTATTACATTTACCAAAAAGAAATTAGTTACCAAATTTAATTATTGTTTTGGCAATACTGTTATACTGTATTCAGTTAGACTCGAAGCTTCATCTCGATGCGCATGTGAATAATATAGTTAATAAAGCTTATCAAGTGTTCGGCTTTGTAATGCGTGCGTCTAGAGATTTCCGTCGCCCTTCAACTTATTTGCATTTATATAAGTCCATAATCCGTCCACAATTAGAATTCGCAGTCCCTGTTTGGAATCCTTTTTACAAAAAATACATAGAAATATTGGAATTAGTCCAACGTAAATACCTTCGCGCTGTGCACTATAGATGTTATCGTAAAAGGGCTTCTTATCAGGTATTGCTTGAAAAATACAATGTCTTGACCCTCTAATCTAGGCGCACTCTTCTGGAAATGATGACCCTCTTCAGTATATGCCGCAACAAGTTTGACTGTTCTGATCTTGTAAAAATTTTGTGCTACCTGGTCCCTCGCACAGTACATGGTAGAGAAGTACGTTCACGATGTCTGTTTGCCACCAATATCTGTCGTACCAACTCAGGTGCACGCTCACCGCTGCACCGATTGGTTGACACTTACAATAAAAAGTTCGGATCCATTGACATTATATTTTTAACTAAGAATAAGTTCAAAATTCAAATTGTCAACTCTTTAAAGGAACAGCCATAACTCTAATATTTACTCCACGTAAAGTCTCTCATGGGTATATGTATATGTATGTATATGTATATGTGTATGTATATGTATATGTATATGTATATGTATATGTATATGTATATGTATATGTATATGTATATGTATATGTATATGTATGTATTTATAAGTATGTGTGTATGTATATGTGTGTGGGTGTATTTTATTTTATTTATATTATTTACTTATTTTTCTCTTCTTATATTCTCCATAATATTGAATATAAATTTAATTCAATATTGAATATTAAATTAAAATTACACCAAATTTGTATTTACTAGCTTTAAGTTTAGTGTTAATGTTATTATACAGTATGCTAAGTATTTTGTGATAACGTCGTGAGTAGTGTATTTGTTAATTTTATTATTTAGTGCTCCATTCAAGTGTAATATTTAATATACTACTGTTTGTTGTCCTTAATAAAATAAAATGAAAATGAAAAATGAAAAAATTTAATAACACTATGACTATTTCACACAAATAGATATTACAATAATAATCATGACCTCGTATGCTACAGACAATTACATTTAAGCATTTACGGTTCAATTATAGCGCTTAACTAATTAATTCACAAGATATTCGCTGTATTATTGGCACCAAACTGTGTGGAAATAATGCAGACACATCTGCATTTGAAGCTAAATGAGAAATTACTCAACACTAACTATGACATTTATAATTATGTTCTGAATCGATTGCAATTTACTTTGTCAAACTGAAATATACAGGGTGTCACAAGACCCATCACCAAGCCGAAGCCTACTCGTTGTGGACATCATGCCAAGTCATACTAACCAAAAATAATACCTGGGAAACGATGTTTTTTTTTGAGTTTTCACATTTTTTAAACCTCAATTAAAAGCGCGCGCGTACAATGCCCAAAATACCTACGTATCCATGGGATTAAAGGGCATCTAAAGAACACATTGGCGGCGTAAATGCATCGATTTTGTACCTAATTTGTAAAATTCCATACTAACTTTGAGCCTCAATATCTCCTGAACCAGTAATTTCCCAGGTATGGTGCCGAAGTAAAAAATGGTCGTAGTGATGAGTACAATATGGGATTTCAGTTTTCGTTAAGGGTCTTTTTACACCCTGTATATCCGTTCAAGATCTATCTGTATGAAGAGCCTTAGAGGTGAGAAGATGATTTTTTTTATAAATGTAATACGAGCTCGTCCAACATACGTTGTCCTGGCCGAATGTTGGCTGAGAACTTACTCTCACCGCTAACTAAGCATCTCAGGTGAGAATCATAATCTTAATATATAAAATCCTTGCGTTACTGACTGACTGACAGACACGCTACAGCCGAAACTATTGGGCGCAGGAAGCTGAAATTTGGCATGTATGTTCCTTGGAGACCGTAGGGGCGCATTAAGAAGGGATTTCCCGAAATTCCCACGGGATCGGCCAAAACGGATAAATAAAAAAAAATGCAGGCGTAGCTGCTGGCGTCCTCTAGTCATTCATAAACCTACTCAGGTACTCACCCTCAAACAAATTCAAGTTGCAGTAAGTAATCAGGTTCCCTTTGAAAGCGTGGTGGTATTTTTCTTCAAGCATCGAACGGAAGTAATCAAAATAATGTGCGATTTTTCTCTCGATATTTTTGTAATGTCGCTTCAGCAACTATAATTATTGAAGCCAAAAATAGTTTTTATGCTTAATTATTATTTCGCCTAATTATTTAATTAAAAATTAAAAATCTAAACGAGTCTAAACACTTGAAATGTTAACAAAACATCCGCCAAGCAAGGAAATTCAAAAATATTCCGCCTAAGATTTAAGGTCAATACTGAATTCTTTGTCTTATGATGTATCGACTTATGATATATAGACGAGTATTTTGATAAACATGCAAGCAAAGTTAGAACCACCACTAATATGAAATAAACCGATTGAAAAATGTTGAGGATGTTTCGTTTTTTTGTTACTATTAAAATAACCTGCACGCACAAGACAGTTTCATAAAATTAATAAACAACAATTTTCAATACATTTTGCAGCACAACAATAGCACATCATCAACTATTCTATCATTCTTTCAAAGCGTATAAATTATTGAGTGGAAACCAATAATACCTCATACGCTGTACGGGGCTTTATAGCAATACGTGATGACATTTCTATTTAAACGATGGCTCTCGATGCCATACGAGCTTCCAATGAACACTCGTATTTCAAACGGCCGACGATAATTGTATGAAGAAATGAAATATAAAAGTACCTTTTGATTTTGTATTCGACGCCAAGATTGCGACGTAACTGAATGAAATGAAATAGGTACTTCAATAATTTTTCGATGGAGTGTTGAAAAATACGTGTGCCTCGTATATGGGTTTCGAAACATGTTAACTTAATATGTTATACAAAGGTATGAAGTTGGATATTTGCAGCTGTTTCTTAAGACGTTTTTCTCATATTTCGAAATTATTTTGGTGATTTATAAGCATATTTTACGTGGCAATTTAATTGTTTTATATTAAAGTGACTTTTTTCACTTTACCTTACAATAATTTTGATTATTATTATTATATGGAAGATTTAAAACCAAAAATAACATAACCGATTAAGCTATCGTTATAACTTAGCCGTATAAGAAATTGAACGAACTAGCTGTGATACAATTTAAACAGCATGAAATTGAAAATACTAGTTTATTCAAAATTACATAATGAGATACGTGAGAGTTTTTTATATTTGTTATTGTCTAGGTCCTTCAGATTACTTTGACTTAATCTAGTCAAAATGTATCTTTATTTAAACATCTAATTTTGTGCACACACCTGAAACGCCTTACGTTGCACCTGCAGTAAAGATAAGCCCTCTTATTTGAACGGGGCAGACGCTTTAGCCAAAATAAGAACCTATGGTAGATTCCAAAAATTTCTTTCAAAACATTAGAGAAAGCTTTTGAAATCGCTTGAATTGTTTGTCATTTCTGATCCAATTTACCACCTTATAATATTACTAGAGTACATCTTGTACCTAAACAGTCCAATACATTTGTGATAGTAGTGATGTAAATGAAATGATGCAAGTAACAAGTAAGATAGCAGCAGTTCGATTTAATTGATAGTAACATTCATTCACCTGCATTACTTCTGTATATTCGTAATCATGCTTGCAACAGTGCACACAATATAATATTTATGACTGGTTATTATTAGAAGTTTTCAAAATATTAGTAAATATTCTGCTCTGCTCCGCACCCGTGGCTCATAGCGTGATGTAATAAGCCGATAGTATGAAAGGCTAAAAGAGCAATGGCACAAAAATAAATACAAAATCGGACCAGTACTTCCTGAGATACGCGTGTTCAACCAAACAAAAAACTCTTTAGCTTTGTAATATTCATCATCATTTTAGCGTTATCCCAGTTAGAACCCAGGGTCCACTTTCTAGTCTTACCCGATTTGACTGAACATAAGCTTTTCCACAGAGCAACTGCCTATCTGACCTCCGCAATCCAAAGGGATAGTCAGCTTTTTTATATTAATAGTAGTTTAATTATAATATTAATAGTCCGTGTGGTGACGGATTAAGAATACGAATTGTCACCACCCCATATCATCCCATGGGTGTAGTAAGAACCGACAGAGGGAGCATAGTATGTAGAGAACAGCACTGCAAGAGAAGGAAAACTTGATACAAACCCTATACCAACCCGCTTGGCCAGTGTGGTATAGTAGGCCAATTCCTCCTTTCAAAGGAGAGGCCTAGTCCAGCAGTGGACTATCAAAGGCTGATGATGATGATGATATAATTATCAACCAAAAACTCAGCACATACATACTCTTTCCATGAATGCGCCGAGGCACTTAAGGGGCGGAGTAATTGCGCACTATGCGGTCAACGCCGACGTCTGACGTGACATTTATGTGATTGGAATCCTAGCCAGCTAGGACTCGAATAGAATGTTCTAGTAGGTACGATGCAATTGGCATTGCGTAATACCGTATGCGTTCAAACTGAGGTGGTTTGATTGAAGTTGTATGTAATTATAAGGTGTAATGTAAAAATTGTAGCTGATATGTTTACCCAATTCAGGTCGATTTGCTGGCACACGAAAAGACTTTTGAACATAATTTCTGGTTTAGTACCTGATACGCTACCAATTATAAAGGAACAAATGCGGCAAGGTACTGTTATGCTCTATTTAAAAACTGGAATTCACCCGCGGTTATCACGGTAAGAAGTAGCCTTTTTCCCACTCGAGTGTCTTAAGTACCTCCACACACAGTAAAATTATACCATACTATCTCTCCGTGGCGACGTGAAAGAAGGATTTACAAACACTGTCGCATTTATAATATTAGTATATACATGCCTCTTTTTTAAACTGTGCTTGGCATTGAAAATCTCAAGTTTCTCATTATAGTTGTCATTGAAATATACAACAGGCACAACATTTTTAAGTAGAAAAAAATAAGATAGTAACATTTTTTCCTTGGGCAGATTAACTGATTGCCTATTGCTGCCACAAGTTGAATTTGACTACAGGTGAAAAAAATATAAACCTAGAAACATTTATAGTTAAAACATCCTTATTGGGCCGAAAAACAAAAGTAAAGACGAGAAAATATTTAATTTTCATCATAGGCTCTGAATATTTTAAATAATATCAAGCTTAATTAATTTTTTATAGTAAATTTTCCTTTGTGCCTCTATTGTTTTGATGTTTTTGTCTTATCGTAATAAAACAATGTTTATTTTTTTCCGAAAATAATTATATTCTTGTTTTTCACGACTGACAAAATGAAATTTAACGTTTAGTATATTTTAGCTATTTTCACAGTGTTATGTCCTACGGTATTTTGTTATGGGGCAAAGCAGCGGATATTCAGAATATCTTCGTTCTACAGAAACGAGCGGTACGAGCAATATACATGTTAGGTGCAAAAGATACTCATAGGGAACGCTTTAAATCTATAGGAATTCTTACAATAGCCTCGCAATTTTTATTTGCTAATATTGTGTACATTAGGCAAAATATAAGTTTATTTACCTCAAAAAGCGATATACATAATATAAATACTCGAAACAAGCATAGGTTATATGCCCCTTATCATCGTTTACATAAAGTTAATAATTCTTTTGTAGGGCTAGGTATTCGTATATACAATAAAATACCAATTAGTCTTTTAGAATTACCATTTAGTACATTTAAAGCTAAAATAAAAGACTGCCTTATTAAGAAAGGTTATTATACTATTAACTAGCTGACCCGGCCAACGTTGTTTTGCATTTTTTTTTTTTTTAATATAGATGTTGGCCTATTCTCATAGATACCGGATAAGCACAAAAAATTTCATCAAAATCGGTCAAGCCGTTTCGGAGGAGTATGGGAACGAAAACTGTGACACGAGAATTTTATATATTAGAAGATGATTATTTCAGTGACAAGGATAGATGGTCACTTACACTAAACAACTCATGATCTACTACTTATTTAGAATTTATATAGATACTTAGCATTTTTCAGTTTATCATTATATAACATTTCTAGTTCTTTTAAATTATTATTCGTTTATCATAATTAGGTCATTCTACTTACTACATCTAAATTTGCATTGTTGTTCCACTAATATTTTTAAAATTTACTGTACTGTAAGATGAAGATAACTCGTTATCATGGTCTGTGAACTAAAGTTTTTGTAATTTTGTGTATTCATATACCGTCACTTCTCTAACATACATTTCCATCATAGTTCTGAACATGGTCACGAGTTGTATACATTATAAGTCGTGAGTGGATGCTCCTGTTACACAATAAACGATTTTAAACTTTCGCGATTAGTATACATTATACAAGGTTATATAGCGGGTCTTACTCGCGATAATTTATATATTTAAGGCATAAATACCTCCGTTTTTTGTCAACGTTTCGGCTGACTTGCTTCAGCCGTGGTCGCGGCGGGACTGGTGAGCTCAGCGCCGTCCTTGTGTTGTGCGGGTTTGGGCACCTACCCTCACTTGATTTTTATTTTTGTTTTTGACCGCACCGTCGGTACCTCGACAAACTACACTAATTACGTCTACACACTGTTGAGCTGTATCATGGCGGCGGTGTTTACACTTATTGATGACTGGATTCCAAGTTGTTGATAATCTAAATCCATCCTCCCGGTTGAAATTCTTGTGTTTTTTGATTTCAATCGCTTCACGCACTATCCTGGAGTAATAGTGACGTTCGGTGGACAGGACTTGTGGTTGATGTAGCAAGTCAGCCGAAACGTTGGCAAAAAACGGAGGTATTTATGCCTTAAATATCTAAATTATCGCGAGTAAGACCCGCTATATAACCTGTTACACAATATTCGCATTGGAAGGCTAACTAAAACACATCATTTAGTAACTACATTAATTGCTTAAGTATTATGTCTGTAACTAATTAATATTTACAAGTAATTTAGTAGAATGTGTAACAGTTGCAGCTCCTTACAAAAATGAAAATATGTACCATAATATTGGCGATTTAAAAGAGTGGCCTCGAGTTTTATTGCCCGTTCTTTCTCGTGGCTCTACCTATTGCTTTGCGAACGAGGCAGTAAATGTCAATGTAGAAGCATTAAGTATTTTAATTTTAAAATTGACGTTCATAAGCGTCACCTTGTGACCTAGATGAATAAATGATTTTGATTTTGATTTTGAAATGTCAAAAACAATTTGTATTTTCTCAGGCTTTGTTTCCGTTGCTCGTAATTCAGTTTCATTTTTCGAATAATAACATTATTTTTAAAATAAATAACGTTCAAGACATGGTTTACCGATGTTTAGCATATTGCAAAAGGTTTTAGTAAAAGTTGTTCGAAAGCTTCGCTCAACTGCATAAAATGACCAGCGCACCTCATCTTACGCAATAGCTGGATCTTTTTATTCACAAAACTTTTTGGAACTCTGGTTAAAGTCAGTTCTTTTCCATCGATGGCTCCAATTGGCTCTCCGTCTGTTCATGATAATATCCTTGGGCCTCAGCACCACCTAAAACCTTCCCTTTTAGGGTGGACTAAGAGCCTTTGCGTTTCGTAAGATGAGATCAAGTGATATTGCCTTAGAAATATAGTTGGATGGCTTGTCATCACAATGACAACAGGTGACCATGTAATGCATGAGTGTGCATTGCAAAAAGTCTATTCCATAAAAAGGATACTGATAGGCTCAAGTTCAGACAATACCAATCGGTTTTGGAGGCAATCTAAAAGCCAACCAACAGAGGTTTCGTTATTTTACCAATAATGGTAGAGTCAACTATCCTTTACATTTATCTCGACTCTATGCTAGGTCTAAAATAATTTCAACAAAGGATCCAACTCTGTTTGAATTGGAATCTCTCTCCTGCTGAAAATAGAACCCTTAACTTTATAACCACCACAAATTATAGTCTACAACTGTACAAAGTTACAATATAAATTGATTTTGAACAGGCAACCTATGTTTATCTTAGCATCCATTGCGAAAATCAAATACTTGTTTCATCCCTTGTAATATATTATTAGTGTCCTGGAACTACGCAGTTCCCATTCTTAATTTTCCAAACAAAGCGTTTGTTGATTTAATTACGCACTGGAAGCCTCAAAATTTCTAGGTCCTTTCATTTCCTCCGACTTAAATTTCAATTATGTAGTTATGTTTCGAATCACGAGAGAATCTCTTTTCAGGGATTGTACTAATTTGATGTTTAGGTAACAGCCTGTATTAAATTGTGAGAAGTGATATGAGAATACGTTTTATTCAAAATATATCAAATGTAATGAGCTTTTGTTGCTTAATTAAGTATGTATTTTTATTACAATTGACTTGGGATTCAAAAGTAACGTAGCATGTTCCGACACAGTATGTTCTTCATGTGAAACACATAATTTATCCTCTTAGCGTTATCCCAGTTTCAAACTGGGGTCCGGTTACTAGTCTAACCGGATTTGGCTGAATATTAGCTTTTCTACAAAGCGACTGCCTGTCTGACCTCCACAACTCGAAGGATAGCTGTATCCTATGGTTTAAACCAATGGCAGTTTATTTAGAAGGTACTGACTTCCTGTAACGACTGTCAAAGATCTTCATGACAGCTGGTACCGACGGCTTAACATTCTCTTCAAGGCATAAAGCAAACGAAAATTAACAATTCAATACGCACATACATAGCTCCGAAAAGTCATTGGTGCACACCATGGAATCGAACCCGTTACCCTCTGCATGGCAGTCTGTTAGTATCTCCACTAGGCTATCACTGCCATTCGTTTTATGTGAAACACATCATTATGTAGTTAAAAATATCATCAGATCTAGATATTCATATTTTCCACTAATAAAAACGTATGCAGCTTAAAATAATGAAAAGATAAATTACTGATTTTGATTTTTTTGTAGCAACTATGGTTTAATGAACTCTTAGAACAATGATACACAATGTTTTCAGAGGGAGATAAATCTCGGTGGTATTGCCATTAAACTAGATCAAGGACATCGCGGTGTGTTAAGTGAGTAAGCCGTAACTAATGTAGCGGGTTCTGTCTCCTTCGGCGAAGGAGAAGCCCGGAACCATTTTCATTAAAAATACACAGGTAGGATAGGATAGGTAAGGTACACTTAAAAAATACTATTGTTCCTCTCGCTTTTTCGTTCATTGACCTAACTATAAAAAAATCTTCATCATCATCATCATATCAGCCAAACGGCGTCCACTGCTGGACATAGGCCTCCCCCAAGGTTCTCCACACATACCGGTCTTGAGCCGCCCGTATCCAACCGCCTCCCGCGATCTTGACGAGATCGTCGGTCCACCTTGCGGGGGGCCTACCTCTGCTGCGTCGTCCGGTACGTGGCCGCCACTCCAGAATTATTAAAAAATCTTATTCCATTCAAAATATTCGTGCTGTAGGTACTCGAAATAAGTTCAAATAATGGCGGACCAATTTGCCGCTTTTATATTTAAGATGTTATTATCCCGTTACTTTACTGTCTATATTTGATTTTACAATTTGGGTGGGTTCCAAAACAGAAACTCTGTTTGCTGTGACGACAGTAAAAACTAATGTAGCGGAATCCGGTTCAGATTCACCGTTGTTGAAATTTGAAAATTATGGAGTAAAATGTTTGTGGAAGTATAGTTTCGAATCAAAAAGTTCTATTTTTTATCAGGTTTGGCCGCATTTATATTATTCTTATAATTTTATACTATGACAGTCTTTCCACTCTCTGGTAAGATGAACTTAAATTATTTGGCGGATTACATTATGCGTACAAACTCTATGATGATACTTTCAATTACAAAATGTAATGATAGATAAAATTTATACCATTTTTTGTTTGATGATTTAACATTATTACAGAAGGCGTCTGATAGGGTGAACAATGACATACTGCTGGAGAAACTATGTAGCATCGGTGTTACACCAGGTCTCCTTCGCCTTCTTGCTGACTACCTACGCGATCGTCAGCAGTTTCTTAGACTAGGTTTATATGAATCTCATCCTTATCACACGCGTTCTGGAGTTAGTCAAGGATCTATATTGGGTCCACTGCTGTTTCTCATAATGGTAAATGATCTGCCAACAGTTATAAAACATGCTAAAAGTCTTTTCTATGCTGACGATCTGAAGATCTTTCGTGCAGTAGACTCTGAAGCAGATTGTTTAGCATTGCAGAGAGACATTGATGCCGTACTCGAATGGAGCGTAAAAAACAAAATGTCATTTAATCCTAGCAAATGTTATGTTATGAGTTTTGGACGAGCACGACAGTCAATTTCATTTAGCTATAAAATAAATAATGCAATCGTAACCAGAAAAGACTGCATAAAAGATCTGGGTGTCATGTTCGATCGAGGACTCACGTTCCATGATCATATGGTGACGGTTGCAAGGGACTCATATAAGCGTTTAGGCTTTATTCTTCGTAACATGAACGATTTCAGTAGCACTAATGTTATGAAATTAGTCTTTGGGGCGCTTGTACGTAGCAATTTGGAGTCCAGTTCCTGTGTCTGGAATCCATACGAAAAAAAGTACATCTTGATGATGGAAAAGGTTCAGAAAGCCTTTCTAAGGTATTTATATAAACGGTCTCATGGTTACTACCCATTTATGTACCCTACAAAAATTTTACTGGGCTACCTAGGATATAATTCGCTTGAGGTCAGACGAAATCACGACCAGATAATAACCATGTGTAAAGTTATACGTGGAAAAACAGACGCGGCAAAGTTACATGAGGAACTGTGTCAACTTTTTGCTCCGGTAAACTATAGCCGAACCAGAAGACATAGGACATTTGCGGTGCCCATGTCCCGCACTGTAGCACGAGCGCAATCACCTGTGCCTCGTACACTTTCTGCTCTCAATGCTCTGTTGGTCACCAAACCTGAATGTGATGTGTTTGCGGACGAATGGAAGGAAATTATGTCAGTGTGTCTGGAGTACTGTGAGACGAGTGTATGAACGAATTTATTAAAATAAGTTAATTTTTTGTTATTTTTTGTCTTTTTCCATATTTTTATATTAATATTTTAAGTTTTATGTATTTTGTATGTGTTAACCTTAAGTTGTTTTGTCTGTGTTCATTTAATGTAATTGGCGAATGCCGTTTTATTTGAAGTGAATAAATAAATAAAATAAATTATCGGCACAGTACTATAATCATGTATTTTGGTATTTTTACTCCAGCTAGCAGACTAGACGCTCGGGTCAGGTTACCTGAATGATTAGTTCACAAGCATATTGTCACTAAAATGGTACATTTTTCGTTATAACTAAGTAAATGATTACAAATCCAACCACATATCCTGGCGTTTGTCATGTTTCTTTTAGGTTTATGAGAGGTTCTGATAGAGAAGTATCTGGTTCGCTTCGTGATTTTTATTACACAGTATAATTGCATTTTTATGTTCGCTGTACTCAATTAAAGAACTCGGTAGTCGTTAACACTTTATTAATTTACATTTAACAAAAATTTTTTTTTTGAGTAAAACGGGTGTGGTTTTAAGTCTACATTAGCAAAATATTAAATACAGGTGATCTCTAAGTTTATTTTAGCTAGTTATCATTTATTTTAAAGTAAATTATTTTATTTTATGCTAAGATGGTTTGGACACGTGGAGAGGATGGAAGACGAAAGACTGACCAAGCAGATATATAAGGCAAGTCTGGAAGGGACAGGATGAAGGGGAAGACCTAGTCGGACATTCTCTAATCAGATTGGAGACATCCTAAAACAGGACAGGTTAGAATTACCCTGAACAGAAGAGCATGCATGAGGAATCTGATGGGAGTGAATGAAGCAAGAGAGATATGTGAGGATCGTTGCAAATGGCGTTCCGTAGTCTCTGCCTACCCCTCCGGTAAACAGGCGTGAGTCTATGTATGTATGTATGTAAATTATTTTAAAATTACTGCGATTATTTTGGAATTATATACGTAATCTTGTGTAATTAAAAGCTATCATTTAGGTCCATTATACCTGATCTAACTAAGCATAAGAGCTTACGATACACAAAATTGTTTTTTAAATCATAAATGCCACTTAATTTACTCATACTTTCATTAAAAAAGAGACCGATTAAAAAAATAATTATTACGATTAGCAGTACTTAGTTGAAGCACTGTTTCTTTATTATTTTCTTGGAAAAAAAGCAGTTAATTAAGTTGGCGGGTCTTAATCCTGGATTACAATAAACCTGTACAGTAAAGTCTTCATAGCTTAGTGAATGAATTTAATGAGAATTTTCTGAATTTATTCACGGCAACGGACTTTGTTCATTTTCATTATTTGTTCATTCAGATAAGTTTATGACTGTTAGAGAACACGCAGTAAACAGCATTTCAGCCCTTCTTTATTTTCTTTCACGGTGGAGGAACGCAAATAACGGGAACATCACGCGTCTTGCAGCTAGCAAAGGTGGTGTGTGTTACTCTCCCCTGAAGGACTTTAGAGCCTACCCACTAAAACCAGTGCGCTATTAGAGTAGGCAGTAGGCCTCATAGCGGCGAGTTCAGGGTTAGCATACTTAGTCGTTAAATATCCGCGGCAGCGCAAAGCCTACCTCGCATCACATAATAGAATAATGACAGATGCAAAAGTACGGAAAGAGCTGCTATTATTGCTGTTTCTGTTCTGTACATTTGACAGCAGCTTATCCACAGCAAACAAACTACTGCACTACGACACACCTTGAGTTCCAGACATAAATAACAATTTAAGTCGGTTTTCTAGTCAACAACAAATATACCTATTTATTAAATGAAAAGATGAAGCAATTAATTACCCAACATCAAACTAAAAAGTATAATAACTCACTGCACATTGGTTTTCGTATTTGTTCGGTCTCGGCAATATTTCAACCGAGTTGCCCCGTATGAGGAAGGGGCAAGTACTGCGGTGGACATTTACGGGTTGGCTTGATTGATCATAAAGACCAAGAACGTAAATAAAAAAGTTGCGTCTGACGTCAGATTATTTTATGGAAAATACTGGCAATGAATTTGTAATATAAGTAATATTAATAATGTGCTATAAAACTAATACGTCTCTGAAGGAAAAGATATAGGTGAATCAGGCCCAACACCTTTTACGCAAATTAACATTAAAAAGCAAATTGGTTATCATAGGTTTTTAAATGGTAGTGGGACACGTTCCCCTGGCGACTCTCAGCCACAGACTCTCCAGAAGAGCAGAGCACCGATGTCCCCGAGGTGACGCAAGCAGAGACGAGAGCGGCCGTGTTGCGACTCCGGGCTAAGAACACAGCGCCCAGACCCGACGGAGTTCCTGGTCGAGCTCTTGTCCTGGCTCTGAAGGAGCTAGAGCCCCAGCTGAGGGCGCTCTTCACGGCATGTCTCGAACAGGGTCAGTTTCCCAGTGTGTGGAAGGAGGGGAGGCTGGTCCTGCTCAGAAAGGAGGGGCGCCCCGCGGACTCACCGTCCGCGTATCAGCCCATAGTGCTGCTCGACGAGGCGGGCAAACTTTTTGAGCGTATTATCGCAGATCGCCTCGTCAGCCACTTGTGCAGGGAGGGACCGAACCTGGACGATAACCAATTTGGTTTTCGTCGGGGGCGCTCCACCATAGACGCCATCATGCGCGTGAGGGCCTTGGTGGAGGAGACGGTTTCCCGGGGTGGGGTGATGCTGGCGGTGTCTTTAGACATCTCCAACGCATTCAACACCCTACCCTAGAGTTGTATGAGGCTCTGAAATACCATCGCGTGCATCCCTACCTTGGCCGTACAGTAGGGGCTTACCTAGAGGGTAGATGCGTCACCTATCGGGGACGTGAGGGTGCTGGTTGGCACCTCATGTCGTGCGGTGTTCCGCAGGGATCGGTCTTGGGACCGCTCCTATGGAACATCGGCTACGACTGGGTGCTGAGAGGCGAACTCCCGCCGGGCGCCGACTTGACATGTTGTAACTGCCCGGGGGAGCTCGCACAGGGAAGCGACGTTGATAGCCACGGCTGCGGTGTCACAGGTGGTGAACCGCATCCGGCGCCTTGGCCTGGAGGTGGCCCTAAATAAGTCGGAGGCCATAGTGTTTCATGGCTCCCGACGGGCGCCGACGCCGGGATCACACATTGTGGTCAGCGGAGCCCGGATAGCTGTCGAGTCCACCATGAAATATCTGGGATTGGTGCTCGACAGCCGATGGGAATTCGGGCCCCACTTCCGGTGGCTGGCGCCCAAGCTCATGGGCGCAGCAGGCGCGCTTTCAACGTTGCTTCCCAACTTGGGGGGCCCGAGCGCTGCCTGTAGGCGGTTGTACGTGGGAATCGTGCGGTCCATGGCCCTGTATGGGGCCCCTGTGTGGGCGATGGACATGATGGCCAGCACTCTCGCCATACTGCGCAAACCGCAGAGGGCGATGGCCGTCAGAGTCGTCCGCGGGTATCGCACGATTTCCTACGAGGCGGCTTGCATCCTGGCCGGATCCCCGCCCTGGGACCTAGAGGCGAAAGTACTCGCGTCATTATATCGATGGCGCGAGGAAGAGCAGACACGGGGCTCGAGGCTGGTGCAGCGGCAGATTGCGCTGCGCCGAGAGGAGCTCCGTCAGGTCTTGGTGGCGGAATGGCGGCAAAGGCTTCTGCGCGCTACCGCCGGCCTCGCCACCGTCGAGGCGATCCGGCCAGTACTCGATGACTGGCTCGGGAGAAGCCATGGCTCCCTGTCGTTTAGGGTGACGCAGGTGCTGTCGGGGCACAGCTGCTTCGGCAAGTACCTGTGCCGCATAGACAGGGAGCCGGACGCTCGGTGCCACCACTGTGTCCATTGCGGGGAGGACACGGCGCAACACACGCTCGCCGAGTGTGTAGCTTGGGAGGAGCAGCGCCGTGTCCTCACAAATAAAATAGGAGGCGATCTGTCGCTGCTGGCCGTAGTGCAGAGGATGGTCGGTAGCGCAGAGTCGTGGGACGCGGTGGTTTCCTTCTGCGAAAGCGTGATGTCGCAGAAGGAAACTGCAGAAAGGGAGAGGGAGATCTTGACTACCTTCCCCGGCCGCAGAAGGCGCACCGGGCGCAGGAGAAGGGCGGACAACGCCCTTTTCCGGCCCCCATGAATGGGTCCAGGGGCAAGGGACTTGGGGAAGTCCTCGCCCCCTATTCGATGGACCCGAGGCGCAGGCGCGCGCGGTTGTCGGCGCGCGCCTCTAAGGCGATGCACGGGGTAGTTCAACACCTCACTACCCCGTGCAGGAGACGAGGCCCGGAAAGACCGGCCAGCACTAGTGTGGGGCTGCGGAAGAATTTGGATTCCCGCGGCCCCACACGCACGTGCGAGGAGACACCGGGGTGGTTTTAGCCAGTAAGAGTCCGGCACGCCCCTCCGCCTTTCCCCAGGCAGAGGTAGTCCATGAGGATTTCCCCCCGAAAAAAAAAAGTTTTTAAATGGTAAAACCATGCTGGTTAAAGTATGTATTACATGGGCTCGGCTCGACCTTGGTAGATAGGGAGTAGCTTATTATTGTAATTCCACATATTATTGTCCACCACGCCAGTCAGATGTGGGTTAGCAGACTCATTTCACAGATGGTTTACAAAAATATTTTAAGAACTCTCAGACATAGAGTCCTCTCGATGCTATGCACAGTTTAACTAGTGATAGTTAACAATTGAAGACAGTCATATTTAACTTTCAAAAGACGTAGTGTAGGATTTAAACTTAAGACATGACTTGGTAGTCTGTTAGTTTTACCACTAGGCTATCACTGCTTTTATATTGAACCCAAGGAAGCAAGAAGATAAGGAATTACGTTAAGGTACGAGTTCGTAGCCGACCGCAAATCGGAACTGCAAGTCGCCGCAAGACTACTGGCTTTTCATCATCATCACTCATATCAGCCACACAAGACGTCCACTGCTGGACATAGGCCTCCCCAAAAGCTTGCCACATAGACCGATCCTGAGCCACCCGCATCCATCCGCTGCCCAAGATCCTAACAAGTTCGTCAGTTCATTCAACGTAGCCAGCAACACATCGTCTATGGCGTGTAGTAGCAAAGTGTAGCCCGACTAGACATTAGTATTACCCTACCGCACATTCATTTCTAACTGATGTCATCGTAGAGCCATGAATTTTTCTTAGAATGAGACTTACGAGTAAATATAGAGTAAATCCTATTATATGATTTTGCTTGAGTGATTTTCATCAAGATCATAATTTATCTTTAAACATATAATAAAATAATAATAAAAATAAATATTTTATCCAAATTACATTCTTATAACTAGTATGAATTGGGATTACCTTTACCTGACTGGTATTCTCACTAGAACATCGTTGGTCTCTCAATTGGTTACATAGAATCAACTCAAAGCTAAGACAATAAAGCAGTGTTATATTTCTGTATCATTCAAAGCCAACAGAGTAACAATTAAAAAAACACACGGATAAACTACTTCGTCCAGTGCCAAATCGCTACAGACATTATTTTATTTTATTTTTTATTTTATTATTTATAGGAAAACTTACAGCTAAACAAAATGGTAAACAGGATTATAACATACAATAAGGCCAATTACAAGTTCTCGCTGATAACTATCGAATAACTTTTATTTTTTTATAAACTAACCCACATGCAAAGTAATCAATATAAATAATATACAAGCAGAAGATAGAGAAAGAAGAAAAAAATATGTTTTGCGGGTAATTAAGTAAATATGCATACGATATAAGTTACGAGTTTACGTACAATTAAACGCGGGCACTACCGAAAAACTCCTGACAACAAATACTTTTCATTTTATGTATGCTCGTGGTGAAGAGGTCGATATCTACATCCTGGCATATCAAGTTGAACGTTCGTCTTGTCCTAACTAGGTACGAGTTCTGCCTGTAGTTTGTACTCACCGCAGGGATGTGTAGAAGATACGATCTGCGCAGGAAAGCAGATGGTACGCGCAGACCAATTTTACCCACAAACTCTGCGACATTAATAGAACCATTTACGACATTAAACAAAAATTATAAGTCTGCAATTTTACGCCGCTCATAAAGGGGTAACAAATGAAATTTTCTACAGCGACTAACGTAATCAGACAGATAACAATTTGAAAGGTATTGTATGTATCTTGTAAATTTCCTCTGGACGTTCTCTAGCCGAGTAACATACAACTCGTAGTGAGGGTTTCATACTTGGGAAGCGTACTCGAGATGACTACGAACCAAGGAGCAGTATAGAATTTTAATAGTTTTGAGGCTTTTAAAATCGGATGAAATTCGGCAAATAAAACCTAGCGATTTCGTAGCCTTTTTGACTATAGCTTCAATGTGACCATCAAATGAGAGTTTAGAGTCGAATGTAACCCCGAGATCCTTGATATGGCTTACTCTAGTTACAACCGATTTTTTTAGGGTGTATTTATGTTCAATAATATTAGGTTTGCGACTAAAGGAGCATATATAGTACTTTGAGACGTTTAAGTCAAGTTTATTTAGGTGACAGTATGTCTCAAAACGTTCCAGATCCTCTTGTAACATAGTTGCGTCCTCGACATCTCTGATCTGTTTCATGATCTTCATGTCATCGGCGTATAGAACTATTTTAGAATGATTGAAACATGCATTATACAACTAAAAGTCGGCTGTCTTGTCCAGACAAGTAATTAATAAATACTTCAAACAGCCGCACTCCAACTTGCCGAAGCAAGTGTACGATCGTCTCAAGTTTGAGAAACTCTAGCAAGACCAATATAAAGTTTGTCAATATTTCCGTTGTACGCCGGCCGATGCCCCACCTTTCATTGATTGGGCCAGTCCAGGCGAAAAATAAAGTTGTGCTACAATCTAAACTCTCGAGGGACGCCGGTGTTATTGCCGTTACTTACCTATACGGAGTTGCACTTTAGCAGTTTACCTGCTTTATCTACCTATGTCGATCGATTTTAATGGCGCCGCATTGAATAAAACTTGTATTGGTCAAATTGAGATTTAATAGAGTTGTATTAAAAGGCTGCTTGCTTTTGGAAACTATATAAAATGAGGAGCAGGATAGGATGATACAATTTTAGTCATATTTACCTTTTCTTATTTTTGTCAGCTCCGCAGTAACCATATAAATCTACTTTGCGAGGGCAAGCGCGTTTGTCCGCGTCGCATTCCTAGATAGATGACAAGCCACAAAATGTTCAATCTTGGTCGAAGAGCACGTCAGCTAATCGTCAGTATCGGCTATTGAGAAAATCTTGTCTCATCGAGAGTCGTTAGTATCCTCAAATATAACTTAAACTAAATAATATGGTTCACACGCCTTAAAATAATACACTCTGAGTTCAAATAAATCATCGTTTTTATCAAATTAACGGATTAAAATAACCCACGACCTCCAATATCAGCAGTCAGTCTTACTACCACTATACCAACAGACCGAACTTTTCCAAAAGAATATCCCTCATATTTCGAACTACTTTGATAGTCTGGGTCATGCATGAGACCATGTGGCACCCATAGCGAGCACATGGCGCAAATAGCCGATACCCATAACATTCGTATTATTTACACGTTAAGGGCCTTAAGAAAGGTCGCAGTGAATTACGGGTACCTACCGTGGGATATTTATATTAGTTTTGTTGCTTTTGTGATAATATTCTTTTGTTATGGTGAAAAAATATGAGATTCGACTACGAATAAGATTTTAAGGGGTTGCATGGTAGGCAAAGAACTTTAAGTATATTGCGTCATGGATATTCAGTCAAAGCCGGAGCTGATTAGCTGTTTAGACGCTAGGAAAAATTTACTGAAAATATTTTTAATCCTACTTATATCCAATCATCATTACCGATGCATGAGTGATCAACACTACAATCAGGTCATTGGTGTCACATTGCTGCTTGCAGTAATCAATCATGCGATCCGTAAGTACTTGTCT
Source organism: Euclidia mi (assembly GCA_944739405.2). Taxonomy (NCBI): domain Eukaryota; kingdom Metazoa; phylum Arthropoda; class Insecta; order Lepidoptera; family Erebidae; genus Euclidia; species Euclidia mi. The sequence goes on along the minus strand of OX123185.2, from coordinate 84,564,739 downwards.
ACGACAATTTTGCCTAACGGTTAACTTCGTTACTCACAATCTATAACTACCAAGTCTATATCCAACTCGAAGCCTCCACAACAGTTCCTCCATAATAAATACAGTGCAATATTAATATTACCGATAAAACACGCCATAAATAAACATCAGATCCCGATATAATATAGTATCTCGTAAAGCTTATCTTACCACTGCAACCACGATGTGAACATTATACGCAGCTGTTGAAAACAATATTTACAATACGTTCGCGGCCTTTCGAGCAGGAAATTAAAAGGCTTATATGTACGGTGATATTGCTTCGGAGGTAAGCAGAGATTTGTAGAGATTTTCGCTTAGAGGTTTGAGCGATCGTATCCTTGTCTAAAATTGCGTACTGGTTTAGATACGCTCTCAGTTTGAGAAAGCTATGCGAACAGAAAAGGTGCACTAATATTTGTTTTGTGTATTGTGTTTTTTGATTGAATGTAAGTAAAGTCCCTTGTGATACAGGAATAATGCCTAGTGCAGTAAATGTGTTTGGTTCGGCGATACACCGAAACCGTAGGTAGGTTCTAGGCGATTTGGAAAAAATGGACTGTATTTAAAGGAAGAGGATGTAGGATTGGATACGGGAAGAGGTGATTGTGAGTGGGTATAGGATATTCCAAGGATGGAGGGCACTTACCTTATACGGCAATCTTCTTCGTTTCCGAAGGGCTGTCTCCTGGTGGTTTCGTGATGCAGCTGCTTGTTTTCACTTCACTACACAGTCACTTCCACTTGCGAGCGGTTTATATAAGCGGTAATAACTTATACGGGAGCGGCGCGGTGATGCGGTATAGCGGACGCGTATCGCGAATCGAATGTTCTTGAAAGTTCTGGACAGTCACTCGCGTTGACGATCGCGGCGACCAATCAGGCGAAAGGCAGTGCCTCTTCCAGAGAGTGGGATAGAGAGGGACGGAAATATGGTATCGCTCGCACTAGACGTGGAACGATTGATCTTGATGCGATTAGTTATACATAGGAAGGAAGATGGCGCTACCATATCCCCCCGGCCCTAAAGGGTTGCCTTTAAAAAAATAGAATTGAACTTAGCTATGTTGGGTGTACTACCGCATAACCCATCAATAGGCTAAGACAGCGATATGACAATAAATTAATCTAAATTAACTTTAGCGAAAACTACAAACGCAATAATAGCGAAAACTACTAACTAAATACTTAAACTAAGAGTTAGGTCCAACCTCAGGCTAGATCTCACTGAGTTGGAAGCGGACGCGAGTTGATCAGTGCCTCGACTTGTGCAAGGACAGTTAAAGGCTCTTCGGAAGAGAGGATCTGTTGACCTATAACTTTGAAGAGATGCGTTTTAATTACTTTGACCATGCTTGCCCAACATCCACCGAAATGTGGTGATGCTGGTGGAATAAACTTCCAGTCAATATGATCTATGGAAAGTTCTTCCTGAAGACGAGTACGATAACCCGCGACGTGGTTGAAACAAGTAGCGGGAACAAGTTCAATCAATTTACTAACGCGGTTGGCGACAAAAGTCTGCCAGCGGTGAAGAGAAGAATGAATCCAAGCGAGCACTACTTTGGAGTCGGAAAATGCGTATAATTGATTAATGGGGTAGTGGGGCAAAACTGTGTCTTGAACCTTGCGGAGCAACTGAGACAGCAGAAGGGCCGCGCACAACTCCAGTCTCGCAACTGAAATGGTTTTAACAGGCGAGACCTTAGACTTGGCACAAACTAACTGCACCGAGTAGTTAGAACCAATGCGGACTTGCAGATATACGACTCCGCCGTAAGCACGCTCGCTGGCGTCAGCGAAACCTATTAAGTTGACGGTACATCCATCTACCAACCCAAGATGACGCGGAATAGTAACTTGATTGAGCGCGGTAAGCTCAATACAAAACTGGCCCCAAGCGGCGACAATATGGTCAGGGGGTGTTTCATCCCACTCACACTTTGATAGCCAAAGCTCTTTGATCAAGAGCTTGGCGTACAAAATTGTGGGAGCCACAAAACCCATTATGTCCCATAGTCGAGCCACTGTGGACAGCATAGTGCGCTTGGCGCACTTATCATCTGGCGGTAAGACGTCAAACCGAAAACTATCGCAGGATTTGTCTCAGCGTAAACCGAGAACCTTATGCGGTACAGACTTCTCAAACTCAATGTCTGGAGAAGCTTTATGAGAATCTGGTATGCGTGCGAGAACCTCCTTAGAGTTGCTTCTCCATTTGACAAGATCAGTTTGGCCTCGCTTGAAAAGCTGAATAAGCTCTTCACAAAGCGAAATTTCTAGGGGAGCGGGTATGACACTACAGGCAAGGTCATCCATATACAAAGCGGAAGTGTAGTATAGTATAGTGTAGCGTAGCTTAGCATAGCATAGCATAGCTAATTAGTGCTTTATCTTACACACAGTTTTAGCACCCACCTTGATCTCTTGAAGAGCAGAACAACAACAAGACGTAATACAATGAGAAGTATGTAACGTAGGTACGGTACCCATAATCACATACCCAAGTTGGTAGAGGGTAGTTGAGACAACTAGTATTATTTCAAATTGCTCTATATAGAAAAATCAATAAAATAGTTAATTTTAAATATTTAAATAATTTAATGAATAAACTCTATAGCTAACAGTGTGTACCTGCTGGTAAAGTGTTATCTTCAAGCACTGACAAGTATTTCACCAACACAAAATAGACTTGAAATGGAAGCATTCAAAGTCACAAATATCCTTGATATGAAATCCTATTTTGAGGACCGTATGGCCCAGTTCGAGGAAGAGCTTCAAAAAAAGTCCTCGCAGAACACTGGCAACTTAGCAGATGACTTTGCTGCTTTCAAAACATTTGTGCTACAGGCGCTCAAGTCCTTCTCACAGCAGCTTGACTGTATTGGCCATGAAGTAGACAAAATGGAGATGCATAGCCGCAGGAAAATGTTACTTCTTCATGGTGTGGAAGAACACAAAGACGAGGCGACAGTCCAGGTGGTAGCAGACGTTGTCAAACAGCGTCTCAAGATAGACAGTTTCACATCAGCTGATGTCCGGCGCTGTCACAGAATGGGGCGTCCTACTTCCAGTGACAAGGCAAGGCCGATTTTGATCAAACTTGAATCTGTCGCGGTGCGGGACAGCATATGGTTTGCGAAGACAAAGCTGAAGAGTTCGGGAATCACTTTGTCGGAGTTCCTGACCCGCTCACGACACAACGCATTCATGGCTGCGCGTGCAAAGTTCGGGGTTGCGAAGTGCTGGACAAGAGAGGGCCACATCTACATCTTGGCTCCTGATGGTAACCGCCACCGCATAACATCCGTTGGTGATCTTAACAAGATCAAGCTCCCAGACGCAGAGAAGCCCGTTGCTAAATCGACCGCAACCAAGGCCAGGCGAGTTGCTGCCAAGAAATAGGTTTCCCATGATCCTTGGATGTCTGTGGGTATTTATATTTACTTCCATAAGATACTTGTTACACACCGTCATAATTATAACTTGTTCAATATTTTCTAATTACCGTAACAAGTACTTTTATTTACTAATCAAAACTGTCAGAACTGTCAGTAATGACATAACGTCGTTAATATGGAGTAACGTTCCGTTTTGCACTGGATTCAATCACTCAATACTCAATATTTTATTGAACTCCATAAGTAACATAATTATATTGATGTTAATAATTTTAAATACCCACACTATGTACGTGTTTTAATTTTTCTGTACAATATTTTTTTATATTTATATTTGTTGGTTACACATATTATCTTAGATTTTTTTTTCACTTTACTTTGTTAATGCGCAACTGGCAGGTGGACACTCAGATGAGTTTATAAGAGTATTTAGATATTTTGTTTTTATACGTGTATTTATTATTTTTATATAAATATATATTTATTTTTTCATATATGTCGCAAACCGACTCGAAAAGCGATGATGAAAGCTTTCATTCAGCAACTAGCTTTGATGACAGTTTTGTTAGTGTACCTTCTCTGGGAGACATTCTTCGGTCTCAGTTTTCGGACGTACCCAAGCACTTTAATGTAGTCCATATAAATGCACAGAGTATTCCTGCTCATTTCCCTGATATGCTGGCTAACTTAGACTGCCATAATATACATGCCATTCTTGTGTCCGAGTCATGGTTGAAACCATGCCTACCATCAATTTCTTATATTGTTCCAGGTTTCCAACTAATCAGGAATGATCGCACTATCGGCGGTGGTGGCGGTGTTGCCATATATTTACGCACTCACATTCCTTATCAGATTGTCTCTACGTCATCACAACCGCCACCGTCGAATGCTGGCGAGCATCTCTTTTTAGAAGTGGAACTTTAACATACAAAACTTTTATTGGGCGTATATTATTTTCCTTCGTGTCATATTAACTATTTTTCTTCATTTGAACAAATCCTGGAAAATCTCACTCCTTCCTATGATCATACCATTATTATGGGTGATTTTAATACTTGCCTTCTCAAGCAGGATTCACGAACTATATCTTTAAGACGTGTTACAGAATCCTGCAACTTGACTATTTTAAATCTTGATGCAACACATCACTTTCCTAATGCTACTCCCTCTCTTCTCGACCTTATTCTAGTTTCTTCTTCCAATCATGTTTATAGGCATGGTCAATGTTCAGCTGACGCATTTTCCTATCATGACCTCATCTATCTCTCTTACAATATACGCCCACCTAAACCAAAGCCAAGGATAATTCTGCAGCGCAATTTTGGTAGGATGGATCATAAAAAACTTCGTGAGGATGCCACTAATATAGATTGGGAGTCATTGTTTTCCTCAGATTGTGTCGACACTAAAGTTCATATCTTAACAACTCAATTAATCCAGTTGTATGACGTGCATGCACCAGTTCGTGCAATCAGAATTAAACATTTACCTGCGCCGTGGCTGACAGAGGACATTAAAAAGATCATGGCGAAGAAATGTGCAGCAAAGTCAAGATTTAAGCAGAAACCAACTCCTATAAACCTTGAAAAATACGTAGCAATCAGAAATCACTGCAACAAGGTGTGTAGGAAAGCACAACGCCAACATATCCATAAGTCAGTTGAAAACGGTGATCCAGCAAAGGTCTGGAAATTTCTCAAAACTTTGGGTGTTGGTAAGACACAGCAAAAATCAATTCCAAATAATCTCAATATTGACTCCCTCGACCAAGTTTGATGAAAATATCAAAAGTAACACTCTACAGCATCTTTCATCTTTACCAACCCCAGATTATTCTCCTTTTATCTTCTCTCAATTCACCGCTTGTGATGTTAAGAAGAGCATTCTGGAAATCACGTCTAATGCAATCGGTAATGATTGTGTAAGCCGCAAAATGATCCTTCCCATCCTTGACGAAATCCTTCCAGTCCTATGCAACATTTTGAATCAGTCGATTTCCTGCGGCATCTTTCCCTCAGCGTGGAAAGAAGCACTGATTATGCCCCTGCCTAAAAAACCCAAACCTTCTACTTTAGCAGATTACCGTCCTATATCCATATTACCATTCCTTTCAAAAGTCCTAGAACGTCTCATCCATACACAACTTAGTTCCTTCCTTCGTGAAAATTCCCTCCTAAATCCATATCAATCAGGTTTCCGACCTGGACAAAGTACCACCACGGCTTTAATTTGCGTTACAGATAATATTAGGCAAGGTATGGACAGTGGAAATCTAACGGTGTTATCGTTACTTGACTTTAGTAATGCGTTCAACACCGTGGATTTGCACATCATGCTTGGCATCCTCAGCTCTCTTAACATATCTCCATCGGTAATTGACTGGTTTCAAAGTTACCTGTTTGGTCGCCGGCAACGTATCCGCATTGAAGATACTTATTCCACTTGGTCAAACACGAATGCAGGTGTACCACAGGGTGGCGTGCTATCCCCTTTACTCTTCGCAATATTTATAAATGCTATTTCAAACCAATTAGTTTCATCCTACCACCTTTACGCAGATGATTTACAAATTTACACGCAAGCTCCCTTTGACAAGCTAGCAGAAGCCTGCAAGACTATTAACTCGGACCTCGAGCGAATTTGTGAATGGACTCGGAAATATGGACTCGTCGTAAACCCCGACAAAACCCAGCTGATTGTTATTGGCAGCCCAAGATTGTTAGCTAAAATTGTCTGGTCTGATCTACCACAAATCAGTTTTAATGGTAAATATCTATCATTTAGCAAAACTGTAAAAAATTTGGGTATACATATGGATGAAACAATGTCTTGGCGACTTCAGATACAAGAAACAAGTCGAAAACTGTTTGCTTCAGCCGCATTAATACGAAAGTTACGCAATTTCCTTCCAACTGCTACCAAGATTGCGCTTGCACAGTCTTTGCTTCTGCCGATCCTTGACTACGCTGATGTCAGCTATCTTGACCCTACCGAGGAGCAATTAAACTAACTTGAGCGTCTCCAAAACTTCTGCATACGTTTTATATTTGGTTTACGCAAATATGATCATATTTCAGAATTCCGCAACAGGCTCAAGTTGCTTCCGATTCGCCTTCGCAGAAATACTCACATTCTTACATTACTGTATAATATCCTGTTTAATCCCAATAGTCCATCTTATCTTAAAGAACGTTTTAAATTCCTTCATGACACACATTTAAGGTCCTTGAGGTCGTCTGAGGACTTGAAGCTGGAGATGCCAATGCATTCCACTAATTATTTTGATAAATCTTTTACTGTCCAAGCTGTGCGCCTGTGGAATGCATTGCCTTTAGACATTCGTAGAGCAAAATCCCTAAGTATATTTAAAGGTTTGTTAAAAACGCACTATCTTTCGTCCATTTGACATCTTTCATGGTATTTATAGTAGATAATATGTATTATATATATATATATTATATATAAATATGTATATATTATTATATGTGTGTAGGTATATGTATATGTGTATGTATATATGTTTGTGTATGTCTATGAACTTCTTGTATTTTAGTAAGTATATTATTCTAGTTGTCTTTGAAACTGCACCATTTATCGCACAAGGCTTATTTACCATCTGTCCATCCTAAGGTTGCCTGGCAGAGATCGCTTTCAGCGATAAGGCCGCCATTTGTACATTCTGTTTGTGTTCTGTTTTGTTTTATAATGTAATTTTTGTAAGGTGTACAATAAAGAATAATCTATCTATCTATCTATCTACCGTCTCAATAGCGGGCGGTAAATCATATCGCTCACTACGTACTATTTTAGTTAGTAGCAAGTGCGGAAATATTGAAGCTCCGATCAAAAGATCAATGCCTGCCGGATTCGCAAACTCCGCGTCGGCTAGCGGCAATGACTCGAGGTGAGTGAGTGATGCTACGTCTACATTAGCGTTCGGCAATGCGTCCGTGATACGCTCCACGATAAGCGAAGAAATGTTAAAATTAATATTCCTATCAAAACGCGAATGTATTTTAATATCTACGGAACCCATGCAATGCTTTTCTGATCCGCCTATCCCTCGGATTATTGAGTTCGTATTTTTAAAGTTATTCCATAATCCGAGGCGTTTGAACAATTCTAACGTTATTAAATTGTTCTGAGATGCGCTATCTAGCAGACAACGTACCATGTGCGGCGACCCATTAACATCATATATGATAACTTGCGCTCTCGCTAACAGAACCGTCTTAGACGCCGTACACTGCGTTTTGGCCCTGCGCGGATCATTATAGATGCGCGAGTGCCGTCCTTGCGTGCGCGTCGCCCGCGCAATGGATGTCGTACACAACGATACTTCGCCCTCAGACGCGGAAGGCGCAGCTACCGTGTTCTGCACTTGCGACGTAAGTGTGTCAAGGTTAGCGGCTTGACTTGACAACGGGTTACCTTTATCGAAATGTAACAGTGTATGATGTTTTTGATTACATGATCGACACTTTGTCTTACTAGAACATTTACTTGTTTTATGTTTTATGCTTAAGCAGTTAAAGCAAGCTTTGCTATCTTTTACGCATTTAAAACGAGCAATTGGATTTAAATCATAAAAGGTGGGACACTTATAGTAATGGTCGTGTACTATATTACTGCACAGACACTTCTGTGAATTATTACTATTAGATTCCGAACATGTAACGTAAGATTGTGGATTAGGGACCGAGTTATTATTACTATTTCGCGATTTATTCGACCTTTGTTTGTTGCTGTTAGTGTTAGACGGGCCAGGTGAACCAGACTGCGTATTATGAAATATTCGACACTGATCTTTTATGAACGAAATAAAACTATCTAGTGTAGGTATTTTATTATTGCGTTCCGTCATCTCGAATGCGCGAATTGTATCAGTGTCAAACTTTTTTAAAGCGAGTTGAAGCAACATAAAGTCGGAAAGATCTTCTAATTTTAAATGCCTAAGAGAATTAACCGCGGATACGAAGTTATCAATAAACAGCTGGAAATTCGAGACAGACGCGTTGCCGGACAGTTTGAGATTTAAAGCTTGGTCAAAGTAGGTAGACGCTAGGACGCGCGTGTCCTGATATCTGTCAAGTAGTGACTGAAATATGACCTGATAATTCTCAGCACTGGGTGTGACACCTGCAAATACGGACTGGGCTTTCGGTGACAGTTTACCTTTTAAATAGTACAACCTGTCAGCATCTGTCAGTGAACCATTATCGTGCACTGTAGACTTAAAACTCGCATAGAATAACGGCCAATTTCGTATATCTCCGTCAAACGACATAATCTCGATTGGCAGTAATCTCAGTTTGCGGGCAACGGGCTCTGCTGAACATTTACCCTCCAATTGCGATTGTATACGCTTAATAATACAATAAAGATCTTCGAATGAGGTATACGCCTGATAGTTCGGTTTTTCATCAGGATTGATAGAAAGTAATCTTGCGTTATAATCGTCTAACAACTTATGAAAATCTGTTCGAATACTATCTACTGTCATACAATAACTGAGAAATGCTTCGCTATTACTGTCAGACATAGATGCGGTTTTTGACCGTCATATATGTTTTGAATGCGCTCAAATAAAATATTGCGTTTCGCTTCTAAGATTGTCATCTCTTTGTCTTCCGGCACGCGTGACTTCTTTTGTTGTGACATGCTTACGTAAGTATAAGCTAATGAGACCGGAGCAAAATAAGAATATCTAATGTATCTATTATTTTACCTAAGTAGGCTAAGTAGGCAACACTTTAGAGCTGTGGAATTAAAAGTTGCTTGAAATATGAGATTTATAAGACAACTGTGATAGTTCCAGAATTAATAATTTAGTAAGTAGGTAGCTACATAAAAGTTTACCTACTGATGCGGGCGGAAACAACCATGTGACGGTTATGTGAATATATTAGGAGTATAGCTAGGTGCTATAACTGCCTAGGTATAGCGATATAACGTATAAAAACGTAAATGAATCCGACTCGTATGGATCAATAAAATGGTTCGGCGGTACACCGAAACCGATTAGGTAGGTTCTAGGCGATTTGGAAAAAATGGACTGTATTTAAAGGAAGAGGATGTAGGATTGGATACGGGAAGAGGTGATTGTGAGTGGGTATAGGATATTCCAAGGATGGAGGGCACTTACCTTATACGGCAATCTTCTTCGTTTCCGAAGGGCAGTCTCCTGGTGGTTTCGTGATGCAGCTGCTTGTTTTCACTTCACTACACAGTCACTTCCACTTGCGAGCGGTTTATATAAGCGGTAATAACTTATACGGGAGCGGCGCGGTGATGCGGTATAGCGCACGCGTATCGCGAATCGAATGTTCTTGAAAGTTCTGGACAGTCACTCGCGTCGACGATCGCGGCGACCAATCAGGCGAAAGGCAGTGCCTCTTCCAGGGAGTGGGATAGAGAGGGACGGAAATATGGTATCGCTCGCACTAGACGTGGAACGATTGATCTTGATGCGATTAGTTATAGATAGGAAGGTAGATGGCGCTACCAGTGTTTAAAAAAGAAATTATAATGGAATGTACTGAACTATTGTTAATTAATAACCAAATTAGTTGAATTGATAGTTGTGTGGTTTGAGTAATCATTTGAAAAGCCACACGCAAACATTTGTACAGTTCACAGAGACCAGTTTGAGCGTAAAATTTATGAGTATATTTAATTGGGTACGGTAGGTAGTGCAGAAGTATAATAAGGTAAATTGTCGTTTCCCCGTAATGACGTCTCACGGCACAGAAAATGTCAGCGAGTAGATCAACACGATGCTTAAAATAATCTGAAAAAAATTAGAAAACGTGTTTATTGAGAAAAATATATTAGGTATAGAGATTTTATGAATGTTTGTTCGGAAGATTGTTTTTAATATAAAAGTAAAGCATAACATTTTATATCTATTCAACTATCAATATTAATCGTCGCATTTTCAAAATATCTAGATTTTTCCAACATATTAAACATGTGTAGATATGTAAGTATTTTCTTATCACAAAAGCAAATGCACGTGGTATTCAAAGCAAACACAAAATGATTTAATCCACCAGATTGGTTATTGACATATTTGTTGTGATGCAAATATCGCATGAAAATAGCAACGTCAAGTAGTTAAAGAGCGACCCATCGACAGCCGATATAAGGCCAATCTCAATGTCTACAACGTGTAACATATAGCAGAGTGAAAAGACTCCAGCGAAAAACTTTGGCAAATGGCCAGAAAAAAGTAGGAAAAACAAAAACTATACAGATAAATTGATTTGTGTGACAAAATCTACATATTCTTTGCGTAAATCAATTTGTAGTATACATATCGTTTCAGCCCAAGGACTGCCATGAAACTGTAAATAAAATGAATACTGACTTAGATAAGATATCTGACTGGGCTAAAAAAATTCACTGGTACTCAACCTCACCAAATCCAATTTTTTTATATTAGGCTCAAAGGAATGTATTAAAAAGATATAAGATCTAAATTCTGTACTTCTGGTTAATGATTGTCCCATAGAGCATGTCAGTGATTAGGTTTGGTCATTGATGGTGAATTGCATTTTGAGACGCATGTACAGTCAGCAACAAAAGTTGATAAACGTGTACAACTCGCCATAATTCATAAACACACTAGGCATCATACATCGGCATCCATCTTTATCCACATATAACGGTAAACATGTTAATGTTACGAATATCGGTAAACCTCATATTAACACAATATGGTAAACACGCTCAAAAACAAAATTCGGTGAACAATCATAAATTGTAGCATTTGAGGATAATGTGCAGCGACTTTTGTTGAATTGTCGTGTTTATGTAACTTTGTTGTATTTCTCACAAACTCAGGATTTGAATAATTACTTTTTCAGGAACGAAGTAATGTTTAAAAATGCAGTAAGATATTCTGGTAGATACAGACAAGTTTACTTGTGCAGTTATTTATTCTAAATAAGTAAGGCAAGTGAACCACAAAACAAAATATACACATGACAGCTGTGGTGATGAAGTTTCTGCTTAGAATAATAATAATAACTTATTGTGGTATGATCCACAATAGATTTTTATATTACCTTTAGGGGAAATGAGTGGTTGAATTTGTAGATAGTTTAACACACTCACATATTTAATTTCTACGATAAAACCATTTATAATAAACTGATGGCTTGATTTATTTATCAATAAATACACAACATCAGTATAAATATGAGTATACATAGGAAACAACTTAGCTATAAACCAACTAAAATGTCACATATTTCTCTTAGCCAAAAATAACAATTGATATTCATGACAAAAACATAACATTGTGGAAAGTAAAATAAAAGCTATAAAATCATTTAAATGCAGGTCACTTTGTTTTTTCTTACACCACGTGAAACATTTTTCCACAATATACTTAAATTATTCACGAAATTCACTTTCTCCACGAAATTCTCTTTCTCACTGCACTAATATTGACGCTGGTAGACGACGCGACGGTTATATATGTACATTAATTTAGCACAGGTCACCGATATCACTTCACAATAACCATTTATTCATAGCGGCGAAAAATTTGCGCCATTTTGACGATCCGACGGAAAAAATCTCCCTCACAAAACATATTTATACCAAAAACAATACGAAATGTCTAATTAGCTATGGATTCTGAGATAACTTTGTGAGTAACTTAATATCGAAAGTAAAGTAATTAATAACTACTTACATATCATAATTTTAAATATGGAGGAAGGCTAGCGGCCAACGCCCGAAAATTGCATCACAAAAATTACTAACACTTTTTTTGTAAATATTCGGTATTATGTTGGCTAATCTGTAACTAGTCGATGTACGTTTGTATTATTGAAACCAATCACACAACACCGGAGTGAAGTTCACACAAATCTTTATGGGCACACCGTGCCCGTAGGCCACTACCGGCCTATTTCTCTTACGGGCACACCGTGACCGTAGGACACTCAAGGGGTTAATTTTCTATCAAATAGCTAATGAAATCAATATTTAATAACTATGAAACTGCTCGAGGATTGCGCTCCGGAAGTTTTGTTTGAAAATATTACAAATCATTTATTAAATTCGGTCTCGTCCAATATTGTCATAAAATAAAGTTAAATGTTATTTTAGAACTCCGAAGTCGTAATATAAGGCCTTAAATATTTTTTTAAAGCTTGAAAAGAAAATTAGTTAATAGTTTGATTTAAATTACCCCCATTACTCTAAAAAGCCGAAGTGTATATAACATACATACATAGACTCACGCCTGTTTCCCCGAAGGGTAGCCGAAGTGTATATAAGTCTGATAAAAATTCGCAAATACTCTAGAGCTTCAATTTATCTACAAGGTGTCGTGATTATGATAAAATAAAAATGTCATTCAACTCGCAAATACGTGAACATCAAAGACATGAAATAATTACTTGCCTTACTTATTTAGAATAAATAACTGCACAAGTAAACTTGTCTGTATCTACCAGAATACTTTACTGCATTTTTAAACATTATTTCGTTCTGAAAAAGTAGTTATTCAAATGCTGAGTTTGTGAGAACTACAACAAAATGACATAAACACGACAATCCAACAGAAGTCGCTGCACATTATGCTCAAATCTAGGATGATGTATCTCTATGGATTTGACAAGCAAATAATAATACCGTGACAGACCGAGATAATGACATACAGAAATACATAAGAGTAAAAGAAACAAAGACAGCATTTTTGTCTTTGTCAGAGTTTTCGTTTTGTTTTTTGCTGGTCACAACTGAATATTTTGACCAACAAACGTTTGAGCCCTCGATAATTTCCGCGAAAAATTGTGTTATTATTGTTATTAATTGTGAATGCTTAGTGAAAATATCGTTGGTTCAGATTTATTATGGTGATTTGTTACATTTTAGGCTGTAAAAGCCGTGAGCGGAAATGTGAGAACATAACCATTTATTCGTAAGTAGGTACGATATTTTAGTTATAATATCTATTTATACATGAAAATATTGATAGAATGATACAAATACCGTATCATTACATAAGGAAATAATTTCTAAATTACATCAATAAACCAAAAAATGCTATTTTATTATCACCGCGATTTTAGTATTACACAATCGAATTCAATAGGTCGTTGAATGTTGAGCTAGCCAAAAGTCATCGATACCTTTAATTTTACAGCGTTAAATGTTATTTAGGGATACCACTGAAGCGTTTGGGAAATTACCCAAATTTTGGGTAATTTGCCGTTACATAGTTTCATATGAACCTAAGATTAATTATTTAATTTGTTTTCCGATTCTTTGTAGTAATGAAATTATTTGTTTATAGATTCCCAAAGGACTGCACGATCCAAAAATAATTGTGGATACGTGCAACACTTTGAACAAAAGTGTTTTAGGAAAACTCCCCGCAATAGGTACTTATTTGGAATCATTCTCGAATGATAAAGAAGAGACAATACTTAAGAAATTTGTATACAAAATTAATTTTGTTCAAAGGACAGTAAAGTTGAGTGTCAAATTATATAATAAAAGATATATAACTCTGAGCCTCGTGTTTATTTGGTGAGTGAAGCCAGTCCACATATTCGACACTTTTGTTATACATAATAATATTAAGTATAAAAAATACTTATCGCACACCTTATGGATGGATTTAAGCCTCCTTGTAAGGTTAGCTATATTTTTATTTTTTATTGGGCTGTAAATTATATTATATAGATGTGTGTTACTATTCGTTGCAAAAATACCTAAACGGCTATTGATGGAACTTCTCGAGTTAGCTCATAAATACATCGAAATACCAAATTGATTAAAAATTATAGGAGAACGCAGTCTAAGATATCTGATAAGGTATTCAATTCCGCAACGACCGGTTGGCGCAGCGGGAGTGTAAACGACTGCTACGCCGAAGGTCGCGGGTTCGATTCCCACACAAGTCAAACATTTGTGTGCATGAACATGGATGTTTGTCTTGGTTTGGGTGTTTCAATGTATAATATGTATGTATTGACAAAAAAAAGTATATTAAGTATGTTTATCCATTATCTAGTACCCATAGTACAAGCTCTGCTTAGTTTGGGACTAGATGGTGTTGTGTGAATGTGGTAGAATATTATTATTATTATAATTCAGGTTTGATACAATGTTATTTAAAAGTTAATATGTACTTCGAAGAATTGTAGGGTAAACATTAACAACATCTGGTAACACCAACTCAGGATGTACTCTATGTCCGTCCTTTACGGGTGTACGCAAATGTCGAGTCCATTTGATTCTTGGTCCTAGGCTCAAATGCTACAATTTATGATTGTTCACTGAATTTTACCAAATTTTGCTAAGCAATATGCTTGTAAAATTTTGTAGATATACAGTGTCCTTAACCCGCATACATAATTTTACAAGCGCTCTCTATATTTAGATTCACTTCCTCGACACGGGCTGTGATTAAAATTATACTATAAATTCCTAATAGATTAAGGGTACCGAGCTTTACACGAAGTTTGTGTAAATAATTATGGAATTTATGTTGTCCAGGAAACCCTCTCTAAAGAGAATATTGGCCTTAGATTAAGTAGTACAGTTGAGTAGTTTGTCAATATTTAAAGTTCGTAGTAAATAATGGCCTCCTAGATTCACGACTGAAATCGTCTCCTACTCGTTGTATTCAATGCACTGCTGCTGAACCTGGCTACGTGGTACAGCAGCAGATGTACAGGTGGGATAAGTAAAAAAAATGGCCTTCTACTTGTAAGTAGATATCTGAGTACTATATTCGAGATATATCGATCGACTATATCTGAGTACTATATGGAGTGAGAGGCAAGGCTATTGAACTTCTTAAATCCTACCTAAGAAATAGGAAAATTTACGTCGACGTAAAACATTTGGCACATGTCGGAAATAAAAATAATGACAGGAAATTATATAAAAATACATTATATTACCAGGTGTTTAGGTCTAAATTCGAAAATACTAGGGTAGGAGTTCCTCGGGGATCAATATTGGGTCCAATTCTCTTGTACGTTTTTATTAACGATGTAATAGATTATGTCGAAAACAGTTTAGGCGAACGCGCAAAGTTGGTGGTATTTGCAGATGATACTTATGCTATAATTTCAGCTGATAACATCCAAACGGTTAATCAGCACGTATCAGAAGCTTTGGAAGTGTTTCAGAACTGGTTTACTATTAACGGTCTGAAAGTAAATGCTAGTAAGACGAACGACGTTATTTCGTACCACTTCTAAATCTAAGACCCAGCTAAATTGTGCCTTAGAAAGAGTCAATGTTAGAATGGTGGAAAGGGTAAAGTTTTTGGGGGTACTAATAATAAGGTTAAATAAGATAATAGAATAAAGAAAATACACACAATCAACAAAAATACAATAAATCAATCAACAAAACAATAATAAGTCAATCAACCAATAAAAATGTAAATAGAAAAATAATAATTCAATCTACTGTTCAAATAAGAATAATAAATCAAACAATCAAATATAAAAATTACAAATAACAATTGAAAATTAAAAGATACTAATAATTATAAATCAAATTGAATACATAAACGAATACAAAATATTGAAAACAATGCAATAATATTTGTAATAATGTCTTGAATTAAAAGCTAAGAATGTCTCCAAATAAAAAGAAAAATGCGATTAATATAAATAATAAATACATTAACTACTAAATAATTTAGGTATGTAAGTTATATTTGAAATTTAAATGTCATTGATAGAATAATAGGCAGCGATAGCCGAGTGGAGATACCAACAGACTGCCATGCAGAGGGTATCGGGTTCGAATCCACGGCGCGCACCAATGACTTTTCGGAGTTATGTGCGTATTGAATTGTTAATTATCGCTTGTCCCGTGCCTCGGAGAGCACGTTAAGTCGTCGGTCCCGGTCGTCATGAAGATCTTTGACAGTCGTTACAGGGCGTCAGTACCTTCTAAATAAACCGACATAAGTCTAAACCATGGAATATCGCTATCCCTTCGGGTTGCGGAGGTCAGACAGGCAGTCGCTCTGTGGAAAAGCTAATATTCAGCCAAATCCGGTTAGACTAGTATGTAAGCGGACCCCAGATTGAAACTGGGATAACGCTAAGAGGATGATGATGATGATAGAATAATAGGAGCCTTCCACTAAATAACGCTTTAATTTAGTTTTGAAGTCCCTTTTGTAAAGTGATAATTTTATATCGTCGGAAAGTTTATTAAAGATTTTCACTGACATGTGGGTGGTACCGTGTTTGACTATGTTTAGGTTAGGAATATTAATTGGTTTAAAATCTTTTCTTCTTGTACTCTCTTTCAACTTTCTTTCCTTTTCTGTCTCATATTGATGAACATATTTTGAGAAGTGTGTCAAGAGCACCAATATGTATATGGAAGGTACAGTGAGAATATTCAAATTCACAAAATGCGTTTTACAAGATTCCTGCTGACGAATGCAAACCATGGCATGAATGGCTCTTTTTGTAACACAAATGCTTTTTGTATATTATATTCGTAGCTACCTCCCCAGCATAAGACTCTGTATCGCAACCTTGACTCAATCAACGCGTAATAGACTTTTTTCAATTGTGTTATGTCAATATCATTTCGTAGGCTTCTCAGTACGTAACATGCTGAGCTTATGCATTTATCTATGCTTTCAAGTTCTGGTTTTCAATTCAAATATGAATCAACATGTACCCCCAAAAACTTTACCCTTTCCACCATTCTAACATTGACTCTTTCTAAGGCACAATTTAGCTGGGTCTTAGATTTAGAAGTGGTACGAAATAACGTCGTTCGTCTTACTAGCATTTACTTTCAGACCGTTAATAGTAAACCAATTCTGAAACACTTCCAAAGCTTCTGATACGTGCTGATTAACCGTTTGGATGTTATCAGCTGAAATTATAGCATAAGTATCATCTGCAAATACCACCAACTTTGCGCGTTCGCCTAAACTGTTTTCGACATAATCTATTACATCGTTAATAAAAATGTACAAGAGAATTGGACCCAATATTGATCCCCGAGGAACTCCTACCCTAGTATTTTCGAATTTAGACCTAAACACCTGGTGATATAATGTATTTTTATATAATTTCCTGTCATTATTTTTATTTCCGACATGTGCCAAATGTTTTACGTCGACGTAAATTTTCCTATTTCTTAGGTAGGATTTAAGAAGTTCAATAGCCTTGCCTCTCACTCCATATAGTACTCAGATATAGTCGATCGATATATCTCGAATATAGTACTCAGATATCTACTTACAAGTAGAAGGCCATTTTTTTTACTTATCCCACCTGTACATCTGCTGCTGTACCACGTAGCCAGGTTCAGCAGCAGTGCATTGAATACAACGAGTAGGAGACGATTTCAGTCGTGAATCTAGGAGGCCATTATTTACTACGAACTTTAAATATTGACAAACTACTCAACTGTACTACTTAATCTAAGGCCAATATTCTCTTTAGAGAGGGTTTCCTGGACAACATAAATTCCATAATTATTTACACAAACTTCGTGTAAAGCTCGGTACCCTTAATCTATTAGGAATTTATAGTATAATTTTAATCACAGCCCGTGTCGAGGAAGTGAATCTAAATATAGAGAGCGCTTGTAAAATTATGTATGCAGGTTAAGGACACTGTATATCTACAAAATTTTACAAGCATATTGCTTACTATAAAATAAATTAAGTTATACGTAGGGAAAGCTAAGGGAAATGTAGAATATTTTTCCCAAATTGAAGAGAAAACGTTCTAAGGAAACGAGAAGTCCAAATCTCGTCATAATAGTTGCTCAAATGCAGTCTAGATCTAATCCCATTGTCAAAAACGTCAAATAAGATGTCCCCATAAAATAATTCAGCACTACCAACACAATTGAAATTCGAACAGAGTAAAAAGCTATTCAGCTGTCTTTAAAAATGACACATGACAGTGACAGATAATTAATTCACATTTAAAACGGCGATCTAGAGATCCAACTGATACTGTTAATATGGAATAGAACATTAGCAAAACCAAATATTTTTTAATGCGACCAGAATTATCGGCATTTTGGTAAAACAATTGATTCCATAGTACCATCATAGTACTGACATAATCAGAAGGCATTATTCAGGCCCTATTCCCCTTATACCACAGAAAAACAACATCATTAAACGTAATAACAATAAAACAATAATTTACTTCGTTGCAAACTTTTTTCTATTAACCTGAGATTATGCAAAGGCAACACGCATACAGCCAGACTAAAACATCTTCGTTACAAGGCCACGAAAATAACATGACACTGACATGCCAGCATGACGTATACTGATGACAATATACATCAACTATGTATGTGCCACAGCGTGAGGAAGTTAATATGCCTTAACTTTAAACCCGTAAGTAGTAAGGGTTGTCACGTGCTGGTTTCGGAAAGGGTTATTTCACGGGTAGCGTAAGGTAGTTGACAGCTATATTGTTATTAACTAACTAATAATATAAATTGTATCGTTTGCATTAAAAACAATATATATTTGCTTTTGATTCTCTGACCTTTTAAATTATTTGGACTGTAATTTTCAGCAATGTCAGAGACCAGTGGATATAATCAAAAACCATCTCAAAAACTCTACATTGTGTGATAATAAATGAATGACATTGGATAACTAACCTTTCACCAGAATCAAAAGTGATTGGCAATGGGCGCCAGCTGATAGAGCCAACAATCAGTGTAAGTAATTGAAAATTAGGTGCATCTAATGATATGAATATAACCCATGTGCCATTTCAACCGCTTATCATATATGTTTTTCTCAAAATCTGAAAGCAGATATATAGTATACATTCTCGTCAAAATAAAAACCATTTGTTTCCACATATATATATATATATATATATATATATATATATATATATATATATATATATATATATATATATATATATATATATATATATATATATATATATAAAATTCTTGGTTGACGTTGACGTACAGACTGACTGACAAACAAGCTACAGCCAAATCTGTTAGGCGTGAAAAGCTGAAATTTCGCATGTATGTTCCTTGGAGACCGTAGGGGCGCACTAAGAAGGGATTTTCTGAAATGCCCAAGGGATCGGGCAGAAAAGGTTAAATTTAAAAAAATGTGCGGTCGTAGCTGCGGGCATGCTCTAATCTTCTTTAAAAAGGCTAAGCCATTGTAAAATAAAACAAATTTTATTTAATAAGCAGTCCTAAATTGGAAAAGGCCGCAATGTCACATGTCAATGTGAGCAAGTCAATAAGTAAAATACAATCCCACACGTACAACTAGGCTTGTGGTATTCAGGTTCGGTGCGTCTGTGATCCGATTGAGACCGCATGTGTCCGCTTTTAGCAGACACGTGTATCGGTTGAGGTCACTGGTTTTGTTCAAAAATAAGTATTCTTATAAAAAACTTTCATAAAGTAATTTGGTACAGTCTTTTATATGTATTGTATAGATTAGTGCATAAATTGTTAAAGAAATAAAGAAAGAAATAAGTAAAAGGTAATTTTATTTACAAGAATGTTGTACACATCTTGAGTTATATATTACTATCAATTCAGTATGACGACCGGTTGGCGCAGCGGGAGCGTAAGCGACTGCTACGCCGAAGGTCGCGGGTTCGATTCCCGCTCAAGTCAAACATTTGTGTGCATGAACATGGATGTTTGTCTTGGTCTGGGTGTTTCTATGTATAATATGTATGTATTTACAAAAAAAAATATATAATTATGTATGTTTATCCATTAACTAGTACCCATAAGACAAGCTCTGCTTAGTTTGGGACTAGATGGTGATGTGTGTATGTGTTAGAATATTATATATATTATTATTAGTATAAACGAGTCCAGTTAAGCTGTAAGAGTTTCAATCGATCACACGGCTAGCAGATAGCAGACGCTTTTGACTTCGCCTCATGTAATATTACTTACAATCATTATATTGCATTTTCGTTTGCTGTGTTGCTACAAATCTACTTAACCAAGCGTATACAAAGATCTCACATACATTACACCATAAAAATCCCGTCTTCCCACCAAAGCACATCAACTCCACGACGCGAAAACTTCTCATCCTCAAAGGTGGCACCCCTACCTTTGCTAATGCTGAAAGGATGACACACTTTAAATTAAAATAAAGTTGTAAGTTACTTACACCCAGTATAATTTCATTCTGCGGTTATGGTTCTTCTACGGTGTGTTATTTTAAACTTAGTGCTAATATGTGAGGTGCCTTTATGACAATGAACTTTTGAAGAGCTCATGTTAAAGTCGACTGAGGCAAATGGGTTCTTACAATGCTCGCTTCCCTCTACTATGTGCACAAAACTTGGGGCGACGTCAATTTCAAATTGTCGGTTCGAGACGAAACTGCCCGTTAAATGTAAGGATATCGAGTTTAAGATCATTTTACGCGTTACACGGTTAAGCCAGTGATTTTCAGAGATTTTTGAAATCGCGCACTGCCTTAAATTGAAGGGCTTATTTGAAATGAAGCGTTTCAATTCATTCAATGCTTACAATTGTAGCCTGATATGATCATTGAAAATATACCAGCTTTGTAACTACCCTACCAATATTGACTTAAAGTATATACTATTAATAAACAACTTTCTGCATAAATGAAATGCTAAGCCTAACTTGGGATATCTTGTGACATAACTCTATTTCAAAGCATCTAGGACACTCAAATCTAAAGGAATCCATTAATTATTAATAATCAATCAAAAAGCTCTTGAAAACATCAACGACCCTTCCAGGAACAAAAAATTCAACGCAAAAAGTTTAACAAAAAGCCACACTGTAAAGCCTCAAAAAAGAATTTTTGATCACAAAGAATGACTCCAATCCAAATTCGGGTACAAACTATTCTTTGTAAGAATTTCTTTTTAATTTTTCTAACAAGGAAAAAACAACGGTGAGAGATATAATGCCTTCAGGATAATAGATACGTATTAATTTTAGAATGATGGCTCCCAAAGTTCGTAACATTGGACCCCTGGGGACATTAATTACAATGAATAAACTTCAAATTCGAATTCAAAATCCTTTATTCATTTGGGTCACAATGTGACGCTTATGAACGTCAAAATAATAAATTTATAAAATAATTACTTATACTCAAATTTAAAACATTATTACTGTATGCTTCTACATTTACATTTACTGCCACGTTCGCAAAGCAATAGGTAGAACCATGAGAAAAAACGGGCAATAAAACTCACGGTCACTCTTTTTCATCGCCAGGTTTTGCATAATACACAATTTACATTTTGTAAAGTGCTGCAACTGTTACACCTTCTATATCACTTGTATATATTTACTGTACATAATAATACTCAAGCATAATAGTTTTGGTTAGCCTCCTCAGAATAGACATGGTGAAACATGCAACTACAAACTATGCAACGGCTCTCCGTTGCCTGATGTTTACTTAGACGGATGAGATTGAGAATCTTTGACCTTAGCTTATTAGGTATTATGTTTTTTTTAACATCTATAGTAATATAATAAAGCTGAAGGGTTTTTTTGTTTGGTTCAACGCGCTAAACACAGGAACTATCAGTTTTTGATTGATTCTGATACTGTTGCATAGCCCATATATCGAGGAAGGATATACAATATCACGCTTTACGGTGCGGAGCATTAACACTAAATGTATTATTAAACGCGGGTTTAATACATATAATAACAAAACTTGGGTTCAGTTTTAATAAAACTGATACATTGATTGTTAATAATGTGAGTAAATTCAAAAAACTTTAGATAACAGAATATATACATACAAATAAATATTTAAACATTATTTACTCTATTTCATCACGCTTTAAATACTTGCACGCAGCACAAAATTGTAAACGCATCATCGTCCTTGCACTAGCCTTGTTATGTTGAAGACTTTCTCCTCGAAGCGCCAGACCTGCTTACTAGTCCAACAATGTGTCAGAATTTTCACTTTTCCATGGAGCGACTGTCGTCTGAACCAGCGTGCTCCTTGAGAAACGGCATAGTGTACCTCATAGTTACCCATAGCCATAGTACAAGTACTGCTTAGTTTTCTTGTTTTATAGAAATAGTAATACGTAGGACCTCGCTTCTATTTGTCAGAATGGCTATTAAAGCGAGCTAAACTAAACCCTGTATTATGACAAATTAATATTAAAAAGTGTATCTAGAAAATCATGTCGATCATACTTTCAAGGATATTCTACCTCGATATCATAAAAATCTAATTTGATACTAAAAGCCTTACTTTCCATTTTTGTGAAGTATTATATGGTCGAATTTGCTTTTATCTTCATATCAGTAAAGTTTTAATAAGAAGGTGCCAAGGAGACATGGAAAGTATAAAGAGGGGGCGATAGGATCACAAACTTCGAGATCAACTGTTGGGAAATAATTGAATTTTTGTTAAAAGTCAATTGTGTTAAATTAATCACTTTTCCTTTGGTGTCGTTCAGGTTGTTTTATCTTTGGTTTTATTATTGTTACATTTATTATTGTTACGAGCTGGGGTTCGTGATAAATTATATACACTATGCCAGAAAAACTGCACTTTATTCACTAACACAATAACGCTAGATACACACACTTAATTTTCACTTAATTCTCAACACTAATAAAAACACCACTATTCACACCACTAGAACAACACTAAACACTTCCGACTTATTTCTCTTCGCTTCTTGTTAATCGCTCCGGTATTCAATTGTAACTGTGTCCGTTCCGTTCGCTCGTGCTCTATTTATACTGGCCGGATAACATCACTAGCGCATTCTAAATGCTTCTACAAAACTGTCGAAATAATCTCGAACAGTCGATTACTCGATACAGCAACGCCATCTGGTACAGAGTAGCCAAATTACCTTTAAACCACCGATACATTCAATCTCTTCTAGTAGCAATCTTCTAGTGGCAATTTTAGTTGCCTATTCTGTATTAAAAATATACTTTATTATACTGCGTCTTAAAAGTCAATGTCCTTTGGTACTTTTCATTATTTTATTAGTTTTGCAATGAATTATTAATCCATTAAAAATTATTAGATAGTTAATTAAACGTGCTTTGCTACAATTCAAGACATTATTTAGTATTAATTATTTCACAATATTTGGTAAAAAAATATTCTGTTCGCGACATTTTTACCATATAACCTGGAAGAAGCATTCTATTATGATTAAATGTAGCAGGCGTTTGTGAAAAACTTGCAAGGCCATGCTTATTTATATTTAAATGATTATCGCATTATCTGATTCAAATAAAACTGGGCAGGCATGGTATCGTACTCAGATCTCCAAAATTACGGATATAAATGATGAACATACACTAATGGATTAAATGCTACAACTATTTATAATAATTCTCATTTAGTTTAATAGTATTATTTAATTGTATTGATTTACTCGCAAGCTGTTTTCATAAAGTATACCTTAATTAAGTATTATACTGTAATATTATGGTTAATTAAAATTAATAGTTTATCCTTGTTATTAATTGCCTAGGCACAAAATTAGATGTAGGCGTAAGATAGAAACCTAATAATAAAATTAGGTATAGAGTGTACTTCCCCCCCGTGGGATCTCCACCTTGTCGTGGTGGGGGGGCTCAGTAACCGTGGGTTAGAAGCCACCCACGGTGAAGCTAAGCGGGATCCCGGGAGGGGACGCTCCACGTGGGCTTGGTAGAGGCCTGCGTAGGATGCGTCCCATGGTGCGGGTGCGGGGGACAGTTCTGTCTGTCCCTCGCGGTCGGGTGCGGTCGCGGGAGGAGAGGCGTGTGGGTGTTGCGTTGCCTCGCGCCCTATCTCCCGCGACCAAATGGGGGCGCACCATCGTTGCGTCGCGGTGGGGCCGCAGAGGAAGAGGAGATGCGGTGTTGCGTCCTCCCTATCCTCTGCGGCCGCTGGGTGTTTTGGCGGCGGAGCCCAACACCTTCATCCGCCGCCAAGGGGGTTTCGTTCGGGGCCCGCCTGACCATCTGGCGGGCCAATACCCGTCGGGGGGTAGCGAGGAATGCTTTGGTGAAACCTTACCCTCCGACACATGGGTACATGAGGAGCACGGGTTGGTTTTTAGTCAGTAAGAGTCTGACAGTCCCCTTCGTCCTTCCCCCCCGGGGCGGAGGGACTCCATGAGGATTTTCCAACCCGATACCAAAAAAAAAAAAAAAGGTATAGAGTGTACTTAAATATTGTTTTAATTTATAATTAATTGTTCACTTCAAACTTACACACGTACTGCTTTGTAATTGAATAATTTCTAAGATACTTGATATAATACCTATAAATTGTCCTTTATCATATTTATTTATTTAGCCTAGTCGATTGTGTATACTAATCAGGTAATCACCAAATGAACACTGTGGTGTTCATGGTATGGTTCACAGAAATATCCACTTTACAGGCGCCTATAATTATATAGACAACCGCCGTGGTCCAGTAGATAGCGTATGCGTCTGCTGAGCGGGAGGTCCCAGGTTCAATTCCCGGGTAAGGAAAAAGTGTTAATGAGTTTTCCAAATTCTTAAAACCGGCAATACATCTCTGTCTAATCCTTCAGGGATACAGGCGTGAGTGTATAAAAAATATATAGTTATACTTATTAAGTATATTGTGGTGATATGTCTGGGGTTTTCTGTGGCTTTCTTTAACTTCGTTTTGGAGTTGGACCCTTCGCAAATTATAAAGATATTAATTTACAACAGTTACCGCCACAGAGCAGAACTTGAACCGATGTACTGTACAAACCGAGTCGTTGCTTTACCTATAAAGCTATCTAAAAATCTTAGTGTAATGAATACTTAAAATATACTTATTAAATAACATCTTCTGTCTTTTCAAGATAATTTTAAGAAATAAACTTTACGTTTAGTTCATAAAGCCTACTTAATTTTAATTAACATCAAATAGAAAAAATAACTTTTAAAACATAACCTAGTGCAATCACTTGGTCACGGTTTTTGGCATAAAACGTAATATAATTGTATGAAAACAGTATTTTTTGCAGCCTAATGTTGAGGTAACAAAAGCAATTGTAAAAAGGCTATAGTCAGGCGCTTAGTAGGTAGTTAATAAGAGCAGACCGATTATCTTTAAGGACATACGGTATCATAGCATGTTGTAAATATTCCATTATTTTTAAGTATATTTCGACTTAGGGTCATACATTTCAGAGTGTATAGCAAAATAATCCACATTTGCTAGATTATTCTATGGCAGTTGCGGTAAGGTAGTTAAGCCTAATACATTTCTAATCTTTAGAAGTCATAAATATTTTGAATTATGATTTGAATTATGAAAATCAGGGTTTACCATTAATCCAGTTATCTGCAGCTTGGCCGATTCTACACTGATGAGATAAAAGTCTCAAAAACAAGAAAATTTTACTCATAAAGGAGTTAGTTACAGGTAAACACCCGAGGTGATGAGTTATTAAATTGAATTTGATTTCTTTTCTTGAGAACATTATACTCAATTGATATTACACCGTATCGGTGGATCTGACGGACTGGTGAAAACTAAAAAAGAAATAGATCTAGCTGTAGTATATTTGAAGTTCATAAGCGCCATGTTATGACCTTAGAGAAAAAAAACCGGCCAAGTGCGTGTCGGGCCACGCACAATGTAGGGTTTCGTAGTTGCCCATAATACTTGCTGCAAAGGGTATTAATGTACAACAAATCCGACTGTTTATTTTGCTGAAAAAATAATTTTAATAAAACTATTATAAAAACCTAAGTTTTGTTTAGAAAAATACTAGGTATGTATCCAGTTATATATTGTAAACATAAAATGTGGTTTCCAAGATATACTACTACTATACATACGTAGTACCGTAGTTCATTACATACCAAAGTACGTATATCTTTAAGATTAAGCCAGCGCGCCCAATGTAAACTCACAGAAATAGGTATTTATAAGTTAACCGACGATTACTCGTAAACTATTGATATCTACTTAGCTGTGATAGTTTTCCTTTTAAATTCGTTATATGTACTACATTTGTGATTTTTTTCACCTCTTCCAAATCAATAGTTTAGCCGGCAGAGGGGGGGGACACTTGAGTCTAACAATTTTTTTCACTTCAAAGCTTGATATTTGACAAACCAATCACTTGATCGAAAAATGATTTGAGCAAACTAATAATATTTTTTTAAAACCTATCCAATGATACCCCACATGATGGGGTACTCAACCAAAAAAAAATTCAACCCCACTATATATGTAGGGGAGATACCCTTAAAAAAAATATTTTCCTAAATTTTATTCTACAGTTTTGTTGCAATATCTTATGTCTATATTCGTATCAAATATCAGCTTTCTAGCACCAGGCGTCTTTGAGCTAGGCTGCGGACGAACAGACGGACGGACATGACGAAACTATAAGGGTTCCTTGCGGACTACGGAACCCTAAAAAAAGACTTTTAGCCCAGTGTCATTCCCACAATCACTGAAGCACTGCAAAATACGTATTTTAAATCACAATACCTTTTCAAAAGCATCATAAAACGTGGTTGTTTTCTAGAACATTCAGGGTTCCTGCAGTCCGTATGTCCGCTATGCAAAGAATTAAATTTGACTCTTTATGACGACATCGGAGATATAAGAATGTTATACAACAGTGTTATGAGAACGTTGAACGACGAAATTGCCACTGAGACACGTACATTTTTTACAGTGCCATTTTGATAGCAGAGTAGACACTTTATAAAAATTGCACGATCTCGCATTACTGTGATGAAATGGGTTACATAATCTTAATTGTGGAGATGATCGAGCTATGTAAATCTGGTGTCTGTGTCAAGGTCAAAAGTCTCTAGACATTTATAATTCCAATCTGCGTTTTAAGATATCATAGCAAAGTACTAAATGTCCGATTTTATAGGTCGGCACGCATTACAATATGAAGGATAATTCAGATAATCGAAGGATGGTGGCGAGAGTATAGAAATGTCACGCTTACCACGAAAGAAGCATACTGTGCATGAATGTATCTTGATATTGAGTAATTGGTGCCACATAATTTTATATTTGTTAGTCGTTGCTTGCACTAGTAAACTATCATCATGCAACCTTTCATAATGCTGGACATAGGCCTCGCCTGATTTGCGACACAACAGCATTGTGAGTCAATAGGAGGGTTTGGCCTACCTGATTGGTTTGATGTAAAGTTATAATTTCCCTCCTAAAGCGAATAATATTTGATATGTGTATTTAAGTCCATATTTTGTTCTATGTCGCCTCTAAAGACACGCATGGCATGAAATAGGGTAGCTGCATTTGTACTCTTATGAATTAGTATTATTAATTTCCCGCAGCTATGCTTCTTAACACGTTGCGGGACGGACGGTATAGACCGTAAAAAATTAGACTGCATAATACGACACTACGGCTGACGCAGTTATTTATTTTTAGACTTTACCAAACAGTACGGCCCCTGCAAATAAATTTCTAAATAATGTATATACAAAATAGGACTACCATCATATGATCATATCACATCTTTTTTTCTTGTACGTAGAAGCATTAGAATGCACACAAACATACACTGAAAATGTTTCTGTGTGAGCAACATCTAGGCAGTGTCTGTACGCACGCTACGGTCATGACCGTGTGTTTTTGCGTGCAATCATTCGCGACGCATTGAGTAGTGTCGCGCCGCGTGCGTTCGGAAGAAGTACTGTCGCTGAGGGTAAGAACGTGACAAAATTAATTCAAAAAGGTGACTGTTACATTATTTTAGTAATTATAATGACTAATTATATACTTGTACTGATGTTAGTCTGAAAAAATAATTAGAAAATTGCCATTTTAGGTATAAATTACGTGTAAACAAATAGTTCTATTTTGTTTTACATGGATGATGAAAACCGCATCAAACGGCTTCTAGAAGAAGTCTCAACACCGGAAACGAGTGATGAGGATTCTTACCACGATGATGGAGGAGAGTACGGGTCAGACGTTGACTATTGCACATCTTTTTCGGATACTTCTTCTTCACCATGTAACCGTTATAATTATTCGTCTAACAGTAATAATGACAGTTCATCTGTGAGTACATCTGTATTACCTCAAATTAACGCTGAAGAACAACTAGCCCCTCAACCTCCAGAAATGGCACAACCTGATTTCACCGAATTTGTACAACCTACGGCTATAGCCTATTTACGGATCTAACAGTACTGTCACCCTTCATCGTACTTTGGTGTTGCTAGATGACGCTACGGGTATTGCCGTGGGAGAATTTTACCGTCTTATCATATGTTTTTTATAAGTTAGTACCGACCCGCAACGTGTTAATTCAACCGTTTCTGCTCTATCCCATGAGAATTTTGCGAAATCTCATCTTAGTTCAGCCCTACGCTCCCCAAGGAATATACATGCCAAATTATTTCTTGCACCCAATAGCTTTGGCGGTGGTTTGAATGTCAGTCAGTCAGAAACGCAATAATTTGATATGTACAGATCAGTCACCACACGGAAAAATGCCTGTACTATTTTTCCCCTGTGTTCTTAATTATTGCGGTATATTCTAATGCTGGCTGCCTCCTTGGTCCAGTGGATAGCATATGTGACTGCTGATCGGAGGTCCCGGATTCAATTCCCGGGTCGGGCAAAAGTGTTACTGGGTTTTTCCGAATACTAAGTAGCAGCCCGGAGTCTGGTCATGTGCCCGGTAACGGCAATAGGCTCGCCTCCTATTACGTGGGACCTAAAAATTCATGGCGAAATATGGGTGTAATATTTACTGCCTACCCCTTCGGGATACAGGTAAAACCTGGTACTGTTACGGACAATAAAAAAAAATCTAAAGCTCCTTATAGCCCATCGTCACTTATTAACGATCTTCTTATATTATGGACTGGCATGTTAGTCTAGTAGTTAGCGAAACTGACTGTTAAACCGAAGATCATAGTTTCGATTCCCTACCAAGACAAATATTTTTGAGATGAGCAAGATCATATTTATTTATTTATTTTATTTATTTATTATACACTTTACTGTACACATATACAAATATTCAAGGAAATTCACATAAGATACAGTACAATGGGCGGCCTTATCGCTAAAAGCGATTTCTACCAGGCAACCTTTGGATGGAGATATTATTCGTAGGAAAGAAATGATAGTTGTAAGCGTACCAATAAATATGTAGGTATATATTATATTTAGATATATATAAAGTTATATAATACGATAATATACATACACATACATAAATACTTATACATGCATAGATATACATATATAAAATACATACATATACATACATCAATAATATATAATACACATATACTTAGTAGAACGGGAGAAACTAGAAATATTATAATGATAGATAGTGCTCCTTAACTAAATATTTGAATCTTGTTACCGTCTGAGCCTGTCTTATATGTAGCGGTAATGCATTCCATGGACGAACAGCAGTGATGGAAAACGATTTGTCATAAAAGGTTGTGGAATGTACCGGCATCATCAGTTTCAAATTTTCTGATGACCTCAAATAACGGTTATGCGTATCATGAAGGAATTCGAATCGTCCTTTAAGATAGGAAAGAGTTGAAGGGCTAAACAGTATATTGTACAGCAAAGAAAGAATGTGAGCATTCCGGCGATATCGTATGGGCAACCACTTGAGCTGTGCTCGAAATTGTGAAATGTGATCGTATTTGCGTAATCCAAATATGAATCTTATACAGAGATTTTGAAGGCGCTCAAGTTTGTCTAGCTGGTTTTTGGCGAGATTTAGATAGCTGACATCTGCATAATCAATAATGGGTAAAAGAAGCGAGTTTACAAGTGCAATTTTGGTGGCAGTAGGGAGAAAGTTTCGTAGTCTTCTCAATGAACCTGCTGAAGCAAACAATTTTCGACTCACCTCTTGTATCTGCGATCGCCACGTTAATGTAGAGTCCATAATTATACCCAGATTCTTTACCTTATCCTGTATTGGAATAATAGTGCTATCGAAGGTAACGTGAGGCGGCTGAGACCAGTCGATTTTCATTGTCATTCTTGCGCTCCCAATAACTATGTCCTGGATTTTAGAGGGATTGACTTTAAAGCCCAAAGGATTTGCTCCAACTGCTGATACGCATCAGGTCACTATTAATAGCACCAATAGACAATGACATTTGTGCCAATGGCGACTGCGTATAGATTTGGAGATCATCTGCATAAAGGTGATAGGAACAGTGAAGATCATTTGATATAGAATTTATAAAAATTGCGAAGAGTAAAGGAGACAACACGCTACCCTGGGGCACACCAACAGTTGTGTCACACCTACAAGAATGTGAGTTTTCGATGCGTATACGCTGTCGGCGGCCACACAGGTAACTATGAAACCAATCAACCACCGTAGGAGATATGTTAAGAGAGCGTAGACGGCCACCGTGTTAAAAGCGTTGCTAAAATCTGGCAAAGGAAGGATCGTAAGCTGACCGTCCTCCATACCAGCCCTGATGTCCTCCGTAATATTGACTAAGGATGTAACGGTGCTGTGACCCGAACGGAAGCCGGACTGGAAGGGATTAAGAAAATTAGTTTTTGAAAGGAACGAGTTAATTTGGTTGTAGGCGAGACGTTCGAGGACTTTGGAGAGGAATGGTAGGATAGATATTGGTCGATAATTAGAAAAGGATGAAGGATGAGAAGTTTTTGGGATTGGGGTTATTAAAGCGTCCTTTCACATCGATGGGAAGACACCACTGGACATGGAATAATTAAGGATGTGGGAAATGATAGGTAGGATTAAATCGAGGATTGGAAGGATCATATTACGGCTGACACAGTCGCTACCAACAGCATTGGACGTGATGGATATAATGCTCTTCTTAACATCACTATCGAAGAATCGATTAAAGATGAATGGTGAATAGCTAGGGGTGGGCAATGATGAAAGATAATTAATAGTGCTTATCTTTGTAGTCCTATCAATATTGGACGAGTCAGAGATATGTTGATTGAGCAAGTCAATATTGAAGTCATAAGGAATAGTGTTTAGACGTGCTTTGCCAACCCCCAGAGTTTTAAGAAATTTCCAGACTTTTGCCGGATCTCCGTTTTTTATAGAACTATGGATATGTTGGCGTTGTGCATCCCTGCACACCCTATTGCAGTGATTCCTAATATCTACATATTTTTGTAAGTTGGAAGCATAGGGTTTAATTTTATATCTAAATTTAGCAGCAGCTTTTTTGTGCAACAACTTTTTGATGTGATCAGTGAGCCAAGGCGAGGGACGGTGCTTTAGTTTTACGAGTCGAATTGGCGCATGCTTGTTGAAAAGTTCTGTGATTTGATTTGTAA
Organism: Euclidia mi; assembly: GCA_944739405.2. NCBI lineage: Eukaryota > Metazoa > Arthropoda > Insecta > Lepidoptera > Erebidae > Euclidia > Euclidia mi. The sequence continues at coordinate 84,532,999 of OX123185.2, read as the reverse complement.
AGAGGCTGACCTTTTCATCGACAGAGTCAGAGTTCATGAGAGGAATCCAGTCGATACCTCCGGCATCTTTGCGAAGTTCATGCCAGCAAAATTACGCTGCAATAGAATTTTAGGCTTAGTCTTCGGAGGGCGAATTTTATAGGATATGAAAAGTAAGTCGTGATAAGAGAACATGTCTGCTGGGTATTGCCCGTGCATAGCGACATGTTGTCTTGAAGAAATTATGATTAAATCTAGAAGAGAAGCTGTAGAATTTGGAAAGTGGAAAGTAGCGTTTGAAGGTAGTATTGTCATATTACAGGCCGTAATACTGGAACGAAGGGAAGAAGAGCAGGAATCATTTTTAAGTGGACAGGTATTAAAATCACCCATTATGATAGTGTGACTGTAAGAGGGCACGAGATTAACCAATAGAGTTTCGAAACTAGAAAAATAATCTATACGTAATGAAGGACAATAGTAAACGCCGAGGAGGATTTTAGTGTGGTTTAAAACAACTTCCAGAAATAGATGTTCACCGGCATTAAGCGGGTGAGGCTGTGCAGACATACTTACAACTGAATAGGGGATATATTAACGAAGATATATAGCAACACCCCCACCGCCTCTTACCGCCCGATAATTTCTGATAAGTTGGAAACCAGGTAGGGAGTATAACGTAGATGGCAGACAGGGCTTTAGCCATGACTTGGAAACAAGGATAGCATGAATACTCTTACAGTCTAGATTAGCCAGCATATCAGGGAAATGTGCCGAAATGCTTTGGGCATCGATATGAATGGCATTGAAGTTTTTAGGTACATCAGAAAACTGTGAATTCAGACAGTCTGCAAGGGATGGAACACTGGAAAAGCTTTCATCAGAATCTAAACTTCTTATTGAATGAAAACTATCATCACTTATTTCGTTCAAATCAATGGCGATAATATATTTTTGTCTATATTATATCTGATTAAATATATAGGTATATATACATATAACAAAAATATATGTCAAGAAATACTATATATATAATTAAAACGAAAAAAAATATATATAACCAATAATACACCACCTGCCAGTAGTGCCTATAGGAGAGGGACATCAAGTTACATATTGTAATAGGGTAAAAACGGTAAAAACATGGAAAAATAAAAAGATCAAATGTTAAACATACAAAAAAAATAAACAAAGAGAAAGAAACTGAGAAACAAACGAGAAGTATCGGTCCGGGTTTTTGCGAATACTCTGAGGTATTTATTGAATGAAGAAATATACATGAAGATGGGAAAAAAAAAGAAACAAAATAAATTACATTGAAATTCCCAAAAGCCTCGTATTCAAATAGGTACTGTTATACATGACATTGACAAGTACATGATAGATTCATAAATTTGACAGCTGACAGTTATGAAAAAAAAACAAGAAAAATATCGTTCACCGACTACTGGGGTGGTTGAAGAGTGACTTAGAAACACGTTTTTAGGTTATCTTTTCGTTCTCCACGCGATTTGTTTCTGCTTCTGGCATCAAATCTATTTGTTTGTGTTGTGTTGTGTGGTGGTTTATTACTTATATTTGTATTGTGGTAAGTTTAACTGTTATAGCTCACTAATCTTGGACATGGAGGTTGATGAGCCCCCGGATGGGGGCGGAGGTCCGCCTCCCGATATAAGTAAACCTCTAAAGAGACCGGCAGACGTTGGTTCTCCGACGGAGCCAAAGAAAACCCGCACCCCAGCTGAATCTGTCCAAACTATATACACTAAACCTGGATACGAAACAGAAAACCAAATCAAATACTCGGACACAGATAAGGGCCCATTCACTGTATATGTTTCAAGGGCAGAACCAGATCCAACCGCCGGCCATTCTTTTAAAATATTGAAATTTTCCCAATTCCTTCATTCACATAACATTTCCGGTATTAAAGAAGGAGGAACTAAAAACCTGGGTCGGAATAGGATTTCAATCGAATTTAAAGCGGCCACCGATACAAACAAGTTCCTGGATCTCAGCCTCCTGGGAACAAACAAATATAAAGCACATATACCTAAATTCCAAATCACCCGTATGGGTGTAGTCAAAGATATCCCGACCGATTGGACCCTGGAGGAACTCGTCTCTGGCATTATTACCCCGTCTAATTGTGGAGATGTGATTAGGGCTCGGCGCTTGAACGTCAAATCCAAAAAAGACTCTCAAATCACTTGGATCCCCTCTAATTCCGTTGTGCTAACTTTCTTAGGACAATCACTCCCTGAGAAAGTGTTCTGTTACAATGCTTCCCTTCCTGTATCCACCTACCATCTCCCCACTATACAATGCAGAAAATGCTGCCGATTCGGCCATATAGCTACCCAGTGTCGATCACAAGCCCGTTGTTACAAGTGCTCCCAACCCCACTCTGGAGAGACCTGCACAGTCGCTGAATCTGAGGTGTCTTGCTTTCTCTGCCGGGAGGGCAGACATACAGCAATTGACAGCCAGTGCCCTGAGCACTCTAGGCAAAAATCAATAAAACTGGTTATGTCCCAGGAAAATATAAGCTATGTGGAAGCTTCGGTCAGATCTCCGCAATCCAGACGTGCTTATGCTGATGTCGCTGCCGCTCCACAGTCTCCTCCTCTCTTCTCCCAAACTGAAAACCATGCCCCTTTCTCCCCACTACCCCAGCCTCCTACTACCCCTACATCTGCCTACAAAAAACAGTATTTTTACCTCCTCGCTCTAGACCAGAACTTGGAAAGACCTATGACGTCCAAGCCCACAATGCTATTACAGCTACTCCCTCCTCAACCCAAGCCAATGGCTGTGCCTACCCCCTCTTCATTGAGACCACTCCTCTTCCTACTCCCAATGACAACCTTATTGAGCTTTTGTTATGTTCTCTAATAAACATGCTCTCAAAGTTTTCAGACACCTTACCGAACAATGTCTCTGTTCTTGTAGAACACTTAATTTCTGTTATTTCCCGTAATAACTTGTCTAATGGATCTCCAAGTCCTTCAATGGAATTGTAGAAGCATTAGGCGCAACAAGTATGATATTATCTACTTGATCAACCGCTACAAGCCAGCCGTCTTTGCGGTCTCAGAGACATGGTTGAGGCCAGGATCCCACTTTAGGGTCCCAGGCTTTTCATGCCTCCGTGATGACAGAGAGGACGGATTCGCGGGTTGCGCTCTGTTGATCAATAGATGTATCACATTTTCCCAAATCCCCCTACCCGCCCATGTCCCGGGCCTAAATGTTGTCACTGCCAGAGTGACAGATGTCTCCTATGTTTCTGTATACATTCCCCATCCAAACTCTGCTATCATCTCTAACCTCTCTTCCATTCTTTCTTCGGTTCCTCCCCCCATAGTGGTGTTAGGTGATTTCAATTGTCGACACACCCTGTGGGGATCACACTCTAACGACCCCTCCTCTTCTTCTTTACTTGACCTCCTGGACAGCATTGACCTGTGTGTTTTTAATCATGGAACCGCTACCCGAAGAGTCTCCCCAACTCAGAATCCCAGTGTGCCTGACCTTTCATTCGTCTCACCCGCCTTAGTTTCCCGTCTTTCCTGGTCAGTTCTGCCAAATTCTTTTGGTAGTGACCACCTCCCAATCCTAGTCTCCTTTGTACAATCATCTACTCCCCCCCCCAATGACTCTCAACTTCCAACCTCTCCTCAAATACCGTCTTCCACTTGCAAACTGGGATCAATTTGCCACAGTGCTGGATACTGAGCTCAGTGTACTGCCCCCCGTGGGTCCTTCCAATTCCCTAGACCTGTACGACCGTTTTACCTCTGCCCTATTATCTGCCGCCGATTCCTCTATCCCCATTAAATCCCCTTCCCGCAGACTGGTTTTTTCTCCGCCTTGGTGGGACTCTGAATGCTCAGCTAGCGTTCGGTCCCGCAGGGCGGCGGAGAACAAGTTTACTTCATCCCTTAACATGACCGACTTCCTTGCCTACAAAAAAACCGCAGCCTCCACATCAAGACTCCTATCCACAAAGAAGTCCCAAGGTTGCCGGAATTTTTGTGAATCCTTAAACCCTCGCTCCCCGCTCTCCCTCGTGTGGAAAAGGATTAAGACTTTCCGTAATTGTCTCCAGGATCCTAACATAACATCAAACGATCCTGACTCCTTTATCCATGACTTCCAATGCAATCTCGCTGCAATCTCCTCCCTACGTTCTTGAATTAGAATGCTCACCCACTCCTACTCCCCCCTTACCTTCTCACTCACCAGATCCCATGAATGCCCCTTTCTCCTTTGCCGAACTTACCTGTGCTCTTGATCACCTTTGTGACTCCTCTCCTGGTATAGACGGCATCCCATACTCCTTTATTTGCAAGTCCTCGAACTCCAGCAAGTCCTTCTTCCTTAACTTACTGAATTCCTTCTTTCTGTAAGGCGAAATCCCAGCTTCCTGGAAATGACAAATTGTCATCCCTATCCTCAAACCAGGCAAAAATCCAAAGGACCCATCTTCCTATAGACCTATAGCCCTTTCCTCAGTCCTAGCCAAAATCCTGGAAAACCTGCTCAAGAATCGTCTCGAATGGATATTGGAGAACAGAAGCATACTGTCCGATTCACAGTTCGGTTTCAGAAAAGGCAAAGGTACTTTGGATAGCCTAAGTATCTTTGCCTCTGAAGTACGGGTTGCTTTCTCCAAAAATGAACAACTTATCGGTGTGTTTCTTAACATTTCGTCAGCCTACGATAACGTCCAGCTTCCGCTACTCAGGCAGAAAATGCACCAGCTGAGTATCCCCGAGAGACTGGTCAACATCATATGCAACCTTTTGATGTGCCGTTCGATATCCATTCGTCACCAGGGCATCCTTCTACCCCCTCGACTCGTATAGAAAGGTCTTCCACAGGGCTCAGTGCTAAATCCTATCCTATATAATCTGTATACCCACGACCTAGGACTTACTGTTTCCTCCTTTTGTAAAATCCTCCAGTATGCAGATGACATTGTCCTTTATCTTTCTTCTCCTTTCCTTACACAAGCTTCAACCCGTATTAACTCCGCGTTGTTCTATTTAAACCAGTGGCTTCTTGACCACAACCTCTCCCTTTCGATCCCTAAATGTAAAGCCGTTATCTTCTCTCGCAAACGTACCATCCCCCCCATTCAGCTTTCCGTAGGTGCTGAAACCATTCCCCTTGACGATCACGTCAAATTCTTGGGTGTCATCCTCGACTCCAAACTATCAGGCGTCCACCACCTGCACTACATTGAGCGGAAAGGCGAGAGGGGTGTGAATTTCATGCGGGCCCTTTCAGGGGTTCTTTGTGGTTCCCACCCCGTTTGCCAAAAGCTTTTATACAACGCTGTGGTTTGCAGTCATTTTGATTACGCGGGTTTCCTGCTTGAACCTTGCAACAAACTTGCACTGTCCAAGCTGGAAAAGATCCAGTCCAAATGCTTGCGCATTATAACCGGTGCTATGAAATGCTCACCGATCAATGCTTTGCAGGTTGAATGCCTAGACCCTCCCCTTCACCTTCGCCGCCAATACCTGGCGGACAGGTTTTTATTCAACGCCCGCCAAACCAACACTCATCCCCTTCTCCCTATTCTCCACTCCCTGGCGCCCCTAATCTCTTCTTCCTCTTATTGGTCTCACAAGGACCCTCCGCTTCTCAGTTTCTCCCAGAAAATTCCACGACTTGTCCATTCCCATTTTTCAATCTTCTCTTAACCCTCTCTTTCTGACAGAATTTCATTCCCTAATCTTCCAACCTAAAATTTACCTTGACTTCGGTATTGGCAAGAACTGCAGTCAAGCCAACCTCAAGCTAACGGATATTTTGTCTAATGATTGGGCCGACTGGGTGGCACTATATACTGATGCCTTGAAGCAAACCAATGGTTCTTCAGTAGGTTCTGCAGTTTGGCTCCCTAAATTCCGAATCATCCTTTCCTTTCAGATTCCCCACCAATGTTCCATTTTTACAGGAGAGTCTATCGCCTTATTGGAAGCAGTCAAGTACGTTGAATCACATAAGCTGACTAAGGCGCTAATTCTCAAATCTTATTTGGGAGTCGGAACTCCCAGAGCTCCCTCGCTGCTTTATTAAAAAATCCCTTTAAATCCCACGATTCTTTCCCAATCACCCACCAAACTAGAGCAACATTATATAGATGTCACTTGGCCGGTATAGAAGTAGCCTTAGCGTGGATCCCTAGCCATTCAGGCATAACAGGCAACCAGTTTGCGGACAACTGTGCTAAAGCAGCGGCCGAATCTGGCTGCCTTTCATATAACCTCTGCTTTTCACGTGACCTACGCTCTGAGACTCACCATTCGTTGGCTAGATCTTGGAACGACTTGTGGCAGACTTCCAAACTAGTCAAAGGTAAATTTTATGGTTCCATCCAACCTACCATCCCCTCAAAACCTTGGTTTAATAAACATAAATACATACATACATACATAGACTCACGCCTGTTTCCCGGAGGGGTAGGCAGAGACTACGGAGCGCCATTTGCAACGATCTTGACATATCTCTCATATAATAAACATAAATATATAAATAAATTGGCTACATCTGTTATAATACGTATGCGCTTGGGATTTGTTTGTTCTCCAGTATTCCTGGCTAAGATCCGCGTTAGAGATCACTCCATTTGCGAATGCGGCTGTCACACCTGTGACACCCTTTCGATCCCTAAATGTAATAGGTAGATGAAAGCACACTAGAACATATGTTTTTCTCATGTTCAAGGTTAGTGACTCCTCTGTATGACTTCCTCCCTAAAAACATTCCTAGACCCGTAAACGTACCTCTCCTCTTGTCATTAGCTTACACCCCCTTATTAAAATTCTATACAAATTCATTTCCTTAAACAAAATTAAAATCTAGACCCCTGCCCTTTCCCGTCTCTTTCCCTTTGTTTCCCTATTAACCCATCTACAACCCAGGAATATATCTTATTATTCAAGTTTGTCTAGACATATATATCACTTATATCTGTGTTGTCCCTTTTCAGAGATTTGGCCCTCCAAAGAGAAACCATAGCTACTAGTACCGGTCAATAGTCATTTTTTTTTATTTTTTTATTAAGTAATTTATTTTGATCTTTTGTTCCACCCTGACATTGGCAAAATCATCGGTGAACGATGGAGCCATTTTAAATCAAAATTGAATTGAATTGAATCGTTCACCGACAGATTAAAGTTATATACTACTACTATAGTTACTACCCGGACCGGAAATCTATTAAGACAAAGGATATATTACTTCTTTTGGGATACGTTCCTTTTCGACTTTGTGGCTGGCTTTGCGGCTGTTGAAACTTGCTCCACGCCGTCCTTCTGCTCAATCTTGCTCAACTCGCTGAGATTGACGACCCGATGACGCGAACCATCAGGCATAAGCACATGTATTATGCCCTCCTTAGTCCAGCATTGAAAGACACCAAACTTCTGACGTGCAGCCATAAATGTATCATGTCGCGGTCAAGAATTGGTCAAGAACTCCGATATCGTAACACCAGTGCCCTTGAACTTTGTCTTGCCATACCATATACTGTCACGTACAGAGAAGCTGTTGAACTTCTAAACTATGGGCCTAGGCTTGAGATTGTTTGATGTGCGCCCCATCCAGCGCCGAATATCAGTTACAGATATATCACACTTGAGGTGCTGCTTATATACATCGACTACCACCTTGGCAGTATCCTCTTTGCTGCCCTCCATCACACCATGCAGCAGCAACATTTTACGCCTGGTCCTCATCTCCATTGCATCCACTGTTTGTGCAAGAAGCTCAATTTGACTCTGCAGCCCATTTAGAGCCTGCATCACGAAGGTCTTGAAGGAGCTGAATTCTGAGGCCAACGCCGGCATGGTAGGTGTTCCCTGTGTTTTGGGCCACTCAGCTTCGAAGTCTGCCATCCGCTTGAGGAACATGTCTTTTAAATTGCTCACAGACTCTTGTAGTGCTTGAGACATATTGCAGTGAAATGTGTAACAAATTGGAATTTATTAATGCAGGAGAGTGTCAACACTATACTGGCAGTTACTGTTTGTAATCAATTAAATAATGTCATTTAAACTTATAAAAAAATGAATTTACTATTTATTTTGAATTTTTGAAAGTAGAGCTCTTAACTTTTAATATTAGTGCTACAACTACCCACTGTACATGGACCTGTAACATGTATTTACTTTAAAATATGCACCTGGGTAGGTATGTTTATCAGTTAGCTGATTAGAATAGTGTTGGTTCTGCCTAATTTGTGATTCGTGGACTGTATATAAGCCTTCCTAAGATATAATTTTCACATGCATGACATGATTTTTTATTATTAGCTTCTACGAAGCTACAGTAATCATTCAGTATCAGATGTAAGCTCCTACAATCTGTAATCTTTCTGAATGTATTTTTCTTCAATTATCGATGAATGATAATACATTTAATCTCATATTCTATTTCGTAGCAACATTCTTCACGGCTGGCTAAGCCTCACAGTCATGTCTATTATAACTGAGCCTTTCAAACGAGCGGAAAACGGTCCCTTTTGATGCGAAATGTCTTTGTCGTCTCTATTATAAGTAAGAGTAAATTGTGGCACAATGTTGGACAATTTCATTTTTATTAGTTCCTAATATTGACAGTAGGTACGCTTTATTACTCAAATTTCATAGAACTACCGCAAATAATTTTATTTTATTATACTTTTAGAATAGTGACACTATTTTAGGGTATTCCCATTCTTTTGAGCGCTGAGGCGCCTAACGTGGTCGTTTTAGTCGGTGAGCCCGGGTTTCGTCCCGGGGAGTATTTGTGATAACCGAAACACACGCGGGCGAAGCCGCAGCTGAAATCTAGTTCTTATCTACATGATTATAATTTGACTGCAATATTTGCGTATCAACTCTGTCAGTTTTTACTGTATCACACTTAGTTTTGCTTACTTTAAGACACCAGCCCCCTTAGCCAAATGGCATTCGATTAGCGATGCCGCGATGTCGCTAATCGCTTACTGCAAAATGTATGGAACTTACGTAGGCTTTCGATATATCACGTGGTCAACGAAGAACGAATTCCTTGTGTTACCATGGCAACCAAGCGTTAGCGATAGCATTTGGCTAGGCCTTCAGATATATGTGGTTGCTAGAAATATAGATGCCTTTAAAACGGCTTTGCCTACCAAATATAAAGAAAAAATATCTATGAATTTTAACCCAAGCATCATTATACTTAATTAGTTTGCAGTTCTAAGGCTTCTTTTACTTCTAATAGTGTGTACTTGGAATTGCAAATTTATTTGCATTACTGAAAACTAAATAGACTAAAAGAATTTTAAACACTATTTAGTTTTCATCTTAACTTATAATAGTTGGTGAGCTTTTATTTACTTTTTAAATTTCAATTTTACTTCTTGCGTAAATATTTTTGGTACCTAGATGAAACATGATTAGCAGAAAATATACTTTAATTTATATTTGTCGGTATTACTAGCTTCTGTTAAATTTTGTTTAATTGTTCGTAGAGTTTGTGCAACGCCACTAACGATATTATGTTTACGGAATAATTCGTAGATTTAAAGTTAAAAACAGGCAGCAACAGCTGTTGCTATGTTTATGGCAAAAGTTGATGTATGTATATGTCATTTAGCATCAAACTTATTGCAATAAGTTTGATGATTTTTACAATATAATCATTAAAAGCCTGTGAGCCTGATACAATTAATGTACGTTATTTTTCATATTACCTACATATAATGTGCGTGCAATGCTGTAGGCAAAGTCATATAATATAATTCTCCATTATAAACAGACCAAAACTTTACCATTATTCACTTTGCAAACAATATCAAACGAAAACCGAATACTAATTCTTCCACAACAAAACCAAAGCACAGAACAACTTACAAGTACAGTTACAGGTACAAAGACCGCAAAAGGCCTATTGAGTGTTCCCAAATCTATAAGATCTGTGCCTGCCAGTCCCATTGAGAGGATAGACACTTCTGGGGCCAGAGCAAGCGTATTTTCGCAGGCTCCATTTTCAAAGTGAACCTACGTTATTCGCGCAGATAGAAAAGTGAAAAGATGAATGCGATGCGACCCCTCTTTGGCTTTATCCGTTGGAATAGAAAGTTTATGTGGCCAAGTTAACTTGTGGTAAGTACTAAATTAAACGAATACTCGTTCTAAATGAGGAAATTGCTAAGTAGTTACTACGTCATTTTGTATTGTAAAAATGGGTATTTTTTTAAAAGTCTTAAATGTAAAAATTACGAGTACGGCAAACTGAGATTTTTAGGGGTATGTGGTATAGGTATGTTGTCCGAATTATGTATGTAAACGTTTATTTCAGATTAAGAACATCAATCCATATATAAAAACAAAGTAAAAGTTAGTTTGTATACAGTCAGCACGGAGAAACAAAGAATACATTGAGACATTAAAGCAAATGGCACAGAAATGATAAATTAGTACATCATAATAATATACAATTAAAATGTCAAAGTAAAATTTCAATGAAATGTCAATAACAATAAATATAAGAAAATAATAATAGTCATTCGTAGTCAATTTTTACAATAACAAAAATATCAGTCTTGTCCGGTCATGATACACAACCACTTGTTTTGTATAAGACATTCAAAACGCGATGCAATCATTTTCATGATGCCATTACAACTGTCTCTCAATCGCTTTAGTAATGAAGCTACTCTTTTACGTATAATGGATTGATAGCCATCCGTATGAGCTTCGGCAAACATTAGTGACGCGCTGCAGTAGGGAGGCAGCCGCATCAGCATCCTGAAAATATTGTTATATTGTACACGCAGGGCACTGGCGGCCCAGGTATGAAAACCGCTCCCAATTTTTGGCATAATTATGAATTTTTATAGAAACATAAATTAAGAACAAAATTGAAAATATCATATTTTTGAGTCAGATCGAGTCGCAAAAATAATAAATCGTGTGCAGTTGCAAACAACACTAGTAGCTACTAATGGATTTGCCTGTCATAAATTTTACGCCGAATGGACAAAAAACTTTATTGGACTACGCTTTTAGGGTTCCGCAAACTTCTTGGTAAATCTTTTAGTGAAAATTTTCTTTTTTTTTCTTTTCTTTTAAAAAGACATCTCCCGCATTTGGACTAAATCAGTGTTGCGTGGGACTTTACAAACATACAACTAACGGACACAATTAACACCCAGACTCGAAACAACAATTTGTGAATTACACAAAGTGTTGCCTCGTGTGGGGATCGAACCCACAACACGCGGCGCAGGGTCACTCGGCGAGGCGGCCGCTTAAACCACTACTCCAACCGTGCAGTCTACGTTTTAACCCGAGAGTTGACCTACCACAGATATGGATAGCTATTTAATATATTGACTACCACACTGCAAGTCGTAATAATCTTCGATTTAAAATAACCTTCAAAACGATTGTGTTGCGTAAGCAGTTTTAAATCATAATGTTTGATTGCATTGCTAAATTTAAAAAATATAATAAATTGTCTAACAGACACTTCAAAATTCCTTATAATGCATGAAGAAAAGCTGCCAACAGCTGCAAAAGAAAGCCAAAGCCCGAAACCAAGAATTTCACATTCAGCAGTCCATGCAACAAAGCTAATAAACAACAAACGCAGTAAAACGGCATCACCTGAAACAATCAATTCCAGACAGCCTCCGAATCGACGCAACACGTACTTGACGAACTTATAAAGCCCATTGAAAAGCCAAATCTGCATGGAACCGGACTCATCAGTATTCGTGAATCGGTCGTGCATCGACTGCGGAGAATTTACGATGTGTGCAGATGCAAGCCGTGCTTTTATAACTCATGCGGCCGCTCGCACATACTGATTAGGATAGTTAGGTCCGTTTGCTTTTTGAGTTTGCGTGAACTTTTGGTAGTTTATTTGCTGTAAAGAGGCAAGAGTAGAAAGAAGTGTTGATTCTGTACAAAAAACTGAATAAAATAAGCTACAAATTTCAGGCAAAATTTAAAGCAAATTGTTACTGAATCCTAATGGATCGAAAGCAGAACTCATCACGCACCCTTGGATTGATAGCCCCGACTATTGCAAGATGGTTGACAGTACTGAACTACACTGATGAAAAAGGATAAGGGATATATTAGAATGACATGGGTTCCAGAAGAATCGATTTTAACTTTCGCGATTTGTATACATCATACAAAATAAATTAGCAAGTCTTAATCGCGTACAATCAACTAATTTAAAGGTATAAATACCTACTTGTTGCCGACGTTTCACTCGTCTTGTACCGAGCGTGGTCGCGGAGCCACGCTAAATATGTTTATTGTACGCGACTAAGACCTGCTAATTTATTTTATATTCCAGCAAGATACCTGACATGCTGTATCCCGCTTTAAGCGCCGCCTATGCTCCGACACGTGTTTTGCTTTTGCACGAGGCATCATCAGTAGCGTTTGGCAATGTTCAGTTGTTTGCAAAGGCTCTAAAAGTAATTTCAAAATGTCCTTGTCCGATAAAATTTACTTCAAAATAAAAATAAGTAAATAAAGGTAGAAAAGTCAGAATAAATCACTACACTGACCAAGTTAATTCGGCAAACTAAATACATATTCGAAAATATTGATCTCTCTGATTTTCAGGTTGTATTATTAGCATTTCCTTTTTATTTTGATACATACATACATACATAGACTCACGCCTGTTTCCCCGAAGGGGTAGGCAGAGGCATATTAAACGCCCACTTTTCGCCAGTGTTTTGATCCCACGTAATAGGTGGCGAGCCTATTGCCGCTTATTGGGACATTTTGTTTGCCAGAGCCTCGTCCGTTGATTGGCAGGTGCACCACTTGCAGGTGAGGTTGGCTTGGGACCCTAAGTTCTTGGTGGGAACCCTATTTTTATTTTGATAAGTTTTGTATATTTTGATAAGTACTTACTGAACGTAATCTTATCATCTGTGAACCACTTTATTTTACACCTGGTGCAAACCAAACAATTTACGGGCTAACCCCCCAGACTGGGCCCCTAAAGGGCTCAGCCTAGGGAGAGTTTGGTGAATCCCCGACGAGAACCGCCGGGACTACCCACTAAAAAAACCATGGTGTTCCTCTATCCGATCCCATTTACCTAATGGTTGGGCCATGGGAACTACGTTAGCATTAATTCCTCGACCCCATCTATAATAAATACATAATTATTGTTTATTATCTATTACAATGGTATTCTATGAACCACTTATGACTTTGTTAATGTTTTCTATACATTTTGTCTAGAATTACCGTAGCCAGGCAGGAATTTTCAGGACAGAGTTGCAGTGGAAGGTGTAATACATCTACCTGACCACGATAGACAATTTATCCAGACACAAAGCACTGCGTTGCACAGTGAGTAAAGTATTGAGTAGGTACATGAAAATTTTACCTTATATCTCCTGGTGATGTTCTTGAAGTGGACCTATAGGATTAACTCATAATTTTGGCCAAAATAACAAGAGAATCGAATAGATACCAGTGTACAATTCGGCGAAGTCCTTCTCCAGACCACGATGCACGTTTGCGGTTCACAAAACTTTTCACAAATGTTCAATATGTCATCAATTTACAACAAACTTTGCCGGAAGTCAAAAGCGGCAATTACGTATTAAGTTAATTACAAGTAGATTCAATTCGCGTTAATTCAAAGGGCGATCAATTTATTAATTAGGTACAAGGCACGCGAGAGTGCCAACGGCGTGTTAATTTTTCAAGGCGCCAACGGAAGTGACAGTTCAGTGTGACCATTGTCAGAAATTTTCAATAGACTAAACAAAATGTTACTCAATCGATCTAGTCGATTTGACTTATAATAAAAACTAATTCTATTTCAAACATCCACCCGCCCCGGACCGGCCTACCGGTCCGCTAATCGGTTGGTAGACGTGACAATGTTGCAACCGCTCTCCTCAGAATCGAACCGTCCAGCAAGACCTCAGCAAATTGGGGAACTCCATCAGCCCCAGTTACCAAATGAAGGATGCGCCCCCTGCGCCATCTGAGTGGCGGAAGGTTAGCCTCCTTGATCAAAACGAGGTCTCCAATCTTGGGTGGATCGGTCTTGTCGGTCCACTTAACGCGTTGCTGGAGTATGTGCAAATATTCCAAATTCCAGCGTTTCCAAAAGCTCTGAGTAATCTGGCGTACCAATTCAAAACGCGAGAGACGACCAGGTCTCGTATCAATATAGGGGTACTCAGGCAAGGCGACAAGTGGGCGACCAATCAAAAAATGGCCCGGCGTAAGGGCCTCCAAATCATTCGGATCTTAGGAGATCGGGCACAATGGCCGAGAGTTCAAAACGGCCTCAATCTTACAAAACACAGTTGCGAGTTCCTCAAATGTAAGGACAGATTCACCTATTGTCCTGCGCAAGTGTGTTTTGACCGATTTTACGGCGGCCTCAAATATACCACCCCAGTGTGGACAATTTGGTGGGGAAAACAACTAATTTATCCCACGTCGGGCAAGCCTATCACCTATATCAGCTTTGTTGGTTTCAAGGAAATTAACAAAATCATTCAAATAATTATAGGTGCCCTTGAAGTTAGTGCCGCAGTCAGAACGGATCAAGGAAGGCATCCCTCTGCGGGATACAAATCTGTCAAATGTGGCTACAAACGCCTCGGTCGTAAGCGAGGAGACCAGTTCTAAGTGTACGGCCTTTGTGGAGAGACAAACAAAACACACAAGTAGGCCTTAACAGTCTTGCTGTTTCGAAGTGTCGACGTTTTCACCAAAAAGGGACCTGCGAAGTCCATGCCAACACCGTCAAACGTCCTGCTCTCAGTTACGCGATCTGCCGGTAAGTCTCCCATCAAGGGCTGCATGGTAGAAGCCTTGAGCTTATAGCAAGGGATGCAGCGAAAGACTACACTCCGAATAATTCTTCGGGCAGACAAAATCCAAAATTCGCGTTGCAAAATAGCCAACAAAGCATTACAACAAGCATGCGAGTTCTTAAGGTGACGGTCAGTTACCAACAAGCGTACCAAATGACCGTCCTTAGGTAACAAAGGGGGGTGACGAGCCCCGTAAGGGAGGTTGGCGTTCTTGAGACGCCCTCCAACGCGCAAGAGACCCGTATCGTCCAAAAAGGGGTTCAATTTAGAGACAGCTCCCGACAATTTCGATCTCCCTGATTTAAGGATAGCAATCTCCTTTTCAAAATGCGCCAATTGCACAGAACGAACCCAAAAGGTGAGGGACTCCTGTCGTTCCTGTGGTGAGAGAAACGGTGTCAGTCGTTTCTGTTGTGGGTGCCTAAAATTAAAAACAAAACGCTTTATCCAAGCAGTGACACCTAACAACTTGTCGAGGGAGCTGTAACGATTCAACAAAAAATCGGGGTCGAAGGCGCATTCTATCTTCTCAAGAGCGAGTGTTCGTAGACCCGGCAAATTAGAAGTATTCAAAACTGGCGTTCGAGGCCAATCAATTTCTGTTCGACTCAACCATTCCGGACCCCACCACAGCGAATGACCAATCAAACTAGGCGTCAAGCATCCGCGCGAGGCACAATCAGCGGGGTTGAGCTCACCTGGCACGTGTCTCCAAACAAGCTTGACTTCGGATTTCTGGATTTGGGAAACGCGATTAACAACAAATACCTCTAAGGTGTGGACCGAAGCCTTCAACCAACAAAGAACAATTTGGCTGTCTGTCCAGGCGTAAGTCCCATTAATACAAATGCTTTTGCCCAAAGTACTGGACACGTGGTTCAATAAGCGTACAAGTAGTGCTGCTCCCGAGAGCTCCAATTTCGGAATGGTCAGAGATGTCCGAAGCGGTGCAACCTTGCTCTTCGCCATGATCAGGGAAATTCTCACCTAACCTGAGGCACTGACTGTGCGCAAGTACACCACGGCCGCGTGACCACGTTCCGAGGCATCACAAAACCCGTGAAGGGTGGCCTTGTACTTCCCGGGAGGAAGGATGGGACGAGGAAAGGAGATCTCATTGACGGCAGGAAGTGAGGATACAAAAGAGGTCCATTCCTCAACAAGAGTGCCGTGTAGAGGTTCGTCCCAGGTCAATCCTGCTGTCCAAAGCTTCTGCAAGAAGCATTTTGCCCAAAATATGATAGGACAAATCCAACCGTTCGGATCAAAGGTTCTGGCGACAGTAGACAACACGAGACGTTTAGTCCAAGAACAAGGCAGTTCCAAGTCTACGTTATACGTAAAGATGTCTTGGACTGGTCTATACTGAACGCTGAGAACAGCCATCATGGCGGGGTTGACAACAATCTCAAATAGATGTGGATCTTGCTAATGATCCTCTGGCAAGCCTTCCAAAAGCGCTGGTGAGTTGGAAATCCATTTACGCAAGTCATAACCAGCGGAGGCCAAAATACCTATCAATTCGTCCCGCAGGAGGATTGCCTCATCCGCTGTGGAGGCGCCCGAGCAAATGTCATCGACGTAAATATCGTCTTTCAAGATGGCGGAGGCTCGTGGGAAACGTAAGCCTTCGCGGTCTGCGAGCTCCCAAAGAGAACGTATTGCCAAGTAGGGGCTTGACCTTAACCCGTACGTATTAGTATTGAGCTCGTAGACGACCATGGGATCGCGAGGAGACTCTCTCCAAAGGATCAGCTGGAAGCGACGGTCATCAGGGTGGATAATAGTCTGCCTGAACATCATTTTTATGTCGGCCACAAAGACAACCTGATGTCGTCGGAAGCTGGTGATGACGTCACAAGGGTCCTTGACCAACTTGGGACCAGAATGCAAGCACTGGTTCAAGGATACGCCTGTTGAAGTCTGCGCAGAACCATCAAATACTGTGCGCAGCTTCCCAGTCAATGGGTTCAATACCGCATGATGCGGGAGAAAGTAGTGCTCCACCGAACGCCAATCCAAATTTGACACAGACATGTGTCCCAACTGTTCATATTCCCTCATGAACTCAATGTACTTCTGTCTGAGCTCCGGATCACGACCCATGCAGCGCTCCATGGCCAACAACCTCTTTTCAGCTAAAGGTCGTGACTCACCAAGCGGAGGCCGAACAGACAGGAAGGGTAGCCTAGTAATGATCCGACCAGAACGGAGTCGACCAGTGTTGTTCTGGAAGAACATCTCGCACTCCTCATGTTCTGGATTCAAACGGGCAGCTTGAGGGGGCTCCTCTACCTCCCAAAACCTCTGAACCGCATCAGAGAGAGCGGAGCCTACAGCCAACAAATTGTCAAGTTCAGGTGGAGGGGGGTCCCTAGGTACAGGTCCCATCAAAGCAAATCCAAATATGGTCGGGATGGCAGTCAAACCATTTGGCACCAAGACCCGTTTCCCACCAATCAAAATTCCACCGAGGACATCAGAGCCAATCAACAAATCGATTTGTCCCGGTGTGTCAAATTTGGGGTCTACCAGATCCAATCCCGATGTCAAATTCACCACAGCAGCAGGTAGCTGCTTCTGTGGATGCCTACCGAAAATATTCTTGAGCACAATAGCCGAGGTTTTAATCCTCGGGTGTGAAGATTCAACAGGGCCAAACAAAACCTTAACTTGCCCTTCAACATTAGAGGCTACGTCACCTATGCCCCGTATACAATTTGGAAAAGAACCCATATTTAATTTAACCTGCCCTACCAAATAAGTGGAAACAATGCAACCTTGTGAACCTGTGTCCAATATAGCACGGACAACAACAGAGGTCCCCGTGGGTCCCCAGACCCTAACAGCAACCGTTGGTAGGATAACGGTCTCAATGGGGGAGGTTGGCGTTATAGGGCAGGGGTCAATGACCTATTGTTGCCTGGGCGGCGACCGTTGGCCAGGACCTGGCAAGTCAAAATGAGGGTGCGGCTTGAAGTCCTCAAAGGTGCGATGACTTGATCCGCGCGCCATCTGTGGGGGGTCATAATGACGCACCCGCCCAAAACGAGGTGGGCGCGAGTCAAGGCGGGGACGCTCCGCCAAAGGAGGGGAATACCTGGGGCAGCAGTCATGGTGCTGGTGACGCTGAACAGCACATTCAGGTGCGCGAGAGAGAGGAGGCGTGCGCACGCTACTGTCCAACAAAATTAATAGTTTCAATATATATTGACACAAAACAAAGTCAAAGTTATCAAAAGTTGAACCTTCGAATAAGTTAATTAAAGTTAAATATTGAAATAAATTAACTAATTACTTGCAACAGACAGACTGGCTGTATTATTTGAGATATACAATAGTAAGTAAGCACAGAATATGTGTTACCTAACAATATTATCTATATTATAACAAAACAAAGTTTATTAATGTGACCCGCCCAAGTGGCAAGGTCAAGTTGGTTGTTGTTATAATGTTTATGAATATATGCAATAAACTAAATTTACTTAATTTATTGATACATACAGCTGTTATGTATCCAAACAAACTGACTTATTAATGCAAGAACAAATTTAAGTTAGATTTTCCAACAATACATATCAACAATTACTGATTGAGGTTATGTGTGACAATGTGTTTCAAATTATCTAGGTCAACTTATACAATTAAATATTATGTATTTTAGACAATACTGACCTGAGAACACTACAACA
Organism: Euclidia mi; assembly: GCA_944739405.2. Taxonomy (NCBI): domain Eukaryota; kingdom Metazoa; phylum Arthropoda; class Insecta; order Lepidoptera; family Erebidae; genus Euclidia; species Euclidia mi. Next base: position 84,514,462 of record OX123185.2, on the reverse strand, counting down.
CTGTTAACCTGTTAAGAAATGAGATGCTTAGCTCAGATACAAGTTTACAATATAGGCACAGTTAAACACGCTCTTGCTATCAAAATTATGTCTAGAATTACCGTAGCCAGGCAGGAATTTTCAGGACAGAGTTGCAGTGGAAGGTGTAATACATCTACCTGACCACATCATCTTCTTGCCCTGGTCCCAATCTATTTGGGGTCGGCGCAGTACGTCCTTTGCTTCCATTCTTTTCTGTCGCCCGTCATCTGATCATTTACCCCTTTCTCTTTCATATCCATCCTCACACAGTCCATCCATCTTTTCCTTGGCCTCCCTCTCCCTTTCCATCCCTCTACCTTCATATTCATCACTTGCTTACCTACATACATATCATCTCTTCGCGTAATATGTCCATACCAAGCCAAACGACTTCCTTTCACTTTCTCGTCTATAGGCGCCACTTTCAGACTACCTCTCACGTATTCATTCCAAATCTTATCCATTCTCGTAACTCCACACATCCATCGCAACATTCTCATCTCTGCCACATGTAATCGTTTTTCATCCATCTTCTTAGTAGCCCAACACTCAGCTCCATACAATACGACAGCCTGACCACGATAGACAATATATCCAGACACAAAGCACTGCGTTGCACAGTGAGTAAAGTATTGAGTAGGTACATGAAAATTTTACCTTATATCTCCTGGTGATGTTCTTGAAGTGGACCTATAGGATTAACTCATAATTTTGGCCAAAATAACAAGAGAATCGAATAGATACCAGTGTACAATTCGGCGAAGTCCTTCTCCAGACCACGATGCACGTTTGCGGTTCACAAAACTTTTCACAAATGTTCAATATGTCGTCAATTTACAACAAACTTTGCCGGAAGTCAAAAGCGGCAATTACGTATTAAGTTAATTACAAGTTGATTCAATTCGCGTTAATTCAAAGGGCGATCAATTTATTAATTAGGTACAAAGCACGCGAGAGTGCCAACGGCGTGTTAATTTTTCAAGGCGCCAACGGAAGTGACAGTTCAGTGTGACCATTGTCAGAAATTTTCAATAGACTAAACAAAATGTTACTCAATCGATCTAATCGATTTGACTTATAATAAAAACTAATTCTATTTCAAACACACTTTTTTATGTTACACTATTTCTACAGAATCAGATGAAATATTAGTAGAGAGATCCCTTTTTATAAAATAACAGTGATACCAGCCATTTAACCCTAAAATACTAATCATCGCCTGAGAGGCCGCGTTCGGTTGATTTTTTAAGAACATTTTTAAATTACGTCATCGTTACGCGGCTTACGTTCGTGCCAATATAGTGCACCCCACAACATGGTTGAAAGTGGTCATGGATTCAGCGGGGAATATTCAGGTATCGAGATAGTGACCTTACGTTCACCTGGGAGGCGATCATTAGTATTAACGGTAAGTTTTTTAAAAACTTAGTTTTTTTGTTTTTTTGCAATTATCTCTTTATTTATTTGTAAAAATAAGTTTAATTTAACTGAGAATTGATCATTTTGTTTCATAGATGAATCTCGACGAGTCAGATAACAAACAAATTGGAAAACGAAGATTCGGACAGTGAAACTGAGGATTACGATTCAGACGAAAGTGTGGCTGACCCTACTCTCTTACCCTCGTGACAGCTTGAAGATGATCTCCAAAATATTGCTCCGAACAATCTTAATATACCTACTGGAACATCTCAAATACAAGCAAGCACAAGGACCGAGCTAGAAGCTGCTCTACAAACCCAATATCGATCTCCAAACTGCTGTAATTGTGATAGAAAATTATAGGCTGATTTAATTTACTCTCATGCTAAATATTTTATAATTACAATGGTATTTTTACTTTTACGTAATATAACACTTTAACAATACATATCGTCATCATCATCATCAGCCTTTAACAGTCCACTGCTGGACTAGGCCTCTCCTTTGAAAGGAGGAATTGGCCTACTATACCACGCTGGCCAAACGGGTTGGTATAGGGTTTGTATCAAGTTTTCCTTCTCTTACAGTGGTGTTCTCTGCATAATATGCTCCCTCTGTCGGCTCTAACGACACCCATGGGATGATATGGGGTGGTGACAATCCGTATCATAATTAAATTAAAATACATATATTAGATAATAAATTAGAAGCTGTTTTCGAGGGTCATCACGAATCGTCTCGAGAACAAGCAAGCTAGACGACTTCCAGCCTCCCGAACAAGCCGGTTTCCGTAAAGGCTATAGTACCATAGACCACATACATACGCTCCGGCAGGTTATACAGAAGTCCGAGGAGTATAACCAGCACCTATGCTTGGCGTTTGTGGACTATGAGAAAGCCTTCGATTCGATTGAAACCTGGGCGCTGCTACAGTCTCTCCAACGGTGCCGGATTGACTACCGATATATCGAAGTGCTGAAGTGCTTGTATGAAAACGCCACTATGTCAGTCCGCCTCCAGGACCAGAGTTCGAAACCTATTCAACTCATGCGAGGAGTGAGACAGGGGGATGTCTTATCCCCGAAACTGTTTACCACTGCGCTGGAGGATGTTTTCAAGCTTCTGGACTGGAATGGACTCGGCATCAACATCAACGGCGTGTACATCACTCACCTTCGATTCGCAAACGATATCGTAGTCATGGCTGAGACCATGGAAGACCTAGGTACAATGCTCGATGGCCTCTGTAGAGTCTCCCAACAAGTAGGTCTTAAGATGAACATGGACAAGACGAAAATCATGTCGAACGTCCATGTTGTACCTGCTCCTATTCAGGTTGGGAACTCTACGCTCGAAGTTGTCGACAAGTATATCTACCTGGGACAAGTAGTCCAATTAGGTAGGTCCAACTTCGAGAAGGAGGTCAATCGTCGAATCCAACTCGGTTGGGTAGCGTTCGGGAAGCTACGACATATATTCTCGTCCGATATGCCGCAATGTCTCAAGACGAAAGTCTTTGACCAGTGTGTGTTGCCAGTGATGACTTACGGATCAGAGACGTGGTCGCTCACTATGGGCCTTATTAGAAGGCTCAAGGTCAATCAGAGGGCGATAGAGAGAGCTGAGAGAAATGAGGAGATCCGCAGTAGAACCAAAATCGCCGACATAGCTCTCCGGATAGCCAAGCTGAAGTGGCAGTGGGCAGGGCACATAGCCCGAAGAACCGATGGCCATTGGGGCAGAAAGGTTCTGGAGTGGCGGCCACGTACCGGACGACGCAGCAGAGGTAGGCCCCCCGCAAGGTGGATCGACGATCTCGTCAAGATCGCGGGAGGCGGTTGGATGCGGGCGGCTCAAGACCGGTCTGTGTGGAGAACCTTGGGGGAGGCCTATGTCCAGCAGTGGACGTCGTTTGGCTGATATGATGATGATGATGAAATTAGAAGCTATATGTGTTTTTTTTATATTTTATAATTATTTTTAAAAGACTGTTCAAACAAGGGTAATGTTAGATTTAAGGTTGATTTTAAGACTGAAATTATAATTTTAAGTAAAATGTGCCATTAAATTTAAAGAAACAAGGTCTTTCTTTATTATTTTGTTACGTTTAATACAAATTTTAATAGAATTTTTTTTCTAAAATCTTGTATCCTTTATCAAGGAGCCTCCCATGCGATCATTAGTATTAAGCAGTAAAGTTACTTCGTTGCTCATAAGACCTTTACTAACAGTCGGGAAATCTGAAAACACTTCTATAAATTACTAAGCAACAACCGTATATACATGAATCAATCTTCGGACCTAATCCTGAAACAGCAAGTATATCTCACAATGTCGATTTATGATCCACATGTTTACGTAATTTCCTCTCAATGTTCAACTTTTTTATAACTCGTTTAAAACTCTATGACATCGACAGTGTGTATCGATAAAGTGTACTTTTAATAGAGCCCAATGTTGTACATTTGTAGCATTTATTTTTGCTTTTGGGTTGGTTGAAGTGCCAATAATCACAAAAAAATCATCAGAGAAAATAAAGATGAAAGAAAGAAAATGTGTGAGGTCGAAGAGCCGGCTTTTCAATAGAACTTCATGGAAGAAGCTCCACCTATAAGAGATTAGTTCCTTAGGAATTTTTTTTTTACCTAATAATGTAGACAGTCTGCGTGTTTCTTATTATTGTTCTGAGAAAAGTTTGTTTTAAAAGCTCACGAGAATAGTGTGAAACAGGAAAAAAATCACATCGTTAGACTATATGTTAACCGCAAAGAAAAAGACATTGAGAGATATAAATGAACGGTGCTTTAGTGATAAATTCTCTGGAGGACAGCGTGTGGAGAATTGAGTGTTCAATCCCAGAAAAATATATAACCTTTAGAAAGACATTGAAGCACCGTAAGTGAATATGGTGATTTGATATTGTTTAACAAATTGCTTGGGAGTCAATTTGAGATAATAAAATACGTATTAGTAAATAAGATGCAAAATGGATATATGTTAAAGCTTTAAATTTTCGAGTTTTAGTCTATACTAACTTCATACTATTATGAAGATAAAAAATATTGCATATGAGCACATTATCATTATTGGATAGTTAAAAATGAAGATACAGATATCTAATACTTTTTACTTATCGGCTGAAATACAATCACAAGCATATATGTAGTAGATAGGACTTGAAATACATGGATAGTCCATGGCATACTTATTATTTAAAAAACGGTGAAACCAGTCAAATCACGAAGAAAGTTCTCATTTTTGTTTGGCCCTGTAAAATATGGATCCTTTTCCTTTAAATACAGATGAAAGACATATTTTATTACAGCTTAACTTAAACTACGATTATGTCAAACATACCCTACCTTTGAGGATTTTTATATACTTACTCTATAACAACAACAAAACATGTGTTCCATATGACAACCTATGTATTGTTTGATCATATGCATTGGTATAAGATGTCTTTGATGACGCGATTGTCTGCGACGCCTAGCTTTATGTGACAACACCCGAGGACTCAAAATGCATCTGTAAAGATTTCTTTCCATTCAAAAGCTTAGTACATGTCTCAGTGTTGTGTATTCAAAGACTCGATATTCGAAAAGCAATAGAGTTTACATTACAATATTCTTTTTCAGTTTTCACCAGGTTTGCACTTAATATTAATACGTGCCTAAGGGGCCTCCAAATATGGAAGAGGTAAACGGCTTTTAGATCTCATAAAGTGATGCGATTTTATTTAATTGGTCTAGAAGATTGAGGAATATCTGAACTTAAATTAGAAAAATCCCAAATTTTCGGTTTTCTTTGGCAGTGTTACAGGCACCCTTCAAAATTGATATATAAGGAAAATGTTTTGGAATCCGCGGTTGGCTGTCAACAAGGCGACTCGCTTGGACCACTAATTTTTAGCTTGGCCATTCACCCAATTATCAACCAGCTGAAATCAAAATTTAACATCTGGTACCTAGATGATGGAACCCTTGCAGGTGACGTAGATAAAGTTTATCAAGATTCATTAACGATAACTTAGACAACCGGTAATAATTATAATACTTTCTAAATTTCAATATCTGGCTGCAAATATTACTCACGTTGAAAAAAGTTCTCTTCGCCTCCTTGGGTCTCCAATATTAGACGAAGGTTTCGATTTTTTATACTGGAAAAATTCAAAATTTTTGTGAAATCAGACAGGATACTCAAAATTAATATGCATTCTGCTTTTACTTTTATCAAGTATTGTCTTTTTGTGCCTAAATTTACACACGTTCTTCGATCTTCCCCTTTTTGGAAAAACCCATCTTCTCTCGCCCAAATTGACAAACTTATACAAATTACTTTAGGCAAAATTCTAAATCTGGCCCTGAATGACCGAGTGTGGCTACAGGCGTCTTTGCCTGTACGCCTGGGCGGCTTTGGCGTTCACAAAATTTCCGACGTAAGCTTACCAGTATTCCTGTCCTCGGTCCACAGCACTGAAGAATTGACCAGGAAAAATGTAGCATCCACACTGGTCGATTCTGAGGTGCCGTGTAAGACCGTTGCCATGAATGCTTGGGTTTTGGGGTAACTCGGTGCTTGGACAATGGCTTGTCCAAGCACCAAGTTACCCCAAAACCCATCATCTCAGAGGCAGTGGAACGTGCCGCTTTGCAGTGTGGTACGAGAAAATCTCTTAAGTACGTCGTCCAATACTGCAGAGCGTGCTCGTTTGCTGGCTGTGGGAGAGTGGGAGTCGGGGCTTTGGCTTTAGGCACTGCCATCGTCCAACATAGGTACCATGTTGGACGATACGACTTTCCGCATTGCTTCTTGCCTTCGTTTAGGTGCGCCATGTGTTTCTTCACATCGCTGTCACTGTGGAGAGGCTGTCAACAGCCTTGGTCACCATGGTCTGTCGTGCAGCAGGAGCGCAGGTCGTATTTCAAGACACGCCAACCTCAATGACATACTTCGCCAGGTTCTTGTCACCGCTGGCGTTCCAGCGCAACTTGAACCTCAGGGCTTGGTACGTGACGATGGCAAAAGACCAGATGGTATGTCTTTACTGCCATGGAAGCTGGGTAGGCCTTTGGTGTGGGACGCAACACGTGTCGATACCCTTGCGCTATCTCATCTTCCTAGCACAGCAGGTTGTGCGGGTCCTGCTGCTGCTACAGCGGAGTCTCTCAAACGGCGCAAATACATGAACCTAGTAGGGAATTATGTATTTGAGCCGTTTGGAGTCGAAACGTTGGGACCATGGGGTTCAAGTGCGAGATCTCTTTTTAGAGATCTCTCAAAGAGATTGGTTTACGCCTCGCGTGACCTGGATCGGACTCGGTTGGCCTGTATTTGGCACAAAAGATCAGCATTGCCATACAACCTGGCAATGCTGCCAGCATTCTGGGCACGCTCCCAATTGGTGGCGATGTGGAGGATTTCCATGACGGCCCTTTAAAATTGTTCTTTGCCTTTTTTATGTATTGTTTTTTATTTGTTAGGTACTTAAGTATAGAAATAATTGTTTTATAATTAAATAAATATAATTTTATAATTAAATAATATATTGTAATAGTTTAATTTTCTTAAATAATAAATGATCTTATTCCGTCAAAAAAAATATAAGTGAGTAATTTTCATGTCTTATAAATAACATTTACTATTTTTGTGTTTATGTAGACGAAACCAAACCAAGGTAATTGGTAATTCGAGTTCAATTACTGACTTGGTTCCTAAATTTGACTGATAAATTACAGTACGCAGCAAAATATGAGAATTGTGAATATTACAACAAAATTACATATTCATATTTCAAGAAATATGTCAAAATTGTGTTGTATAAAGCAAAATATTAACTCTTCAAATACCACAATGAAGAAAAAGCACATTAGATTTTAGCTGCAACATAGTCACTGTATTCTGTGTTTGTAGACTGTAAACATGTTGGTTTTCAAAATAAATATGAAATACATGTTGTTGCAAAGAATGTTTGAAGAGTAGTCGAAATTTGTGGCACTCGTATTCATCTATCTCTTCCTTATGTGCATTTTGTTCTACCTTGATACGCTTTTTCGCTTCTTATAGAGTATCTAAAAAGCAGAGAAAGACCAATTCAAGTTTACAGGATAGCTAGAAGAAATTATTATAGTTTTTTGGCCCTTATAACCCTCCACCCAGTCTTATAACTGTTGTTACCGTAACTTTATACGGTAACAATAGTTACTTATAAGTAAACTTTACTTATCTTAGTAATTAATCATTATTGAATTACTGCAAAAAGCAGTAGTGCTAGATGCAGGAGATAATTCAATCAGTTTTATTGTTTGCTGCTTCAACTTCACTCAATGTCTTACCCGAAATTGTATGAGCTTTACCTTACATTTTTATCCGCTTGAGAGATATGGTCATGTATTTAGGCTATGGGCTTAAATTACTGATATCCAAGTATTTATACATATTGTTACGAGCTGGGGTTCGACGATAAATTATAACTCACTATGCTACTTAAACTGAACTTTATTTACTAACACAAACACTATACACATTTATTTCTCAACACTAATAAAACACACTTATTTCTAAACACTAATAAAAACACACTTATTTCACACCACTAGAAACACCAATAAACACTCCGACTTACTTCCCTTCGCTTGATGATTATCGCTCCGATACTCAATTGTTACTGTCCCCGGTCCGTTCGCTCGCGCTCTATTTATACTGGCCGGATAACATCTCTAGCGCATTCTAGATGCTCTACAAAACTGTCTAAATAATCGCGAACAGTCGATACTCGATACAGCAACGCCATCTAGTACAGAGTAGCTGAATTACCTTTAAACCACCGATACATTCAATCTCTTCTAGTACCCCCATTCACCGATAGATGGCGTAACACTGCCCCCCTCTTAAACGTGTTCGTCTCGAACATCGTTGGACCCATAGTAACGAGCCAACCGGTCCTCATGAACTATCTTCGGTGCACCTCGCGACCCCTTCTGGATTCGATAGGTGACGTCGTTCATCCTGATAATTATGCGATATGGCCCGTCCCACCTGGCTTGTAACTTAGGCGATTTACCGTTGCTTCGTACTGGGTTATGAAGCCACACCAATGATCCCTCATCGAAGCCTTTGTTGTTCGCCTTCCGGTCGTAGCGAGTCTTCATCTTCTCAGACATCTGTTGTCCTGACTCCCATGGAGCTCCTACATTGTACACCTTCAATGCAGCTCTGCTACGAGTATGTGGCCCCTTGACAGCCGCACAACTTGTGCATTTGCGGCACCAATCCTTGACGTCATCCCGACAGTGGAGCCAATAAAACCGCTCCCGGATCTTAGTAAGGCTCTTCTTAACTCCTATGTGACCTCCCGAAGCACCATTGAGATAGAGCTGCAAGACTTCCGGCACCTTAGTTTTAGGCACTACCATTTGCAAATGGCACTGGTTACCGCGAGTGTTTTCCCATTTGCGGTACAGGACTCCATCCTGGACAATCAAGCTTGCCCACTGTGCCCAATAACCTTTGGTGACAGGGCTCATTGCTGCGATATCACTCCATTTGGGCCTAGGAGCGCCTGATTTCTTCCATTCGATAATCGGCTGTACGTCCTTGTCTTCTTGCTGAGCACTCTTCAAAGCTTCTTTCCATCCGTCGCTCAGATCCGTCTTCAACATTCTCACTAGCGCTGCCGGCTTCGCTTCCTGTCTTGCACAGTGTTTGCGTTGGTTGGGGTAAGCCCTACCTGTCAGAGCATCTGCGCTACGTTGCTCTTGCCACCAGACAGGTACGTCAGGTGACCCCTTTGGTGGAGACAGGGTACTAACGTGCCGCTTACGCTTTTGGCAGCTCAAGCGGATATGGCCTCTTTTCCCGCAGTTGTAGCACCGTGGTGAAGAAACAACTTCCCTGATACGGTAAGGTCAATCCTCGTAACGCGCTGCTTCCACCTCCAGAGCGTAGGCCAAGGCTGCCTTCAGGGACTTGAAGTGCCCAAGTCTTACCGCTGCTCTAACTTCTAGGTCCCGGACCCCATCCGTAAACGCTTGTACGAGGTTCCCGTCAATGAGCGCAGGCGACGACTGGTATGCCTTCCTGACCAGCCTTTCCACCTCTAGAGCCCACTGCTGCAGAGTTTCTCCGGTGCGTTGTGTCCTGTTCTTCAGCTGAGCACGATACACATGTCCGAGGTGCGCGTCTCCGTACCTCACCTCCAACGCCTCCAGAAGCTTCTCGTAGGTGATGTCTTGCCCGAGTGCCTCCAACACCGTCAAGGCCTGATCACGAAGGCCCAAGGTTAGGGCGGTGAAGGCCTGTTCTTTGTCCCACCCATTCGCTCGCATAACGGCCTCAAACTGAACCTTGTATGCAAACCACGATGACGAGCCATCAAATGGTGGAACCTTAAACCAACGAGGCGAGAGCGCCACAGCTGCAGGTGTAACGACGTAGGACCCGAGCCTACACAATTTCTTCTCCAATTCGGCAATACGGGCCTCGAGTTAATCATGTACACGCTTCTCAATGTCACTGATACGGGCCTCGTGCTGCTGGAGTTCCTCCTTCACCGCCTTCAATTCCTTCCCCACTGTGGCGCTGAAGTCCTTCATGAGCACCAGCTGTTCCTCCAGACGGTGGGCGTGCTCCTCCTTGTCGCACGGCAGCTGCTCCTCTAGGCGGCGCGCGTGCTCCTCTTGACGGCGAGCCTGCTCCTGTTGACGACGGTCCTGCTCCTCCTTGTCGCGCTGTAGCTGTTCCTCCAGGCGGCGAGCCTGCTCTTCCTGACGGCGGGCCTGCTCCTCTTGACGGCGAGTCCGCTCCTCCTTGTTGCGCTGTAGCTGTTCCTCCAGGTGGCACGCGTGCTCCTCTTGACGGCGAGCCCGCTCCTCCTTGTTGCGCTGTAGCTGTTCCTCCAGGCGGCGCGCGTGCTCCTCTTGATGGCGGGCCTGCTCCTCCTGACGGCGGGCCTGCTCCTGCATGAATGCCATCAGAGCCGCGATGTCGGGCACCGCCACGGTGTGTGGCGCTTGCAGGCTCCACTGCAGCCGCGGAGTCGCCTGGTCCACCAGACGATGGAGTAGGAACGTCTCCGAAGCGTCTCTGGTCCAGGTCTTGCTGGCGCTGGTTCCTGGTGCGCACTCCTTCAGTTTCTTCTTTCGGCATAACCGGCATAATTTATCCCTTTCTTCTGACACCAATTTGTTACGAGCTGGGGTTCAACGATAAATTATAACTCACTATGCCACTTAAACTGAACTTTATTTACTAACACAAACACTATACACACTTATTTCTCAACACTAATAAAACACACTTATTTCTCAACACTAATAAAAACACACTTATTTCACACCACTAGAAACACCACTAAACACTCCGACTTACTTCCCTTCCCTTGATGATTATCGCTCCGATATTCAATTGTTACTGTTCCCGGTCCGTTCGCTCGCGCTCTATTTATACTGGCCGGATAACATCACTAGCGCATTCTAGATGCTTCTACAAAACTGTCGAAATAATCGCGAACAGTCGATACTCGATACAGCAACGCCATCTAATACAGAGTAACTGAATTACCTTTAAACCACCGATACATTCAATCTCTTCTAGATTATTATATTATGATATATATATATATATATAATATCATATGATATTCACCGATAGATGGCGTAACAATATGTAAGAGGATGGTGGCAGTTGAATGATACTGACATGACGTTTGACAGTTAAACTGTCAAACGTGTAAATAAAGTGTAAGCTAGCTATATAAGTCGACAAGATCGGCTAGTTCGTCCTATTCTCCTTCGACGACGGCTCAGGTACGATATGGTTCTGACTATTTAACTGCCACTGTGTTGTCCGTGTGGTGACGGATTAAGAATACGGATTGTCACCACCCCATATCATCCCATGGGTGTCTTAAGAGCCGACAGAGGGAGCATATTATGCAGAGAACAGCACTGTAAGAGAAGGAAAACTTGATACAAATCCTATACCAACCCGTTTGGCCAGCGTGGTATAGTAGGCCAATTCCTCCTTTCAAAGGAGAGGCCTTGTCCAGCAGTGGACTGTTAAAGGCTGATGATGATGGTGATGATGATGTGTTTCAATATTCTGTGTTGCTTGTTCTTTTGTTTCATCATCTAGGAAACAATGTAAGATAGTGTTATCATTATCTTATTGATATTGTGGTTAGTTTGATCGTTTTGTAACTTTTGTAAGATATTAAAGATTGTAATATGCATAGGGTTCCCACCAAGAACTTAGGGTCCCAAGCCAACCTTACCTGCAAGTGGTGCACCTGCCGATCAACGGACGAGGCTCTGGCAAACAAAATATCCCGATAAGCGGCAATAGGCTCGCCACCTATTACGTGGGAGCAAAACACTGGCGAAAAGTGAGCGTTTTATATGCCTCTGCCTACCCCTTCGGGGAAACAGGCGTGAGACTATGTATGTATGTAATATAGGAAAGAATAATATACTGTGGATCAAATTGTACCAATGAGATACATTATATACCTGTGGTAAATTGTGTTGATGCTAAATAATGTTTATTATGTTATGTTGTAAGACGGACCTTTCTAGTAATATAAAACTACCGACAACATTGATATTTGATATAAATTGGCTGTACCACTATTTGTGAACTATTAGTTATTGAAAAGAATGGCCAAGAGATTTATTGCTCGTTCCTTCTCTTGGTTCTATGCCTTTGCTTTGTGAACTGGGCTCTAAATGTAAATATAGAATCACGACGTAATCTAAAGATATATCCTTGTGCCAAACTGAATAAATGAAAGTAAGATTTGATAGTTGTATCTTTTATTTATCAAAACTTTCTCTTCACTAGGGAGCTTTCCTGAATCTGACACGCTCTACTGCTGGACTTAAGCCTCTTCTAACTTGCTTCTATGTCCTTCTTAAATAGAGCTATAGGATTTGGCTCAACTATGCCACGCTGACCAGACGGGTTATTACAGGGTATGATGTCGGGATTTTTGTGTATTCTCAAAGATTGCAACACCCACAGAATAACAGTGACATTTTGTATTCCGAAACCGTAACTACACAGATGATTATTAAGACAATACAGACAAACTAATACAAATCAGAAATCTAATCCTAAATAAATTATAATGTTTGTCTTGAAAAGCTTCTTGAATCAGAACTGGCCACGCCGTGTTCCAACATCAATACAAAACATTGAAAACCGCAGGAAGTAATGGTACACCTGGACGCATACTTCATGAATATTGCATGATTCATGTTACAGTGCTCTGTATATAGCATATTCAGTAGGCCAACTACGGAATTACAATACGTTATGATACCGAGATATGAGACAACTAATTTACTTATTGCTGTAGATTATTTGAAAGCCTGCAGTAATCGATGAAAGTACTTATACAAATTACAAAGTGAAGTCCCCGCCGCCACCTATATGTACGCGATAAACTCAAAATTAACGAAAGGATTTTTGTATAATTTACACTATTAGGTAGTGAATCTGAGGAAGATTTCGGTGCAAAATTAACGTGGATAGAGCCGCGGTTAATGCCAATATAAAAAAGTCGCTAATATTATTTAATACAGAAAAAATCTGTCATGTCTGTACATCATCTTACTGGTGACACGGTTTTTACATTTGCTGCTTATGCCTTGCAGTTTATAGTTTGGGCATCCATGAGGGCAGCTTATGCTAGAAGAGGAAAAGAACAGAGCCGAGAAGAACGTTTGTTTCTGTCGAGTTTGCGAAGTGCGATATCTAGGGCGGTGTATGAAAGTGTGTTTATTAGTAGCAGTGGGTAAATAGTCCTGAAGCGAAGAAGTTGCTGTTGAAATTAGATAATTATGATAAGTAATATTCATGTCATCTTAATCCACATATTGTCTGCGCTATGGTTACTCGATAGCTAAAATCATTATGACGTCGGCCTTAAACATCACGTCATGCTTATAACATTTTCAAATACATTTTATTTAAGTAATATCGTATTCAACACGTAAGGACTTATTTTGGTTAGGAGTCGAACCCAAGACCTCAGGCAGCAGAAAGAGCCACTAACCAGTAACTCACTAGTCTAGTCAGATACGGAAGATACGGATAAATCTGGTAAAAAGAAAACGGAATAGTAAGAGCTACCCATAAAAAGTAAAATTAACGTAGAGTGCACGATAAATCCGTGTGAAATTCGTTTTTGATAGTATAATAAACTTAAGAGTATTTGCTTCGGGTCTTCCTTTTCTGGCTTCATTCGCAATATTATGTGGGCAGGAATAAGGTGTGGTGTTTTCTCTAACTAGGGGGAAGGTCTTATGATTGGGCCTGTTGACTACCGAAGTACTCGAAATCGTGTACATTTATACGATAATCGCAAGTGAGAAAATTCGATTCAGCAAAGCAGGGTTTTAATTCTGTCTTGTCCGTTAGATTTCACCGTGTTGTGGCCAAAAACCACGACCTTCCAGCAGTAGGTAGTTGTTATCTATATAAAAAGAAACCGCTGCAAAATTATAAAACCATTAGAACATTAGACACCGAACATAAGTACCTCATAATATAATTTACAAATTTTATCCGATCGAACAAATTTCAGATAACCCACAACCGCAAAATGTTTAAACGAGTATAAAATATTTCTAATCAACTGTATAAACCAGCCTCAATTTTCACCTAATCAGAATATAATACTAATTATCTAACCCAAACACGAGTTTACAAGACAAGATCAAAAGGATAACCTCTTTTAAACAAACTTTCAAAGCGAATGAAGTCGACTGGAAAACGAGTAAATATAATAAAAGCACAAGTATTTCTTTGTTTGTTGACTACGTTTTAATTGTTTTGTAATGGAGCCTTTGTTTTTCGCGTGTTTTGAGTTCCTGGAAAGGCTTGTTGATAATCGTAGGGTAATAGTTTTGAGAAGTAAGTGTGGATTGTTGGTTATAGGTATAATGGATTTGTCTTTCAGTAAGAGGACTCCATACACAGAATCTTAAGCACAATGGCGAGATGTCTTGATGTGTCAGGCAATATTCTTCTTCGTTATAGGTGGAAAATTTAAATATACGAGTAGTTGTAAAAATCTTGGGCAATTATTTGAAATTTTGCATATTGATTTTAAGCCTATGACTAACTTTTACTATTTAATCTCATATTTAATTAAAAGAAAAGAAAAGAACAGCATTGCAGCCTCCGAAAGCAGTTTATCCTTTGGAATCGTAACCACCGCGGTAAACCCGATGTTCTTTAAATACGTTGCAGATACCTAATATGGAAGACTAGTGCAATTGCAAGAGAATTGACTGCAACCTAAGACCACAGTCAAATAATCCATACAGTCGTTCGACGAACGCGTCTAGACGGGTCAATCGTGCGGGGGCCAAGAGGTGAGACGCGGGAAGAGCGGTACCTACTTACGTATGTCGCCTTAGTTCCCAACTAGGTACATATTTTTGGGGGCTGGCGCGTGCTTGTATTTTGTTCGTTACTTATTTATTTGCTTATGAATATTAATTTAGATGCTGCATACGACTTGTACTGTGAGACATTGCAATGCTTTATGCTTCTTAAAGATTTAAAGAAATAAGGATTTAAAAAATCTGCGATTTTATCAATTTACTAAAACTAAGAAATAAAATTTCATTAATTATAATTAAGTATTTAAATTATTTTGAAATGTATTTACCTATAACCACTTAAAATAATATGCACGTACCTACTAATCTACTGAAATTTTACGATATCTCATGTTTGGCCCAGTCACAGAATAAAGTAGTAATTACTGTGCGTAAACAACAAGGAAGACGTAAGAAAATATGCGTTTTAAGGAAATATTCGATTCAAGTGTGATTTTAATTTCTTGCAATAAGTACCTAGTATTTTCGTATTAGGTAAGTAACTAAGTACCTATCACATAATAATATTATTATGTATCTTGGTAACGGCGCGGCTTAGCTAAAAAATAACCATATTTTGGCCCCCTTTTATACCACACATGTTCTCCGTAACCTCATAGCCCGGAGACCCATCCAGTAAATGACCGTGGTATCTATTGCTTTACCTTGACGTAGTTTGCACGAAAATAAATCTGCAAAATACTTCATATCGATATAGGCTGATCCCACGGTTACCCATCCATTAAACGACCGCTATGTCAATCGCTTTATTTTAACTTGGTTTGTATGATAAAGACCAAATGAAAAATGCTTCATATTCTTAACCGCCTCCCACGACACCTGTGGGATGAAATAGGTGCTAACTGTGTATGCAAAGCTGTCACCGCACGAAAAAATGCTAACTGTTTTATAATAATTATTTATCGTTAATTATTGTAATATAATAAATAAGTGATTTACAGTATAATATTCATGTAACGTAGCAATTGTTTTATTTTTCTATAATAAATAGACGGTATTTGAATAAGTAGGTATTGTTTACATGTGGCAGCCCTAGCCTCCTTACCCTTGTCTAGACGCTGTCGGCTTTTTCTTCGAGATCAAAGGCGTCAAACTACTGTATGCTCTTTATACTGTGCTAAGACTATAGAATAAAAGGCAGACGGAGCGCGCGGAACACTTGCGTGAGGCCACTAAAGCAAATACAAATTGAAAAGCGAATACAAATTCGGCTCAGTGCGCTGCGAAGCATCGTACAGTTCACACACTACGATCAATCCAGCTTTTAAATTCATAAAATGCCGTCTTGCGTTTTTAAACATTGTAAAAGTTGTTTCCAAAAGCAAAAACGGGAAGATGAAATATATTTTTACAGATAACTATGGATTATTTGACTGTTTTATAATATTATTTCGATAAAAATCGTATTTCTGCAGAAAATATGTAAGTGTTGCCAGTTTACGTCGACACCGTTTTCCCTGAATTAGGGAAAATGCACTTGTAAATTGATTATGTAATAATGATTGTCATGTTAATGAAAAATACATTAACGTACCTATTGTAAAAATATATTGTAGATTATCTTTTTCCTTATAAATATAGTAATATAATTATAATTTCCATTAGTATATACATTGTTTTGAGTTCGATCCCCAAACGATCCAAATATTCGTGTACACACGGCTATAACTGGTCAAGCTATACACTTTGACCTTTGTACCGTTCTTATGGCGTAGGGAATAAGTATCAAAATCGTAATGCAACTGTTTAGCTTGACTTGGCGCCGTGTGTACATTAAGTACAGAAACATAAATTATTAATTGCAGCCATTATTTATTTTTAATTGCATTTTTTTTTTTGTTTTGATTTATAATTCATAATATTCATAATTTATTGTGTGCATGACAGAGAGGGGCAAAACGCCCTGAACCAGCCTCCGCCAACCCTCTAGGGAGTTGCGTGATGACTAGATGGCAGTGTGCATGACAAAATGTTTTTAGCTAATTAATATTTAGGACGCTTGCCAATTGCAATTAACCAAACATTTCCAGATACTATACTGAGAATTTGTAAACAAAAATAAACAACATATTCGCCGATCTAAGATCTGAACCTCATGATTGGTATTCGTAAATATATGTAGTTGGTATTATATAAGTATTTCTTCTTTATCGAGGCTATGAATCACAAAACATAATCTATTTATTTCTCAATTTACGAATAAAATTAGTTAAAACTTAACTCGGTACCTACATTTAAGAAATATATTTATAAAAGCATACATTAATGGTATCTTTTATTTGAATCATATTCGCAACAGCATTACAGTTTAAAATCATTAATTAAATCCATGGTAAATTCTTCAAAACCGCAAACGAATATAAAATATGTAATATTTTTATATTCGTTTGCAAAAACTATATGCAAAATAGTGGGAGATTATTCATAATCTGGCAACTTTACACACACATAGACGCGCGTGTCCGTACAGTGCCAGTCGCCAAATGTCACGCACACATAGCTGTCAACGTGCCTCACTTAGTTCAATGAATGCGCTCCATCTGATACTTGTTAAATCTGTGACTGCAACATACTATTTTTAATATAAAGAAATTTATCTGCATTTATCTTTTTTTTGCATCTTACAAACGGATTACTATTCGTTTTTAATGCTTTCCACCGCTGACGCATCCCATGGGAAATAAGAAAATAGTGCATTCGAATATATCCAAGTTTCGAAATATCTTTTACTAGTTGTTACTAAAGGTCTTTAGAGATTTTCTACCCGGTAGACTGCAGGGGTCATTTCTTATTATATATTTTTTTATAGAATCACGCCTGTATCGACGAAGAGATAGGCAGAAGTGTAATATAACACCCAAATTTCGCCATGAATATTAAGGTCCCACGTAATAGGGCTGACCCCATTGCCGCTACCGGGCACATCACCAAACTCCGTGCTACTAAGAATTAGGAAATACTCAGTCACTCTTTTGCCCGACCCGGGAATCGAACCCGGGACCTCCGCTCAGTTGACGCATACGCTATCCACTGGGCCACGCAGGCAGTCATAATATTATGAATGCTAAATATGTGAACTTAGGGGGCTTCTCTTTTATAAGAATAAATTCGTTTGGCCTTTGTTTCACCTAAGGTATATTAAATCCTGCTTGAATCTACGAATTCGTCATCATCATCCGCATATCGACGACAAAAGATGTCGATTACTTGACAAAGGCATATTCAAGACTCTTTATAAAGACTGATCTTGAGCCGCTCGGATCCATCCGCTACCCGTGATTCAAATATGATGATCAGTCCACTTTTTAGAAAAGTTATCTCTGCTGTGAAACCGCGCATTCACTGCGTAAAAAAAGATATAGAGATAACTTAATAGAAAGCCCAAGGTACTTGTTACCCTTTGACAATACAATACACCCACACATACATATTTACGTGTGCTAGGTAGGTCTCAGAACTGCTAGTTTGACGTCATTAGAACGCAATCGTCTTATCACGAGGAATGGCGAACGGCCATGTTAGACATAGATGTAAGGCAACGTGAAGTATTTTCGTGCATTTCAG
Organism: Euclidia mi; assembly: GCA_944739405.2. NCBI lineage: Eukaryota > Metazoa > Arthropoda > Insecta > Lepidoptera > Erebidae > Euclidia > Euclidia mi. The sequence continues at coordinate 84,496,046 of OX123185.2, read as the reverse complement.
GAATGACAATCCTGCTTCCTCACGGTCTATAGCACTTAAAACTTGCATCATTTTCAGAACTTTTAATCCCTTTAAGTGTTCTGTTATCTTTCTTACACTTAGGCACTTGTGTAAGAGTTCCAAGCTTATTTCACTCCATTGAGAAAGATCTCCCTAAAGATCAAATAAGCACCTAAAGGCATTACATAAAACACTATTTTCTCTTTTTATCATTCAATGAAAAAGAGGTAGCTATAACTACATCACTTACCATTACCAGTTATAAGACAGTAGGCTGGTGTTTACAGTACATTACCCGTCGGCCGCCGGTGTCGCGTCAGCTTACAGTGCGCTGAACGCATTGTACAACTACCACAATAGTACCGTAATGGATTACTACGATACTCGTTTATTAATAGTTGTAATGTTTAAAAGGTTATATAGGTTAAATATTATACCTATGTCTTGGTGCGGATTTGTTTGTGAAATGAAAGTTTGTCAGATACTAATTTCAAGCCTAATTATGAAAACACTTTATTTCATTGAACTATTTGGGTGTCTTCTATAATCACTAAACTGTATAACAAATTGCCACAAAAATTGCGAGGTGAAGAGGATATAAATTTGTTTAAAAAGCATGTAAAATTATTATTAGTAGACAATATTTATTACAGTATTGCTGACTACCTTAATGACAAAGATTTAAAATAATTATTATGATGTGTTTAAAATTATTGATCTCATGTATTTTTTAATTTGACATGTAATATATTGTACCCCGTCTAGTACAGTATATCACAGAGATCTGTACTTTAGAATTAAGACCTTTCTTGTAATACTTTATATACCTGTGATAACAATAAACTATCTGAATCTGAATCACTGTTACGGATCCTACCTGCATAGATGATACACTATACGGGAATGAGAGTAAGACTAGTCCCGTACTTAACTATAATAATGTCCTTCTGACCGATTTCGGCCACGGCGGCTTGTCTTTATATGAGACTTGTCATCTGCGCGGGAAATATTATAGTGCACAAGTGTGTGCGCGTACACAAGTGCATTCTCTATTCCCTCACTCTCATAGTCCGATGGGATGCCACATGCGACACGACCGGAGAGAGATTGGGCGCAAGACCAACGGCTTAACGTGCTTTCCGAGGCACGGGGGTGTGACACCGCTAACTAACAGAAGAAAAAGTGATATTGAGTTTTTCTGTTAGGATAATTCCTAAGAGAAAAACCCAATATCACTTTTTGTTCGTCCCGGGAATTGAACCCGAGACCTCATGATCCGCAGTCACTTACACTACCGCAGGACCACAGAGGCAGTCAAACGTACTTAACTAAAGACATTATGACTGGCAGTACCAACTCATTCTTCTGTCAGCCTATGCATTGTCATTATGATCGTCATTGTTTCAATAGTTTTATTTATTTATTTAGTAATCTTAGGAAGGCTAACAGACAAGTAATCTTATAAATTACATCAATAAGTGTCTAATTTGCTAATTACAAGCCTTCACATATAGCGTTTTATTTTGAGACCCAGTTGTACATAAAAAATAGGAGAAATGCAAAACAATAATAAGAAATAAAATTTCATGTGACTTTTGTGGTGACTACTAATATGTTGCAAATGCATAGTCTGTAAGACTAATTCAAAACATGGATAGAGTACTTAAGTTTCACTAAACGCTTGACATTTTGAAATGTGTTGTTGGATGTATTAATATGATGTTGTAGATGTGTTGGGTCTCACTCGCAATTTTTTTGCATATTAACGATATTCTACGTGGAAAACACCAGCCATAGCTACGAGATGACTGCAACTAGAAGTTATTTCACCATTTTGTATACGTAAAAATCATGAAGATTTCTAATTAAACTTATATACACTACCTGTCTTAAAACTTAAATCTAAACAATAAGACTTCGAAGTACTACTAAAACGAAGTAATATCTCCTGCAACATAAATTATAATAAGGTAGTACCTATATAAACAAAAGTCACCGCCTAAACACGGTGCTCGTAATGAACTTGAAGATAATTCAACTTTACGAGAAATGTCGAGTTTAATTACTTCTACATTTGCGACCTTATTAAAAGTGTGAATAGTACTTGTGTAATCATCAAAAACACATAGTTCTATTTGGTATAGTTTAACTAATAAGATATATTTAGAGAAATAATGCCTTTTATTTAACCCATAAGAAGGCGCGCCCTAAAAAGTTACACGAGCAGGCGCGCGTGAGCAAAACTCTCACGCTACTTCAAATGACGTTTCCTTTGAGATTAATTATTTTTTTACTATAAATGTACACATTATAATAAATAAGAAGTCTGTATATAATTAAATAAAGTATTTTATTTATAGTGAATAACAAAACATGCAGTCCTATGTGCGAACTATAAAAATATTGCACTTAGGCCTCAATATTTGACTAACTTTACTTAAAAAACTAAAAAAATACAAAACCGCAATAAAATGGAATGATTTAATTTTCCATTAGATCTTGAGTTATATGTCCTGCATAACAGATATGGCTCATATAATTAACATGCTCAGTGAACACTGATATACTGCTCACAATGCATGTTTTTTCCTTGCTTTTTATAAACGCATTTTGCTAATGCGGCATGCCACACTTGCAATAAAGTGTGGCATTTTGCGTCAATGTGGCATTTTTTGAATGGACAATCGTGTGTTTTTATTCTGAATATTGCATTGAAGCTATTACATGGTAATAATAATTATATCCTTTTAATTTCGGCTTCTCGATAAATATGAATACAAAAGTGTTAAAATGAAAATACGATTTACGAATGTTGTTAATTTTTGTGCACAAAATATAATAAACTTACTTTGGAAAGATGAAAAATAGATTAAAACAGCGAACGACAGTAGCTTTTAATATTTGCTGGATTTACCTTTAATGTTAACGTAGTTCCGTATCATACTCTTACAGATTTCAAGTTTATTTAAATCTACGAAAGAGTTTGTGGATGATAGATGTGGTTTGTAATGGCTAGAAAGTTTGTGGAAATCATGGACAATTATTATAAATAGTTAGCTTCTCACACTTGGTTCAGGCGTCAGTTTACAAAAAGCTTTTGCTTTATATTTTTGAATCTATGCTCCATGAACCAATTGGGCCATATTGCTGGTAGTAAAATGATGAATAATGTTCTATGTCGTTTAAACCCAGATTGAAAAGCATGGGATTATAATGGCCACTCTATTAATAGGAAATTACAATTTTTTCAAAATAAGTCCATTATTACCAGTTCGTCAACAGTATTGAATCAAACTGCAATTATCATTTATCACAAAGGAAAGCACCTGAAATAAGCTTTGAATGTATAAGCCTCTTCACAATCAAATGGTAAATCGGAAAAGAGTAGCTACAGATGCACATATTATAATTCAGGATGAATGAGTATAACACTAAGCGATAGCCGAGTGGAGATACCAACAGACTGCCATGCAGAGGGTATCGGGTTCGAATTCACGGCGCGCACCAAAGATTTTTCGGAGTTATGTGCGTATTGAATTATTAATTATCGCTTGTCCCGTGCTTCGGAGTGCACGTTAAGCCATCGGTTCCGGTTGTCATGAAGACTTTTGACAGTCGTTACAGGGCGTTAGTACCTTCTAAATAAACTGACACTGGTCTAAACCATGGAATATCCCTATCCCTTCGGGTTGCTGAGGTCAGACAGGCAGTCGCTCTGTGGAAAAGTTAATATTCAGCCAAATCCGGTTAGACTAGTAAGCGGACCCCAGATTGAAACTGGGATAACGCTAAGAGAATGATGATGAGCATAAGTCACAAATAATACGATTGGATTACAAATAAAAAAATAATTCTCTAGATGAGTTCTAGAAAGAATTCCTATAATAGCTAGCTGGTGGCGGCAACTTTAGCGGCCGAACTTTGTATTACCGTTAGAGGTAAGTAGGCTTTCAAGGCAACAGATAAACCCCTTGTGATAGTTTTCATCGTTTTGCTAGTATTTTAGTTTTATTCCTAAGATAAGTAACGTTCTGGTGTTACAACACAAACAGTAGCTGACTGCCTTGTAATTATTGTAACCGTAATCCGCAATATTCTTACGGTTACAATTCATATAAAATATCCATAAACGTGAGGTATCCATAATGTTACTATTGTGAAGCAAACAAAAACTTCCTTTAACTGATACTATCTTATTTTTTTAACTTTTATATTTTGGAAAATTTTGACCCAAAACACATTCCTTACCTATTATCCTTATCCTATCCTAATATGATTTAACAAAACATAATTCTAATGTAATTTAATCTAATATATTAATTTATATAATTGTAATAAAATTTGAATATAATTTTAAAAAATATGGTATTAATATAATTTCACCTAACATAATTATATAATTTTATTATAATATAATTTAATTATAATATAATTAATTGAATTTTAATATAATTTTTAATATAATTTAATTTTAATAAAAATTGCCCAGAGTGCCGCTCTGCCCGCCCTACCCTTTCTCCGCGGCCTATTCTCGTGCCTAGGTTTTTAACGAAAGTGATTTGCGAGTGGTTTTTTTCCTTTTATATATATACAGGGTGTAAAAAGACCCTTAACGAAAACTGAAATCCCATGTTGTACCAATCAGTACGAACATTTTTTACTTCGGCACCATACCTGGGAAATTACTGAATCAGGAGATATTGAGTTTCAAAGTTAGTATGGAATTTTTCTAATTAGGTACAAAATCGATGCATTTACCCCGCCAATATGTTCTTTAGATGCCATATGACCCCATGGATAAGTAGGTATTTCGGGGATTGCACGCGCGCGCTTTTAATTGCGGTTTAAAAAATATGAAAACCTAAAAAAAATCGTTTCCCAGGTATTAATTTTGGTTAGTATGACTTGGCATGATGTCCACAACGAGTAGACTTCGGCTTGGTGATGGGTCTTGTGACACCCTGTATTATATATATAATTTTTTTTTTTTTGTCTGCCTTCTGAGTGCAGTGATTGCATATTGTATTATATGTATATTTTAATATAACGCATAACTATTTGTGTATTTTGCATTGTGAGTGAGCGCGACACCTGGTTGGGCATCCGTGGTGGGTGAATGGGAGTCAAGAGAATATCAGCGCCCAGTATGCATCAGCTGTACTGGCTACCCTGTTGGTCAGCACTGGGACACATACTCGACATATATTTTTTTGTTTTTCTGATCTGCAAATTATTCCCTATGTCTATTGAATGCGAATGTGCCTTTGTAATCAGTTTCGTTCTTTTAAAAATATATTGTATGTTGTTCTGTTTGTGCTGTATCCAAATAAATGTTTCTTTCTTTTCTTTTCTTTTCTATCCATTCTTATACAAGTTTCATTGAAGACTGATTAAAATACAAAATAAATATTTTATAAAGTAAATGTGCTCTCTTTAACCCATGGGAAGGCGCGCCCTAAAAAGTTACACCAGCAGGCGCGCATGAGCAAAACTCGCACGCGACTTCAAATGACGTTTTCTTTGAGATCAATTATATGTCTACTATAAATTTACATTTTATAATAAATTACAATTCTTAATCAAATTAAATAGAGTGTTTTATTAATAGTAAATAACAAAAAATGCAGTCTTATGTGCGAATTAAAACAATATTGCACTTTGGCCTTAATCTTTTGCTAAATTTATATAAAAATTATAAGAAAAACAAAATCACAATTTAATATTTCATGAGATCTTGAGTTATGTGTCTTTCATTGTACATATGGCTCATGTCAGTAACATGCTTGGTGCACACTGATATACTGCACAAAATGTTTGCATTTTCTTACGCATTTTGCTAATATGGTGTATAGGAAATATGGACATTTTGCGTCCATGTGTCAATTTGCGAATGTTGCATTGTGCACCTAATCATACTGGTATCTAATAGTGATACAAAATTCGATTTGCCTAACACGGTATGCATATTTTGATTCTCTAGATGCCATTTCTTAGGTGTTCGCTCAAATAAGACCGCGCAAGTTTTATTTTTTAAACCACTATAACATTTTCGCTGTACATGTTACTGAGATATATAAAAAATTACAGTCTTTCATCTGTATATACAAAATTTTTGCGTTTCTGACTGACTGACAGAAAAGCTACAGCGAAAACTACGGGGTGCAAGAAGCTGAAATTTAGCATGTAAGTTCCTTGGTGACCATAGGAGTGCACTAAGAAGGGATTTCCTGAAACTCCCACGTAATCCGGCCGAAACAGTTAATGAGCGGGCGTAGTTGCGGGCTCCCTCTAGTTTGATATAGGTCTCAAGATGTTACAACACTTGGGACAAAACCACCCATTCTCATTTGAGGAGTTTTCAGATCACCCATTGTAGTCCTTGTTTATTGTAAGAAACAAATAAAACATTTAAATAATATATCTGTTGCAGGCAAAACTTTCAACCAGTCAAAAGTACAATTGACTAGCAAAATCGGTCAAAAGTACTTTTGACTGAACAGGTTGGTCAAAAGTGGTTTTGACTGAAAATTATTGGTTATTAGTACTTTTGAGTGCAAATTTGAGGTTAAAAGTACTTTTGACTGACGCTCTTCGTCTAAAGTAGTTTTGTAAAGTGTCACGGGAGCTTTAGACTGTGTCTTGAGTCGACGGATGTAAAATACACCCAACCTCGACAACAATTTGTAGGTCACACAAATGTTATCTTAAGTGACGATCAAACTCATTACACTCTGCACTCGGTACATGCACCTTCACCTCCTTCTGAAAGGAAATGCTCTTACACCGATTCAGCCGATGCAAATTACTAGCCGATATATCATTACCAACACATAACAACCCGTAAATAAATGTAACATAACCATAGGAACATAAATTTTGATAAAATTATTCAAATCATACAGCTTGTACAATTTAGAAACATAGACATCATAATTAGAAACATTGAGTTCAGATCATCACGGCATGCGGTCGATAGTCTATTTATTTTCACGGAACCAGGCCGAAGTTGAACGAACTTTATTTATGTTTAAGACAATGTCCCTTTGATGATCCGTTCCAAAAATTAATTCAGATGCAAATTATGGTGTTAGATTCACAGATTTTCCTTAGAAAAATCCCTTGGAAAACCGGTGGCTTCATAAAAATAACGCGCTGTAGAAGCAACCGTGCCGAATAACAAACGAATTGCTTATAAATATTAAAATTCTGAAATCCGTTCCATTATGAAGTCAAAACCGGGTAACAACAAAATATCCGGACGTAGCGATGATAAACTGGTTCAATCTGGTTAATACAAGCCTTACTAAATGTTGAATAGATTTTGCTTGTAAGCTTGGATTGGTTCTGACTCTTGCAAGCCCTAAGAGCCGGAAAATGTTTACTAATCTTTTATTTATCGTAATAGATACTGTAACTAGCGATTTTGTGACTGAGGGATTATTATTTTTTTAAATTTTAAAAGTACTGCCATCGTAACAACAGTTCTAAGTATAATATGGTAAACCTCTATTTATTTATTTACTTATACGTTTAAATTAAATCGAAAAATGATCGAGGGAAAAAGGTATATTTAATATCTTCTCTTCTCTGTCTTACGTGTACGACTCATTATCATAATTATACAACCATAATCAGCCTTAGCCTCTTATAGCAATATATATATATCAGATATACGAGATACATGCATTCATTGTGCATTAGCTAAGTGCATGAATGTCCCCACTCGCTATGAATTAAATGATTTAACACATTCAATTCGTAACTCTATAAAGCGTTAGCTACTGCTACAGAAATTTACTGCCAATCATAATCATCATCCTAGCGCTGTCCCGCTTGCGTTCCAAAACCTACGGTTTGAAGCTCGGGGTCTGCAAATCATCCTCCTAGGCTTATCCCAGTCTCAGCCTGGGGTCCGCTTTCTAGTGTTACCTGATTTGGCGGAATATTAATTAGCTTTTCCACGGAGCGACTGCCTGTCTGACCGCCGCAACCCGAAGGAATAGCGATATTCCATGGTTTAGACTAGTATTAGTTTATTCTTTTAGATACTGACGCCCTATAACGACTGCCAAAGATCTTCATGACAGCCGGGACCGACGGCTTAACGTGCTCTCTGAGGCACGAGACAAGCGATAATTATCAATTCAAAAATTTACTGCCAATGATAGCTTATAAAAGCTAAACGGTAAAAGGGGCAGGACTAAGAAATGCTGCTTTGACACCGTAATAGAAGGCCAATTCTGGTAATTATATTTGTTCAAATTGCAATATCAATCTAGTCTCGGTGTCATAAATGGTATTCTCGTAACTTAACTGGCACTTGAGTGAGATCGGGACTACATCGAAAGTTGAAACAAGTGTGAACTAGTGTGGACGGTATTCTGATAATTATTTATGTACAACAAACGTCAAACTGTAGCTAGATATAAAACCAAATGATCTACGGTTTGACAGTTCACAGCTGACTATTTTTGACAATTGAGCAAAATGTTTCTTACTTTGTTATTGTTTTTTAAATAAAATAAGTATGAGTGCCGAGTGGATTTGGGCTTTGATGGCTATATTTGAGATTAATGTATTTTCCCATACTATGGCAACATTCATGTTTTTGTTTTTGAGTTTTTGACATTACCTCTGAGATCAACAAGAGATTATAAATTGATTATATCGAAATGATACTGTAATGAGATTAAGTGTAGCAGAATACCAATTGTGAGTCAATTCAAAATTAAATCGCAGTTCAGTCAAAATTCAGTGTCAGTGTCTGTTAAATACGAGAATTGGCCTTCTGATGATATGCGTGTCAATCGACTTACCACTTGGATGCCGAAGACCAGGCGCAGTGGAGACATTGTAGTAGGAAAGCAGAGCCCTCGCTCTAAGGCATTGGGTCGCGTCCGGAAACAGGCTGGGATGATGATGATGATGATGATTGTTTATAAAAGCTGCAAGTTTTACGGGTGTTAGTCATATGACCAACATAGATCGACATTTTGCCGAGCGGGTGGCGCAGCGGGAGTGTAAGCGGCTGCTACGCCGAAGGTCGCGGATTCGATTCCCGCTCAAGTCAAACATTTGTGAGCATGAATGTTTGTCTTGGTCTGGGTGTTTCTATATGTATGATATGTATGTATTTACAAAAAAATATATATATGTATGTTCATCCAGTATCTAGTACCCATAAAATAAGGTCTGCTTAGTTTGGGACTAGATGGTGATGTGTTATGTGGTAGACTATTATTATATTATTATTTATTATATTATAGACACGATTATAGATGACGATTAACGAAATAACAAACTAATGTCTAGGTGCTACGGTTACTACTATTTTAAACTTGCATGATTATACATGATGCATATTTTGTGAATATCATAATTTTTAACAGAATACGACCAAGAAAATTACTTGAGGAAGATCTTTGATATAAGCAGCCATTCTGGTGAGCCTGTCGTTATTACACAGATTTTCATTTCCTACACAACACTGGAATAAAGACCTAAATAACCGTAACATTTTATATACTGAGTACATTCCAGCCCAATCATAAAAACAACCTGGGTCCCATCGTTGTGAACGAGTATTTAATGTACAAAGTACATTAACATGGAATTTATTTGGGACTTAATGGGAACGCCCCAATTACACCCCATTGCAAAGCATCTGAACAGCGTTAATAAGTAATTTTATTGCGATTACAATTGTAATTAAAAATACTGAACGTTTAAGGCGCTGTTATACCTCAGAAGCCGTGAAACACCTAATTTTTCGTCGCGCATCTAGCCATAACGGTACATATTACAAACTAGCAAAAATTAGAGCTTAAAGTCAAAAGTCTGAACAAAAGACTTTTGAAAGAATTTTTCATGTACGTAAAATATATTCACGGTAAAAAAATCACAAAATCGAGGCAGAAAATAATCTTTCGTCTCACTGTTTGCAATATTTTGATCGTAAGCTGTCATATTTTTTTTGATAATATTGTAGGAAATCTAATGAACTAAAGAATTACCCTATTTATTTTCATATTATACGTGTATATTTTGTAAAATTAAATAAAATCTGCCAAACGTCTATAATTTTGCCGCTCGGTAGATCCCATCAATATCAAACGCTTCAGCAATTTAAACCTTATTAGCATAAGCGGTGTACTGAATGTCAGTTGCTAGTTTACGCCCCGCCCAGACCTCATCATTCGGCTATGAGCCCTGTGAGAGATAGGTCATGTCGCTTGTGTCTCCGTTGCACGAAATTTTACGTAAACCTGTTTGTTATTATAATACGCCAAATTGAGTTCGTAATTTCATATTTTATGTTATAGACTGAATACTTTGAATCAACTAGGCTTTTCATGTAACTATGGGCACATATAATTAGGACCTAAGTTTATACTCTTGTTGCGTTTAATGTGTTATTGTTTCTGTGCTTATAAATATATAATTAGAAGAATAAAATATGGACAATTAGAGAAATGAAGTTCTACGAAGGATTTGTACAAGAAAGCGTCGTAATAAAATAGAAATTCATCCATGGCCAAGTGATTATGAAATATGTAACATTTTTACACAAATTATTTTCATAAGAGTCTTTTATGACTAACTATGTTACTTATATATTATGGATTATGCATAATATAATTATATAAATTATTCTCACAATACATAGCTGCCACAGTTTTCAATTTTTGAAAGAGTAATAACATAAAATCGAATCATTTTATGTACCTATATTTCAAATTCATTAGCTTGTCAGAGCGCCTGGAGCGCTAGGATGCCGCCACGGCGAACAATAATGATGACAGCGCTAATATGGCGCTCCGCAATCCGCACACAAGCGGTAACGAATGTTGTATTATTGTGTTTTGAACATAAATCTTTTTAGGTACATCGGGTAAAACTTTGATTATTCATAAACTATTAGGTATGTCTCAGTACATTATACACACACAGTACATATCTTTTTAATTTCTAAAATCAATCATTTACAAGTAAGAAGGTGACTTCTCTGTTTGCTATAACACAAGATATAGTATTTTTTTAATAATAAAGTAACTAATTAATAATAATAATAATAATTCTTTATTGATTCCAAAAATACAGATACATGATTATAGGTAAAGGCTAAAAGAGTTACAAAGTTAGGTAAGAATTACAATCCCCCCCGTGGGATCTCCACCTTGTCGTGGTGGGGGGGCTCAGTAACCGTGGATTGGTCACCCGCGGTGAAGCTAAGAGGGATCCAGGAGGGGACGCTCCGCGTGGGCTTGGAGGGGCCTGCGCAGGATGCGTCCAACGGTGCGGGTGCGGGGGACAGTTCTGTCTGTCCCTCGCAGTCGGGTGCGGTCGCGGGAGGAGAGGCGTGTCGGTGTTGCGTTGCCGCGCGCCCTATCTCCCGCGACCAAATGGGGGCGCACCATTCGATGCGTCGCGGTGGGGCCGCAGAGGAAGAGGAGATGCGGTATTGCGTTGCCGTCCTCCCTATCCTCTGCGGCCGCTGGGCGTTTTGGCGGCGGAGTCCAACACCTTAATCCGTCGCCAAGGGGGTTTTGTTCGGGGCCCGCCTGACCATCTGGCGGGACCAATACCCGTCGGAGGGTGGCGACGAGTGCTTTGGTGATGCCCCACCCTCCGACACACGGGTAAATGGCGGAAGTCGAGGTGGTTTTTAGTGGAAACACCACATACTCCGGCTCTTATTTCCCCCAAGAGTCGGAGATCCGAAGGGATTTTCCACCTCGTAAAAGAAAAAAATTACAATAAAAGAAATAATATGAAACTTTTTAGACCCAATATTGTAGAAATCTGTATACAATTTCATGAAACCCTGTCTCTTAAACTAGGATAAGACCTGTATTATAAGATTTATAAGAGACAGTGTTCGGCTAATATTTGTTACGCAAGTAAAATTAATACATTTATGAACTGTGTCTAATGTTAATTATTTCACTTAAAATACAGTAAGTTCCTATCTAATTTATTATAATATATAACTTAAACTACTTTAATTCGTGTGTATGTGCTGCGTGCGTGCGTGTGTGTGCGTGTGTGTGTGTTTTGTGTGTATATAGAGTTGACTGAATGAGTTAACATTTGTGTTAAGCAATGTATGTTAAAAGAGATTCCGTTCCCAAATAATCTTGTTGGAGAAGCCATTCTCTGACTTTATTTTTTAATTTATTTTGATTTAATCCCATTATATTCAGTTCCATGTGCACCTTTTTGTATATATATGCACTTAGTACATAATACTGATCTTTTGCGAAGGTGGTTTTATGTCGTATACTCGCTGGAAAATTAATTCGCTTATGTGGTTTTTCGTGGACTACGCTACTATGTTTTTTCAGGATACATTGGAGGACATATAGTTGACGTACACTTAAGACTTTGCAATCCGAATATAGTAGTGAAGTAGGGTAACAAAAGGGTTTTTGGGTCATGACCTTCAATATAGCTCTCTGGGCCCGCTCCACTCCTAAGAAATTAGTTTTTGTGGCACCTCCCCATACGGGGATGCAATAGCCGATGACTGATTGGCATAGAGCATAAAATACCATTTTCAGGATGTCTGGGTTGGCAGTATTTCTTAAAGATTTAAATATATGGATCAGCCGCATAGTTCTGTTTGAAAGGGCGTCAAGTTGCTTATCCCATCTTAAACCAGCATCGATGTGCACACCCAAATATTTAACATCCTCGGTTTTTGTTAGTTTAGGACAATAGCGTGGCGCAGACAATTGTGAGCAAGTGTGAGCTATTATTGAGAAGAGATGGTCTGGTAAGGTGTTTTTGCGAATTGCAAAAGTATTATAACACGTCTTCTTCACGTTTAAGGTTAGTAGGTTGGAGCAGCATAATAGCATTAATCAAAATAACACAGTGGCTTAAGCCACTGTGTTATTTTGATAAATGCTAGTTCTGCGTTGACTTTAATACTGTCCCACGATTGTCCGCTAACCACAATTGCTGTATCATCAGCATAAGCGTAGATTTTGGCATTAGCGAGAGTCATATTGCAGAGGTCATTCACATATATTGAAAACAAAATTGGGCCCAATATACTCCCCTGAGGGACTCCAAAAAAGATAGTTTCCTCATCGCTAACATACTCATCAATTTTAACGCATTGGGTGCGGTTTAGGAGGTGGCTCTTAAAAATTTGGAGAGCGATGCCGCTCACGCTAATTATCATTATTGTAATTACAGTGAAGTTAAAGATAACAGTTCTGCAGCGTCTTACACACATTTGACTTCAGTCATTCCTAACACGATCTGTTCTGCTAGCCAAGAAATGCCAAACAATTTTTTTTACAAATTTTACTCAAATTCCGTAGTGATAAGTAAAAATTACAAGAGGGATAGCAGTGACTGGTTCGAATTGCGTAAGAATATGTTGACAGATTGAAATTTTTGTATAGTGGTAAAAAGAAGAGATAACAGCAGTAAAGCCAACTTAGTAAAAAATATTTTGTACAAATAAAATATTTGTAATGTAAAATCAGTTGCGCATGGAATCTAAAATGAACAACTGGCTTTGCAACAACTGGCGAAGCAAGAAAATGTAACAATCGAGCCTTGTGGATTATTCGATTATTGGTGCCACGCCAGATGGGTTAATAGGTCCAAACACGATTGTGGAAATTTAATGTTCTAAAGTTGCCTATAAGAATGGCCTGGAGAATAGTATAAGAGCAAATAAAATACAAATATGGAAACATGATAAAAAAGTGAACTGACTAGTCTAAACAAATATTATAATTGTTATTACCAAATTCAGGGGCAACGCCACGTTACACGCAAACAAACGTGTTTATTTGCTGTGTGGAGTGGCGAAAGTATACCACTAAAAATAGAAATTATAGAAAGAGATGATGTTTTCTGGGAGAAGCTTGTGGCGTTTTATATGAATTGGCAGTTGCCTGAAATTGTTGATTTTCGTCAAGCTCAAGGGATGGCATTGCGAGATCACGGAGAGGAAAATGTTTCATCAGTGCTTGAAATTTCTACAATACCAAGCCGTAAAAGGAAAGTAAATGAAACTGTGCCTCGTGAACAACAGCAAATAATAAGTCTTATCACCTCACACACTGCCTTTAACATTCGATGAGAATAAAAAAAACCTGCCGGGTTGTAGCAGACAGCTAACTTTTGATGAGCTGTAAACTCTGTATTTCGTTAGTAAATTATAAATGAATATAAATAAATATCTTTTAATATTTATTTTCTTTGAAACAACACATATTTGAAGCGAAAGAAATTTGTAAAATTTAAAAAATTAAAATATTTTTCCATACAAACATGTATGACGAGAGCTAACGAAAAAGCAGTAACTCAAATTCTAATTCTATAATTTTCTAAGCGACATAGCAGTATCTCATGAATAAGGTATATCCACATATATTTGTGATGTTTCATCTATTTTGAAAAATAATAATGGGTTGGGTTTCGAAACGAGTCGCCTGAATTTGAGGGTATTTGGCTGCCGGAGTTGCGTCTAAATTTTTTTAAACAATTTCCAAAATTTCATAAATACTTCGGCAATTATGCAAAACGGAACATAGTTTTTATACTTAAGTACAGTTTTACAAATGTATTTTTTAGGTTTTATGTGAAAAACGTGAAACGAAACGCAAAAATGCCATCTTGGAATGATCATATTGACAGCTAATGTCAAATTTGTGCGTCATTGCTTTCGAGTGCCTTGGGATAGGTGCGACTGTAATAAATAAATAAATAGGTTATGTTAGGTTCTCTTTTGGCCCTCAATCCGAAAATAGGAGCCCTTCGCAGGGCTCCGACAAACTTAGTTTTATTAAACTAGTGTGATGAATGTGGAAGTTGGCAGTGCCATACACACCGATGATTGGAGATATTTTTTCAGAGGAAACCAAGTATTTCCGGCAAGTGAAAATGGTGAGGGGGGTTTCAAGTCCACCCCTGCTCCCTCTCCAATCATTCACAACCCCTAAAAACGGCGACGTATTTCGAAACCTTTGCCATAATAATTATACCTATAATAACAATAAACATCCATAAATAAATAAAAGAAATCAACTTTTACTAAACTTCAATTATCTCGTAACTCGCTTTAGTTGAGATACGGCTTTTGTGCTTAGTAGAGCAGTATTGTGTTTTTTAGGGTACCGTAACCAACAATTGTAAAAACGGAACCCTTATAGATTCGCAATGTCTGTCTGTCTGTCCGCCCGTAGGTCACAGCCAATTTATTGCAAAACAGATTTGAAAACTGGCAGGAATGGAATTAGATGTAGGTATTCTATGAACTGCTTCACTATTTTTATACAAAAACAAAACAAACATAATAATGGCCTCTCCATACATGGAACTGACTTAATTATTTTTATCATCTTACGGCACGTAGGTATTTACCTACTTTCGTCATCATTTAATACCTATAACGTCTAATGTAAACCAGTTTTGCTCATGGCTGCACTGAGAACAAAAATTGCGCTATGCCTATATTGTACAAACAGATTGATGTATGTAATATAAATTTTAATATCAGTATCTCAATTCAATATGCTAAAACGTTTTGCTTGCGATTTTGAAATATTGGAATACGGATGTCGCCAGAATACGGCCGCACGCGACGAGAATGAAGGGGGGCGCCCCGCAGTAGACGGAGCTAAGCTCCCTTCACCTCCCCTGCTTCACCCCCTCATTTACCAAAACAGTCGCTTAGGACAGCGCCTTAAAGGCTGATTTACGATTTACTAGGGATGCGGCATGATGTTTCTTGATGGATTTTCAGGTTGCGCGACATGCGGTTCAATCCACGTAAATAAATATAATGATCATAATGTTGACGAAGTAGAATATACGAAATTGTTAGGACTTATAATTGACGAAGGAGAAATTGGACTGGAAACAACACATAATTAGCCTAAATAAAATATTAAGTAGATCTGCATTTGCTCTCCATACGTTATCGTACAAAGTTAATACGGAGGTGCTTATCACCGCATACTACGGTATCGTTGAATCACACCTTCGATACGGCGTTATATTTTGGGGAAACTCGACCGATAAAGAAGCGGCATTTAAGTCTCAAAAAAGATGCATAAGATCGATATTTCACCTAAAATCTACCGACAGTTGTGTACCTTATTTTAAAAAAATTAAAATTTTAACACTTTCTAGTATTTATATATTAGAAATGGCATCATTTGTGAAGACTAATCCAACTCGCTTTGAACGACTAGCGGACATGCTGCCGCGGAATAGACGCAATAACAGCAAAATATGTCTTCATAATGCTAAAACTATGCTTATGCGGAAAAGTGCCTCCTGCATGGCTCCTATCATCTACAATAAATTACCGACATCATGGAAGAATCTGAATCAGAACAAATTTAAAAAAAATCTAAGAGCTTACCTTGCTGATAAAGCGTATTATAATATCTCTGATTTTTTATTGGACAAAATGATTGTTAAGTGATCTAGTAGTAGATAATAATTTAAACTAAATAATTTAATTACCTGTGACATTACAATGTTGATTGTTCATTAATGAAAAAATTGTAATTAGAAGACATCCCTTAATCAATCAATACACTTTGACATTTATTTTCTAGCTACATTTATTTTGACATTCATTTTTTATTTTTATATTACACTTGAACAAATATCTCCTAACTTTGACATCCATTAATCAAATATAATTAATTGACATTTTGAACTGAACTCTCACATTTGATTGTAGAATGTAAATCAAGATTTTGCATGCCGACTGGTAAAATATGGCTGAACTAAATTTACTATTGTACCATCTGACATAATATATGTATGTAATACCCATATTTGCGAAATAAATGATCATTTATCTTTTTATCTTTTTTATCTTTAAAGCCCTTTTTCTCAATGTGTGAACCTTCATATTTGTGGCGGGGAATATGCTGCACTATATTTAAGAGCGAGCCGATGTTGCGGGAAAGTACAAATGGCGCGTTACATGAGGAGGTTCAGTGAAGCAGATATAATATAAAGCATCGTTTGTTGCGTCGTGCTGTAGAACATCCTTTCTTTACAATTCTCTATTATATTGAACCTACAGTGTCCGATTAATAAGTCATACAAAGTACCTAATCCTACTGAACCCAGTAGTATGCTCGGCATCTATTTCCGGTGAATAAAATACATATTCTTCACAATCTATTTATTCCACGTATTAACCCTTGAGGTGCGATCAAACTAAAGGCAAAGTGCCACAAGTGCGAAAGGTCACGTTGCTGCAAATTTTCATTGGCATAGGTTAGCGGAAAAAAATATTTATGACACCTTAATATAATTATGTCACATAAATTGCATATCATTGTGTTGGTTACAAAATCAGCTATCATAGAAATAACATGAATTACTACTAAATACTCACCTTTCTGGCAAAACAAGCTTAAAAACTTAGAGGTTTATTTTTTTTCACTCGTTCACACAAACATTTCATCACATATTAATGAATTTCATTACTTGTTTGGTTCATAATCACAAAAACATTATCACATATACCTTTAGGTTTTCACACAATACATTATTTGTTTGTAACAAACGAATCTAACGCCACTAAAAAAAATATAATCCGAACGCGTAACAAAAAGTTCGCCGTGCCAGGCCGCCATGTTACTGTAACGAACACTGTGGCTGTGAATTATTTACCATTTAAAACACGATAACAGTGAAAATGTACAACAATACTAGTATTTAGTTGCTAAAATATGTTTTCAAATAAATAATCTGGGTACTTTTATGTCTTTCATAACTATTAAAAGAATATTTATCATAAAACACTTACGAAAATAGCGAGTTTCAAGAGTAGAAATAGCCCTTCTAAAAAGTTTTTGCCTTTTATCACTGTATTTCTTGTCTTTGTCACGAATAATGTCACTTCACAATTAATATTTATTTATTTCTGAGTAAATCTATATAAGTATCTTTATAAAATATTCACCGATTTCTTCCACAATACAACTTTTATTATAAAGATCGCGGAACAAAACACAACAATGGCGGACGCTTTCGCAACTGAGACACAGGTAATTATATTTCAATATTTTTTGGCACGTTTCGTTTCCCTCACCCTTCTAAAACGATTAAGTTGCATAGAATATGAACTATTCTAATAGTTACTACTTTCTTTTCTTGGTTTAAGTAAAACAAAGCGTGAAAAAACCGCGATCAATAGAACGATTTTTAATTGAGCACGACTGTGCGTGCCTCAAACACTTCGGACAACCAAAATTAGAGCACGACCGTGCGAGCTGTAATCACGTGGGGGGTTAAATGAGAAAGCAAAGCAGCCAAAAGGCTTTTAATCCAGTGGCCAGTTCACTGCCTACAAAATATGCCGGATAGGCATAAACATTGAATTTTTCGACGTACGAATCGATTTTATGTCGAACCTGTTCTATGGTAGCGGAATAAAATCAAACGGTGCTCCGGTTTTAGCAAGGCTCGAAAGAAATTATTTCTGTTTCAATTGTTTTGATTTTGTACTTGATAGTTCTTTTTATAAGGTGCTTTGTGATCCAGGTCATTTTTATTTTAACGGACCATGAGGAAAGTAATCTTGCACATTGTGATGTCAGCATATGTGACTGATTCGTGAAAAATGTTCTGTCCATTGCCAGTATCAAGTTTACAATAACAGAAAACACTTTTTATTTTACTATGCAGGGACTGTTGTCTGAAGATTTTGAATTGTGGGCCTGAATAAAAATACAACCCGATTGATATTCGACGGAAGTTTATGTAGTTAGGTACATAATATAAAAAAAATAGTTACTGGTATAAAAGACTAGAGTGCAAATACATGTCCAAAGCTTAGGCTCAAATAAATAATTGAAGATTGGCAGAACGCGACTAAGAATATTTCTGATATCATAAGAAACTAAACGCTGAGATAAGACAGTCTCCTATAATACAAGTAAATACCACAATTTTTTATGTTGCATTCGAAATAATACAGTTCTTTCAACCATAAAAGAGCTCTATTATATTGTAAGCCACGACAACCCATCACTATCAGATGTACTCATTTCTTGCTGGCCTCTATACCAAACACAGAACAGATAATTTCTTTCTTTCCATACAAAGATGTAGAAAAACATTACATTGTACGAGTCCGATGCTATCGTCGGTTTGCCTAACATTGACAAAATCGATTAGACGCCTTTTACGACATCCCGGATTTATAGCCGGGGTACTCTTAACCACTTAGGAGCGGAAAATACGAGGAATATACTGATAAACTTTGTTTTATTTATGGTTTTGGATGGTGGTCCAATGGTGGGTGAGGACAAAACTATATAGTGATAACGTTTCACAGGTAGATCAAGAATTGAGTTCTATGCAAGTTTTTTATACGTAAACGGTGCGTCAGTCAGTGAAAGTAATGCAAAGTGTTCAGGCAGTGACAGCTGTCAGTGAGTCTACGGGAGCAAAACTCAGCCTGCTCTTGCCTCTGCAAGAAACATGAATTTTCCAGGTCTCGACTCTCTAGTCCATGTGATGACGGAGAAACCGCATTCTCCAGGTCTTCTTATAGCCCTACCTAACTATCTTTCCAAACTACCCAGTCTAAGATTCGGTTAGGTTCTCGTGTAGTAAATCATGCGAAGTAGTTATTGGTGATTTGTTGAGCGTATAAAATCTGTTTTGATGTTATTAAGTTATATGTGACCTTAATGATATAAATAACTTACCCTCCTTATCGGGGTACACGAGCGTGATCCAATAATCACGGAAACTAAAGTTCAAAACCTTGTTATCTAGACCTAGAACACAGGTTTCCTAGTTTACTTCGTCTGGTTACAACAAAAATATCTTAGGACCACTATATAACCAAACTAACTTACAAATTTGACGACTCGAAATTTGTCTAAATAACAGTGTTAATAACTTCCACCGGTGTCAGTGTTGTAGGCTGTACTTACCAAGAGTTTGGGTAATGGGTGTTTGTGTTAGATAAGGAAATGTAAGATTAAACAGATTCCAACATGTCTAAATTCAAACTTATATTGTTATGACAAAAGTGTCAACGTCAAAGTCAAAATCCATTAATCACGTAGGTCATAATCTAACACTTATGAATGACAAATATAAGAAATAATAAGATAAAGAATAAAGATTCTGAATTCACATTTACTGCACGTCCGCATTGCAAGACTGTGTTCGTTTGTTATTCGCGCCAGAGTAATAAACAGATTATTTTAATGAAACAAAATAGCACACAGCTTACGTTTGGTAGCGATAACCGACACCCAGGCGAAAGGAGTCGCGGCAACGCATAGCCAAAATTATTTTCCTAAAAAAGCTGAAATTTGGCATGTATGTTCTTTGGGAACCGTAGGGGTGCACTAAGAAGGGATTGTTTGAAATCCAGACGGGATCATTAAAATAAATACAGCAACTTATAATGTGTAAGTATTGAAATGTATAAGTATAATTAATAAGTTTTTCCGTCGATAAGATGTTCCATGCATACCGTTAAAAGTCAAATTTAACTGGTGTTGGTACGATTATCACCGGAATGGGTACCAATAATGAGGACCTTGAAACTTAATCAAATCATACTCATAATGTCCACACACGTCGACACGTTCCAGGTATGATGTTGCATTTTAAGCTGTAGTTAACCTCGCACAGTGCCTTGTTTTGGGAAATTCCATTCCTACGCGGAGCAAAACTTCGTTTGACTCACAAATTCTAGTTTTAAGTCTAGGTTCTATTTAAGGTCTGTTGTTTGAATTTTAGTAATGTGCTACGCGATATAAAATTAATTCCTAAGCCTTTTCATCCTAAATAGTAGACAATACGAGTGCCCAGTTCACGGAGTATTCCGTTTTACATCCACTCCAAATTCATGTTACAAAATATACCGAGAAATTTACTATACGCCCAATCGATTAACTCATAGTAGATGGTGCGGGCAAGTCTGAGCTTAAACTCCAACGAACATGTTCAAATTTCAGCCGATGTATGAAACTTGAACGAAGCGATTTTGATAACTGTGAAGTAGATGGAACTGACATTTAGTTTAAGATAATACACTCTAGAGGCGGGCTGTCAAAATGAGCTGCCGTTAATATATGCTAAGTAGTGGTAATTAGCTTTTTAACGTTTTTATGTCTGAGTTTTTACGTTAATGTTGATAGACTTAGCGAATTTATCTTTGGAAAAGTGTTTTCGATACTTGTAAGGTACAAAATTTTATATTTTGAGATAAACAAGGGTGCTAGGAATTTTGCTAATAAAAAGATTATTAAGTATAATAAAATTGTCCTCCTTCTTTCCTTTTCCCATAATTTGTGATCAGGTCTACTCACCGCGTTTACTGACCGTATTTACTGCATTCTACCCGCATCGTCGGCGCGTTTAAAAAACATGGTGTGCAAAGGCTACAATAGTACCTTTGCGAAGAGACAGAATACTCAACATCAACACCTATACAAATCTGTTTAGCCAGCTTGGTCCAAATCCTCATATTGAACCATAGTGATATTGTGAAGCAAATCAAGAAAGTCGCAAATTAAGCAAATTAAGTCCGGCAGAGAACTACGAACTGTGAAAGAAATAAGTGAGTTATTATATATTTTACAAGTATAGAACTTTACTATCTTTATCATTTTATTACCTAAAAAGTTGTTCTCCATTTTAATCGCAAAATCCTACTTTGCATAACTTTCGCAAAGTTTCATATTATTCCTTAACATCAAGTGCTGAAAGTTTTTTAAGTTTTAAGTTTTTTTAAGAAAACTAAATACCTGTGGGAAAGTTGTAGACTCTTGTTTTCTGATGTTCGGCGTTGTTACCAAGAACAAAATAAAAAGCACTTGGAAAGTTATAAGATAAAATATAAACTTAAAGCCCAATGAAATTGTTTACCTATCAAAGTATTAATTAAGATGACTTCTTTTATCTATACGAAACTTGCTTCGCATTAAAGGGATGATTTTTTAATTTTCAGAAATTAAACATTTTGCTATTTTTTCGTCGTTGTTGGGTCTAGTTTTGAATCAGTACTTAATGTATAGTTCATGTAAATATTGCTTTGTCTTTTTTTATAATTTTAAATATTACGAAACATTTGAGCGCCTTCTTTAAATCCAAACGGATTTTTGCATCACGGAGTAAGTAATTTATCATAAAACTGGGCATTGCTCATAAAACAGATTAATGTGAACGTGGCGCATTTGGACCACATTATATTTACGCAGTTTGCATTTTCTTGCTATTATCGTCAATGAGGCAGGCAAGGATCTACAATTTCATCAGCATGTTGCCAACTTATTCTTAAGTTTGATACAAATCAAATATCAATGAACTTAAAAAATAATGGAAAACGATGATAATGTCTTTCAGCCCGAATTCTGGCTAAGACGATCAACAGACCGCAGCCGCGAACGCGAAAGTTCGGTCAAGTTTCGGTTGAGGCTTTAACAGAAACTAATCACCTGCGACAGATATGTTAAAGTGCACAAGTGTGAGGACTAACTGTGCAGTGTATTCTCGTTCTCGCTCACTATCATAGTCTAATGGGATAGTGCTCCAACTCTTCGGGGGTGCGATTGCTTGCCGGGTCAAAGACTTAAGGCGTTTTATGACGCACAGGCTTTTAGCTTCCTGAAAAAAACTGTAACAATTGTTAACTAAAGCATGAAACTCAAGTACCGGTATCAAAATAATAAAATATTCTATGAATATATAGCTGTGACGGTTGCTTCCATTTCCGTCGTGCTTTGAAAATCAGAAAATTTTGTAAAAACCTTAATTAGGTTCTTTTTATTCAAAATATCTATTGCGCATTCTTGGATTTGGAAAAGGCTTACGATAAGGTAGTGAGGAATGAAATGTGGTCGGTACTGTCGATGTATGGGGTGAATAGCAGCCTCATCCGAGCTCTGAAATCCCTTTATGAGGATTCTAGAGCTCGTGTGAGGATAAAAGGGCCATACACTGACTGGTTTACCATCAAGACAGGTGTTAGGCACACATCCCTGTCTCCTTCCCTCAGCGTCGCCGTGGCTGTTCTATCTCTTCATGGACAGATGTTTGCAAGATTTGAAACAGTGACTGTGGATAAAGGATGAATGAGTAACTTGTCAAATGCCTTCTATATGCTGATGATTAGGTAATACTTGCGTCTTCAGCGGAGGAGTTGCAGGAGGTACACTCATGCATGGTGCATCAGGGAGGAAAGGGGAATGAAAGTGGATGTGACCACGACGAAAGTTATGGTTTTTGAAAAGGAGGAATGTGTTACGGCTTGTAATGTTATGATCGATGGACAACGAGTGGAACAAGTGAATGATTTTGTATATTTAGGTACGCTGTTTACTAGGAATAGTAAGAATGAAGAAGGTATTGAAAGAAGAGTTAATGCAGATAATAGGGTGAATGGAGCTTAGAAAGCTTTTATGAACAGTCAAAACGTGTCCAAAAAGGCACATTTGGCTGTGCATAGAGAGGTATTAGTACCTACAGTTATGTATGGTAGTGAAAGTTGGGTATGGCAGAAGAGTCATGAAAGTAGAATAAATGCTGTAGAAATGAGAGCACTGAGAGGTATGTGTGGTGTGTCTTTGACTGACAAAGTAAAGAATTGTGTGATAAGAGAGTGGTGTGGGGTACAAAAAGATGTAGTGACAAGCATCGAGAAAGGTATGCTATGGTGGTTTAGGCACGTGTAGAGGATGGATGACGAAAGACTAACCAACCAGATATGTATATAAGGCAAGTGTGAATGGGACAGGACGAAGGGGCAGACCTAAGCAGACGTTCTCTGACCAGATTGGAGACATCCTAATAACAGGACAAGTTAGAAGCACCCTGAACAGAAGAGTAGGCATGAGGAATCTGATGGGAGTGAATGAAGCAATAGAGTTATGTCAAGATCGTTGCAAATGGCGTTCCGTAGTCTCTGCCTACCTTTCCGGGAAACAGGCGTGAGTCTATGTATGTGTGTATTATTCTAAAACAATTAGGTATGTATTAAAAATTAGCAAAGTGACAAATTTTATGTATGATGTATGTACACAGGAAGAAGTGATATCATATCCTGAATATTATATTTTTAACTCAAAGAAAACGTTCAATCCCCAGTTCTTAATGGTAAAGTATTGTAAAATCATATCCTAGTGAGCGCTAACGTTATAAATCCCACTTTATAATAATAATAATTTATAATAATTTATTTCGGTATCTTATAATAATATAGGTATTACAGTGTCTTACACGGGGTTTCCTTTTAAGTAAAATACCTTATTACTTGTGCTAGGAGCTTGGGCCAGCGCTGGGGCTGCTCCCCATCCGCCAAAAGGGAAGGAGGTGGCGTAGTGTCCGCACCGCCTTCCAGGTAGCTTTGAAAGATGACGACGGGGCCCGCCAACACCAACGGCGAGCCAATCCCGGGCGAGGTCACGGAAAAGTATGCTATCCGTGAATCATGTGACCCGTAGAGACACCACGGTAGTTTTAGTGTGTATGCCCCGAACCCCTTTAGGGGAGATCTTCCACACACCTCCTCCGCCAGTCCCAAGCCCGGTCGATCACACTCTGGCCGGTTCGGAGTCGAGTTGCGATGGCTCATATAAGTGGAGTTTCCACTGTAATTAACAAAAAAAAGGAGCCCTGAACCCACTGACCAAATTCCTTATTTCAGCTACAGTAGTTCAGGCTATGTGATGATATGTCAGTCAAGACAAGTGATTTGTACCTACGATTTCAACAATCTCAGCCATAATTATAAACTTCAGTTCACGTCGAACAGGATAGTCAACTAGTCATTATAATTATTAAGAAATTACTAACAATATATTGCTTCAAGTTGGAAAGTTTTGAAACTAGATACGGCAAAGTACAATTAATAATCGGCACTTAGAGTACAAGTTCACAGGTAAATTACAATAGCTGGAAGCTAGGTACAGCTGGTCGCAATTAATACTTGCGACACAATAACGGTAAAAGTAATATTGCTGTTCAAGCGAAATTGGTGGTTGCTATGTATTGCAGAGTATATAGTGCCAGGATTATAAGCGATTTCAATAAATGAAGAGGACAACTATGTAAAACATTTGTATGATTAAAATATAAGTCTATTATATTATGTGTAGTCTGAAATTAGTATACCGAGTTCGGATGTTTATTTTACCGCTGAATTCAATATTCGATATATCTATAGCTACATACAAAATATGTCAAACATGTATCTGGAATGTCCAAATCCATTGATAGGTCGAATATTGAAACCGGCCGTTAATCGCTTACCTTATTATCTGTTGGTAAAGGTATATAAATGTTCGAATAGTATTCGAATGTTTGTTGAATTATTCGACTATATTCGTTTGTTGACAAACAAAGTTATTGATAACGGCTCGGCTAGCGGTCAAATATTGACGAAATAAAGCAATATATTTTCTTGTACAGTCTTTCGTTTTTATAAAATGTGCTCTGTTTGTCCAATTGAGTTGGACGAGGCATAGCCACGTATATTTTTTTGAGGAAATTTTATATACAAACTAGAACTCGTGCACATTTAAGAACAACTTTTTATTTCTCATAAAGAATTGCATACATAATTCACTTACTGAGAAACAATATTTAAACTTAAATTTATATTTCGAGCGCACAAAGTATGTAGGTAAGTTAGAAACAAAACAACGTAACAAAAATGTCGGTAAACAAATAACATTTAAACGTTAAGAAACTCGATCGTAAATTAACCGAGTAGAACATGGATGCATGAATTGATTTTTACTAGATGTGGCATTGATGGCATCATAGCCTGTTATCGACAACTTTTTAGGGTTCCGTACCTCGAAAGGAAAAAACGGAACCCTTATAGGATCACTTTGTTGTCCGTCCGTCTGTCAAGACCCTTTTTCTCAGGAATGCGTGGAGGTATCAAACTGAAATTTATACTAAATACTCGAATCTACGGTTCCATAGAGCTGTAAAAAAATCAAACTTCTAACCCAACGCAATCAAAAGATACAGCCGTGTATGCTGCAAATTGCAGCATATTTACAAACTCGCATTGGAATCAAAACCTACAGGGTACTTCCTGTGAACTCAGAATCTTGAAATTTGGTACGAAGTAACGTCTTATATCACATATAAAGGAAAAATTGCGAAAACCGTAAATTTTTAGTTACAGCATATAAAAAAATATTTTTTATAAATTTAAAGTTACCACCCCTTTCTCTTGAACGCGTGGAGGTATTAAATTGAAATTCATATCAAATACTCAAGTATATAACACCGTTAGGCTGCAGCAAAATCAAACTTCTATGTCAACGCAATCAAAAGAAAGAGCAATATAAGCATATTTTATAACTCGCAAGTGAATCAAAACCTACAGGGTACTTCCCGTGAACTCAGGATCTTGAAATTTGGTACGAAGCAACGCCTTATAGCACATATAAAGGAAAAATTGCGAAAACTGTATTTTTTTAGTTACAGCATATAAAAAAATATTTTTGATAAATTTAAAGTTATTACCCCTTTCTCTTGAACGCGGTGAGGTATTAAATTGAAATTCATATCAAATACTCAGGTATATAACACCGTTAGGCTATAACAAAATCAAACTTCTATGTCTACGCAATCAAAAGAAATAGCAATATAATCATATTTTCAAACTGGCGTCTACTCGCAAGGGAATCAAAACCTACAGGGTACTTCCCGTGAACTCAAAATCTTGAAATTTTGTACGAAGTAACGTCTTATAGCCCAGATAAAGGATGCGGAAGGCTGAGGACCGTGTACTGTGGTGCGTGTTGGGAGAGGCCTATGTCCAGCAGTGGACTGCGGTAGGCTGATTGAGATTTTAAATAACCCAGACGCTGCAAACGGCCATTGTGAATGCTTGCATTTCGAAATGTTTAATGTCAGAGTGATAACTGTATATAGGTCACCACAATGTCCAATTAATGTTGCAATAAAATGCATAAAACAGCAGGTATAATTCATGTTCTCGTCTGATTGTCGTGGGAGACTTCAATATTGATTTTAGTATGAATCCCCAAAATTGAATTTTCACATATTTTTCATCTATAAACATGTTTCCGTTAATACACTAGCACAACACGCAGTAGTACATTTATAGATAACGTTTTTTCGAACTTCAATGTTCAATGTGGTACTTTCATACCTTTTTCAGTCTCCATTTACAGATCTGGTTCAAATTTGATACTTAATTCCATACTTTAGAATTTTTATTTCCTTTATATGTTTTTTTTTTAATTTACATAACGTAACATAACTTCACGCCTTTTTATCCCTGAAGGGGTAGGCAGAGGTGTATTACACACCCACACTTCGCCAGTTATGTTTCGGTCCCCATGTAATAGAGTGCGAGCCTATTGCCATCTACCGGGCACATTACTAAGCGAGCGATAATTAACATTTTAAATACAAACATATTTAACTCCGAAAAGTCAGCGATTTGTGCCTGGGGTACCTGGGGATCGAACCCGAGATCATCGTCTCCACAGTCCGTTACCTACACCACTGGGCTATCGCCCCTTACTTATTTTTTTTATTTATTTTAGAATATTGATTATTGTTTTATTTTATGTGTAAATAGTCACCCTAGTTTAATTTTCATCGCAAATAAATACTATAATTATTAAAAATACATAATTAGTTAGGTTACTTAATTAGATTTCTAATAGTTACTAAAACTTTGTAAATCAATAACTTTGATAAAAAATCTTACCATCATTCATCAGCAGACTTTTGCAAGGCTGCTGCAAGGCTGGTATAGGTATTTAAGTTATATTATAAAATAAGCGATAATGTTAATATAAAATAAAGGATGACTGATTACAAACGACAAATACACCTTTTTCTTTAATTTATGCTCCTCCAGCTTTCCATACTCTAATGTTATGGATTTCATTTTGCAATAAAAATACCATTACTATGACTGGTGAACTTTTACTTATATACCTTGAGACGGAGGATCTCAGGTAGGACGTCGGGGTTCGAGAGAAACACTGCTAGGCTGAACAGGTTCTTTATTATGTCTCACTACCGCCTACATACAGTATGACCGAACTAGGTAAGCACTGGCCTAAGGGGTTGGAGCGTAGACTCCCGCTGCTCTTCGACGCTCGCAGGGTAGCTGCTCGTAGGGTCGCCGATGAGCTGGCCAAGGTGCGCTGCGCAGGCAGCTCTGTGGTCGAGGTTCAGGCTGAGCGGGGGTCTCAGGCGGTGCAGCCGATGTGGGCCGAGCGGTCAAGCTCATCAATAGCTGCATAATTAAAATCTTTAAATTCAACAACGTTCCGCTGCGCGAACGCACACAACCTTAAATAATTACATCACATATTGTTTTAATAATTATATATACCTACAGGTTTGTACGGAACCCTCGGTGCGCGAGTCCGAATCGCACTTGACCGGTTTATTTTTGTAATATTATGATTTTATTATTTAAAGACTATATTAATTTTATTTTATTATTCGAATTATATTTTTAGGTATTTACGTAGTATTGGATTTATTTGTTGTCGTTTAATTTAAGTAATTACTAATGTTTATTTTTGATTGATTAATTGAATTATGAATTAATTTAGAGGTATTTAGTTAATCTATATATTGTATGTATTTTATTTATATGTAATTATACAAATATTTTTTTTTATTTATTCACTTATTTGTATGTATTACTTGTGTGAATTTTGAGTAGCTTTTTGAACCAGACATAACTTTTTTCTTCTTTTATTGCTGATGGTAATTTATTGTAAATTGTAACATCATACTCCAAATTTTTTTTTCCATAGTTAGTTCTAGGAGGACGGGTCACTAAGTAACTAGCACGTCTTAGATTGATCCTTCGTGTTTGCTGTTTTGTTACAAACTTTTAATTTGAGTGGATTTCCTTATTTAATATTTTACGTATGAGAATACATGTGTAGTAAGTGTACGTTTGTCTTATGTTCATTATTTTTGTTTCCTCGTATATCTTTTCAGTAGGTGTCCGAAAATTATAGTTAAATAAAATTTTAATTAATCTATTCTGAACTCGTTGAATTGGATCTATGTTAGTCTTCGCTGTAGTACCCCAGATTTCAATAAGGTAGTCGATATGAGGCTTAACTAGAGAATTGTAAATTAGATGTCGTACTTTTTGAGGGAGACAATTTGTTATATTGCGTAGTCCTGTGAGTGGACTTAGTTTAAGTTTAAGTTTTTCTAAGTGTGGCTTCCAGGTTAGGTGACTATCTAAAATAAGTCCGAGGTATTTTTCTTTTGGTTTTTGTTCAAGTAGTTGGCCGCCTATTTTATTTCAAAAGTATCCGTTATTTTTTTTATTTTTTGTTGTAAAAATTACATAATTTGTTTTTGTAATGTTAATGGTTAAAAGATTTGACAGGAACCACTCATTCAACAAATTAAGATCATTCTGAGCGTCGGCTATTATATCTTTGACAGAGTGTCCAAAGTAAAACAGACTTGTATCGTCTGCATAAAGGGAGATGTCTCCTTTGAGGCCTAATGCACTGATACTGTTTATATAGATAAGGAACATTAAGGGGCCCAGTATTGATCCCTGGGGGATGCCAAAATCGAGAACACAGGGACTGCTTTCATATTCACCTATTTTTACAATTTGTTTACGGCCATCCATATATGATTTAAAAATTTCAAGTGCTTTGCTTGTAACACCACTGAGTTCTAGCTTTTTTAACAGTATGTCATGGCTGATGGTGTCAAAGGCTTTTTTTAGATTAATAAATATACCTAGAGCAACTTGCTTTGTATCAATTTTATTTTTAATTTTAGTTACAAGATCAATTGTATCAGCTAAAGTATATGACTGAGCTCTAAATCCATACTGTTTCCGGTAAAAGAAACCTTTTGAATTAAGGAATGATTCAAATCGGTTGTAAAAAATCTTTTCAAAAACTTTAGAAATCACTGGGAGAACTGAAATTGGGCGGTATTTGCACGGGTCAAATCTACTTCCGGATTTATGAATAGGTACAACTTTTTCAACTTTTAAATCGTTTAGAAAAATACCTTGTGCCATGCAGTGATTAATGCAAGCTGTTAGTTCCGTAGCAATAATATCTGTTACGCATTGAATCGTTTTTGTACTAATACCATCAATGCCAGATGCAGTATTACAGTCCAAGTGTTTAATTATGGTAATAACTTCTTTCGTAGTTGCTGGTTTTAGAAACTTTAATTCGGTTGTATCAGTTAGTCTACACTCTTCTAAAATTCGACTTCTTTTTGATTCTTCGAAGTTCTTATTTGCTAGGGTTGAGCCAATAGTCGAGAAGTATGAGTTGAAACTTTCGCATATTTTCTTTTGGTCTGTAAAAGTACCAGCTACCGTTTCAAGTTTGTCCGGTCCAGTTTTATTATGCAGTTTGTTTTTTGACAAATCAAATATTAAGACGCTGACAACAGCCAAATGACAAAAAAGGCTTGTCTCAAACAATTTTTTTGCTAAATCCATAAAGTTTGTGACGGCGGAAAAAATATATGTAACCTTGAACATATTTCTCAGAACCCTGTTGTATACAAAACACGTTTTTGAAAAGTTTTCTCGATACAAAAAAATAGTAAACTAACCTCTTAAAATGATCCTCCAACAAAAATATCTATATTACTTATTAACGTACGTTGGTAAAATTTATAACAATAACGTATCATATTTAAATACAGAACTTGGTTGTTTTTTATTTTTCACTGCTCAACTTATTTTTAAGTAATTATTTTATTTTATGTTTTGTAAAAAGTTCTGAACGTCCCGTCTTCGTCGCGCTTCTCTTTCTTATGTATGCAATCCGACAGTGACAGCAGCAGCACAACTCAATAGCGGTTGTCAGCGCCTTAATCTATGAGATCTGTTGTGCGGATATAATAATATCGAACATTAAAGACGAAATGGTTTAATTTTTTTTTAATTTACCTTGTGACATATTCAACAATATTATAAATTGCGGCATTATGTTATGAATATATTATTTGAGTATATATGTTACACCCATAGTGATTAATATAAAACTATACATAATGACTAGTCAATATAAATACTTAATTACTAAATTGCTTTGACAATTTGATAAATTAATCACTTCATCTGGATGTTATTCATAAAGTCAGGACAAAAAAGTCAAAGTAATGAATACGATACGACTTACTTGCCTTACCATTGCGATACAGCGTGGCTTGATCACCAAGCCACGGTTTAATGAAATCTGGGAGTCAGGGGTCAATGTTTAATAAGCAAAGTTGACGGAGGCTCCTACTTTTAGGTTGAGGGTCACATGTGTAAACCTGACATAACTTATTCAAATGGTTCTCCTGGTTAATCGGCCAGTTAAAATAACGATGTCCAGTACATACGGAACTGATTAAAATAAAACTTTACAAGATTTACTTCACTTATTATATTACTTCATCCAAGAGTACTAAGATGTTATATAAAATAGCTAGTTAATGTGATTAATTCGGTGTCAATTATTACTTTGGCCAAAATCAAAAGATATTATATATAATGGCAAGATAGTATAAATAATATCCGCATTTATTACTTTCGCTGTAACATATATATTAGATTGTCTTTCGCGGGAGAGGAAAAGAATGGAACTGTGCTAGTGGAGTTTCCATGCCGTTCTTTTGGTTACTAGGGTCAGTTTTCTTCATGTCTGGGATCAACAGCCTAAGAATTTTTAGTATTCCTTAAAGACATACGATCTTGCCTTACATAATCTTTTTTGAGTCTCTGTACACGTAAGGTATTACGTGTACGTAGCCCAGTGACTTGTCATGAGTACCATATCATCGCAGAAATTAAACTTTGGTAGCTAAAACATATTTTGTAGGTGGTTCTCTGTAATAATTGGTTCGGTTTTACACCGAAACCGTACCGTGTTTTCACTTCACTCACGAGCGGGTTTTCCTTGGTGGAAGCGGTAAATCACATACAACGGTGCGGCGCGGTACGAACGAGACGGCGTTCTCAGCGAGCGGAATGTTCACGACTCTCACTCGCGTTCACGATCGCGTCGACGAATCAGGCGGAAGGCAGTGCCCTTCCAGGGAGTGGGATAGAGCGGGACGGAAATATGGTATCGCTCGCACTAGACGTGGAACGATTGATCTTGATGCGATTAGTTATATATAGGAAGGTAGATGGCGCTACCATATCCCCCCGGCCCTAAAGGGTTGCCTTTAAAAAAAATAGAATTGAACTTAGCTATGTTGGGTGTATTATCGCATAACCCATCAATAGGCTAAGACAGCGATATGACAATAAAATTAATCTAAACTAACTTTAGCGAAAACTACAAACGCAATAATAGCGAAAACTACTAACTAAATACTTAAACTAAGAGGTAAGTCAACTTCAGGCTAGATCTCACTGAGTTGGAAGCGGACAGAGACGTACAACAGGGCGCACGTAACTCCCCTTGGCGGTTTTCACGGTAACAACGCGAGTTGTACCGTCCTTGGAAGTATGCAATTTCTCTACGATGGCTAACGGCCATGAAAGCGGCGGAGCATTATCATGTATTATGACGACCAACGTACCCTCCTGTATAGGGGATGCAGGACTATTCCACTTGGATCTAGCCTGAAGCTGGTGTAGATATTCCGCACGCCAACGCCGCCAGAACGACTGCACGAGTTTATCCAGCAGAGTATGTCTCTGGAGCAAGCTTGAAGAGTCTGCTTCAGGAGCCGGAAATGACGATAATGGCACTGTGTTCAGAAAATGTGCAGGGCTTAACGCGGATGGTTCTGCAGGGTCACTACTCAATGCCGTGAGCGGACGCGAGTTGATCAGTGCCTCGACTTGTGCAAGGACAGTTAAAAGCTCTTCGTAAGAGAGGATCTGTTGACCTATAACCTTGAAGAGATGCTTTTTAATTACTTTGACCATGCTTTCCCAACATCCACCGAAATGCGGTGATGCTGGTGGAATAAACTTCCAGTCGATATGATTTATGGAAAGTTCCTCCTGAAGACGAGTACGATATTCTTCCCTGAGAAACTTATAAAGGTCGCGTAAATAAGAGCTTGCGCCCACAAAACAAGTGCCGTTATCCGTGTACAAACACTGTATAGGGCCGCGCCGTGAGAGAAATCGTTTAAGGGCTGCCAGGAATGACACCGTGCTTAAATCTGTCGCAACTTCAATATGCGTAGCGCGCGTCGTTAAGCATGTAAAAATACATAGCCAGGCTTTACGGCTTTTAACACCTCGACCACGCACTGGCGTATACTGCAGTGGTCCTGCGTAATCACAACCGGTGTGTGTAAACGCTTTAGCAACCTGGTTGACGCGCTGGCTAGGGAGATCGGCCATGGGAGGGAAAGTCGGACGCGGAAGAAATTTGAAACAGACGTTACATTTATGTATTCTGTGACGAATTATTCGTCGAGCGGCTAAAATCCAATACTTATGCCTAAGTAAGGACATAAGCAACTCCGGACCGGCATGGAGGTGCTTCTTGTGATAAAAATCAACAAGAAGGTCGACAACATGATCATGTCGCGGCAGAATACAAGGATGTTTGTAGTTATAAGGTTCATCCGAATTTGACAGACGACCCCCAACGCGTATGACGCCATGTTCATCGAGAAACGGCTTGAGTCTAAGGATAGCGGGAGAACAATTTACATTGTCTTTTAAATTTTGAATGTCGTTACTAAAATGAACAGCTTGTACAGCTCGTAGTAACTTACATTCTGCGAATTTCAGATCAGTACTAAATACAAAAGTCTCATTAGGTAGGTGCCTAAGAAACCTATAGACATAAACGATGGCGCGGAGTAACTTAGACCACGATGAAATGCGTAGTGCGAGTGCATAGATGGGAGACTCCGCAACCTCAGCAATCACGGGATAAGAAACAGACTTCCGCTCGGGTACATCTTCGTCTTCTGCACTGTGGTCAAAGGGTTGCATGGGCCATTCTGACGGATCATGGGAGATCCAAGAAGGTCCACGACGCCACAATGGATGATGCAGAAGATTAAGTGGAGTGACACCACGAGACAAGCAATCTGCGGGGTTCTCAATACCCGCGACGTGATTGAAACAAGTAGCAGGAACCAGTTCAATCAATTTGCTAACGCGGTTGGCGACAAAAGTCTGCCAGCGATGAGGAGAAGAATGAATCCAAGCGAGCACTACTTTGGAGTCGGAGAATGCGTATAATTTATTAATGGGGTAGTGAGGCAAAACTGTGTCTTGAACCTTGCGGAGCAACTGAGACAGCAGAAGGGCCGCGCACAACTCCAGTCTCGCAACTGAAACGGTTTTAACAGGCGATACCTTAGACTTGGCACAAACTAACTGCACCGAGTAGTTAGAACCAATGCGGACTTGCAGATTTACGACTCCGCCGTAAGCACGCTCGCTGGCGTCAGCGAAACCTATCAAGTTGATGGTACATCCATCTACCAACCCAAGATGACGCGGAATAGTAACTTGATTGAGCGCGGTAAGCTCAATACAAAACTGGCCCCAAGCGGCGACAATATGGTCAGGGGGTGTTTCATCCCACTCACACTTTGATAGCCAAAGCTCTTTGATCAAGAGCTTGGCGTACAAAATTGTGGGATCCACAAAACCCATTATGTCCCATAGTCGAGCCACTGTGGACAGCATAGTGCGTTTGGTGCACTTATTATCTGGTGGTGAGACGTCAAACCGAAAACTATCGCAGGATTTGTCCCAGCGTAAACCGAGAACCTTATGCGGTACAGACTTCTCAAACTCAATGTCTGGAGAAGCTTTATGAGAATCAGGTATGCGTGCGAGAACCTCCTTAGAGTTGCTTGTCCATTTGACAAGATCAAACTGGCCTCGCTTGAAAAGCTGAATAAGCTCTTCACAAAGCGAAATTGCTAGCGGAGCGGATATGACACTACAGGCAATGTCATCCATGTACAAAGCGGACTTCCGCTTTGGCAACAGCCGCTGCGGCGGGAAAGTGATCGCCTTCATCAGCGATCAACTGGCGAACAACTCGTAACGCGTGATATGGGCTAGACTTGAGTCCAAAGCAAACACGATTGAACTGATACACAGATAAAGGTTCTTTCTTGTCAAAACGATAAAAGACCCGTTGAAATCTACGGTCAGATTCGCGAACGCCGATATTGAGGAACATTTGGCGGCAATCAGCGGACAGAGCGATTTGGAAAAGACGAAACTTTATTATGATGTTAAATAAATCACCCTGTAGATTGGGCCGGCATGCAAAATGTCATTAATCGACTGACCCGATGTAGTCTTACAACTAGCGTCTAAAACCACACGAAGTTTAGTAGAGGTTTTATCTTCGCGAACTACGCCATGATGCGGGATATAATATGAGGGCAGAGAGTTGCCCTCGTTGTTTACAACTACACTCAAAAAACCTTTATCTATGTAGTCACGAATGACGTCATTATAGGCGCTGCGTAACTTAGGTGATGCATCAAGTTTACGTTCCAAACAATGGAAACGTCTGAGCGCAGCAGCGTACGAGTCGCCTAACGAATAAGGGTCACCACAGAATGGCAACGCCACAACGTATCTGCCACTGTCGTCACGAACAGTGGTAGCGCGGAAATGTTTTTCACACTCGAGATCTTTATGGCTCATCGAGGGCGGTGCGGTAACCTCTTCAAGCTCCTAAAATCGCTTGAGAAGAGAGTCAATATTGTTTTCTTGAAGAACAGAACAACAGCAAGACGTAACGTATTGAGAAGTATGTAATGTAGGTACGGTACCCATAATTACATACCCGAATACCGTCTCAATAGCGGGCGGTAAGTTATTTTGCTCACTACGTACCACTTTAGTAAGTAGCAAGTGCGGGAATATTGCGGCTCCGATCAAAACATCAATGTCTGCCGGATTCGCTAACTCCGAATCCGCTAGTGGTAGTGACTCGAGATGTGTGAGGAGCGACACGTCCACATTAGCGTTTGGCAACGTGTCTGTAATACGTTCCACGATAAGCGAAGAAATGTTAAAATTAATATTCCTATCAAAACGCGAATGTATTTTAATATCTACGGAACCCTTGCAATGCTTTTCTGATCCGCCTATCCCTTTGACGGTTGAGTTAGTATTTTTAAAGTTATTCCATAATCCGAGGCGTTTGAACAATTCTAACGTTATTAAATTGGTCTGAGATGCGCTATCTAGCAGACAACGTACCATGTGCGGCGACCTATTGACATCATATATGATAACTTGCGCTGTCGCTAACAGAACAGTCTTAGACGCCATACATGGCGGCCTAGCACTGCTCTGATCACTACAAGCGCGCGAAGGCCGTCCGCGCGTGCGTGCCGCCCGCGCAATGGATGTCGTACACAACGATATCTCATTATTGCGAGGCGTGGAAGGCGCAGCTACCGTGTTCTGCACTTGCGTGAGTTTGTCAAGGTTATCGGCTTGACTTGACAACCGGTTATTTTTTTCAAAATGTAACAGTGTATGATGTTTTTGTTTACACGTGCGACATCTCTTTCTACTGGAACAATTACTCGTTTTATGTTTTATGCTTAAGCAATTAATGCAAGCTTTGTTATCTTTTACGCTTTTAAAACGAGCAATTGGATTTAAATCATTAAAGGTGGGACACTTATAGTAATGGTCGTGCACTATATTACTGCACAGACACTTCTGTGAATTATTACTATTAGATTCCGAACATGTTACGTAAGATTGTGGATTAGGGACTGAGTTATTATTACTATTTCGCGATTTATTCAACCTTTGTTTGTTGTTGTTAGTGTTAGACGGGCCAGGTGAACCAGACTGCGTATTATGAAATATTCGACACTGATCTTTGATGAACGAAATAAAACTATCTAGTGTAGATATTTTATTATTGCGTTCCGTCATCTCGAATGCGCGAATTGTATCAGTGTCAAACTTTTTTAAAGCGAGTTGAAGCAACATAAAGTCGGAAAGATCTTCTAATTTTAAATTCCTAAGAGAATTAACCGCGGTTACGAAGTTATCAATAAACAGCTGGAAATTCGAGACAGACGCGTTGCTGGACAGTTTGAGATTTAAAGCTTGGTCAAAGTACGTAGACGCTAGAACGCGCGTGTCTTGATATCTGTCAAGTAGTGACTGAAATATGACCTGATAATTCTCAGCACTGGGTGTGACACCTGCAAATACGGACTGGGCCTTCGGTGACAGTTTACCTATTAAATAGTACAACCTGTCAGCATCTGTCAGAGAACCATTATCGTGCACCGTAGACTTAAAACTTGCATAGAATAACGGCCAATTTCGTATATCTCCGTCAAACGACATAATCTCGATTGGCGGTAATCTCGGTTTGCGGGCAACGGGCTCTGCTGAACATTAACCCTCCAATTGCGATTGTATACGCTTAATTATACAATAAAGATCTTCGAATGATGTATACGCCTGATAGTTCGGTTTTTCATCAGGATTGATAGAAAGTAATCTTGCGTTATAATCGTCTAACAACTTATGAAAATCCGTTCGAATACTTCTACTGTTGAACAATAACTGAGAAATGCTTCGCTATTACTGTCAGACATCGATGCGGTTTTTGATCTTTCATAGATATTTTGAATGCGCTCAAATAAAATATTGCGTTTTGCTTCTAAGATTGTCATCTCTTTGTCTTTCGACACGCGTGACTTCTTTTGTTGTGACATGCTTACGTAAGTATAAGCTAATGAGACCGAAACAAAATAAGAATATCTAATGTATCTATTATTTTACCTAAGTAGGCTAAGTAGGCAACACTTTAGAGCTGAGGAACTAAAAGTTGATTGAAATATGAGATTTATAAGACAACTATGATGGTTGCAGAAATAATAATTTAATAAGTAGGTAGCTACATAAAAGTTTACCTACTAATGCGGGCGGAAATAACCATGTGACGGTTATGTGAATATATTAGGAGTATAGCTAGGTGCTATAACTGCCTAGGTATAGCGGTATAACGTATAAAACGTAAATGAATCCGACTCGTACGGATCAAAAAAATGGTTCGGCTTTACACCGAAACCGTAGGGTTCTTGGCGACTTGGGAAGGATGAATGGAATGGACTGTATTAGGGCGAGTTCTGCGTCGCCTAGAAAGGAATAAGGGAAGAGGAGATGGATACGGGAGGAGGTGATTGAGTGGGTATAGGATATTTCAAGGGTGGAAGGCACTTACCTTATACAACCTTCTTCGTTTCCGTAGGGCAGTCTCCTGGTGGTTTCGTGATGCAGCTGCTTGTTTTCACTTCACTCACGAGCGGGTTTTCCTTGGTGGAAGCGGTAAATCACATACAACGGTGCGGCGCGGTACGAACGAGACGGCGTTCTCAGCGAGCGGAATGTTCACGACTCTCACTCGCGTTCACGATCGCGTCGACGAATCAGGCGGAAGGCAGTGCCCTTCCAGGGAGTGGGATAGAGCGGGACGGAAATATGGTATCGCTCGCACTAGACGTGGAACGATTGATCTTGATGCGATTAGTTATATATAGGAAGGTAGATGGCGCTACCAATAATGTAGGCGCTTACTAAGGACGGATATAATATTGCACCCCTCAGGGGTAAGGGTTGAACATTATGATGATAATAATTGCTGCCGATAAGGACTTTAATGCTGCTCAAAGTATGCTGCAGGAAAATTTCAATCTCCTGTGTAAATGGGCTCATGATGTAGGTCTATCTATAAATTACAATAAGACTAAAGTAATGTACATACATTCACCTTATAAAAAACCTACTTACCTACCTAAGATAGTAGCTCATGACCACAGTTGTATGCACTTAAATAACACCTCATGTACATGTTCAAGCCTTGACACTGTGAAAGAATATACTTACCTTGGGCTAACAGTAGATAATAAATTTAATTGGGGTCCCCATGTTGACAAAGTATGTGGTAAACTTAGGGCCTTTTTGTCAAAATTATATTTAATTAAAAATAAAGTTCCGTACAAAATATTAAGACTTCTATACTTGTCTTTAGTGGATTCAGTAATAAACTATGGTATACAGAGCTATGGAAGAACATACAAAACATATCTCAATAATATATACCAATAATATATACCAATTACAAATAAGAATACTAAAAAACATTGTTTCACTAAAAGTTAATTATAAATATAAAGATAACTATCATAACCTTTTTTAGTATTGTAAGGTGTTAAACATATTTGATAAAATAGATACAGCAATTGTTGTACAATATTGTGATAATACTTTCAAGTTCAAGGTGAAAACTTCTACTGGCTGAGTCAGCGAATGTATCATAAGTCGTTTAAATTTCATATTGGTTTAATATGTATATGGTATTCTCTCGTTTTCCATAAATTCATTTGCACTAATATTGTTTGCCAAAATCATCCCCGATCATAATATTTACTTGCAATATTATCATTTATACTAATAACGTTTGCCTTAACAACTCAACAGTGATAACTTTTATTTACCATAAAATTACTTTCTATAACAACATAATTATATCATAATAATTAGTTTCAATAAGTAACACATCTCATAATCGACTCTTGACATAATCCAAATTTGATATAATTATGAAAATAATACATAATATTGTTAGGTTGAAATTAATTATCGTTAACACCCCAAATCAGAGCAATCCGACTCGGATAGGTCAGGTTAGGCTAGGGTTCTCTTTTGACCCTTAACCCAAAAACAGGAGCCGTGCGAAGCAGGGCTCCGTCAACTTAGTCCACATTCTTCACACTAGTTTAATAAACTGAAGTTGAATTAATTATCGTTAACACCCCGAGTCAGTGCAATCCGACTCGGATAGGTTAGATTAGTTAGGGTTCTCTTTTGACCCTTAAACCAAAAATCGTAGCCCTGCGAAGCAGGGCTCCGTCAACTTAGTCCACATTCTTCACACTAGTTTAATAAACTGAAGTTGAATTAATTATCGTTAACACCCCGACTCAGTGCAATCCGACTCGGATAGGTTAGGTTAGGGTTCTCTTTTGACCCTTTACCCAAAAATAGGAGCCCTGCGTAGCAGGGCTCTGTCAACTTAATCCACATTCTCATTCACACTAGTTTAATAAACTGAAGTTGTTCAACTTCAGTTTATTCTCTATTTTCTTCTTAGATTATTGAAAACGAAAATGATAGCAAATACTACATAATTCATACATATATATATATGTATGAATTATGTAGTTCTATAATACATCTATATTATGTATGTTTATATTATATGTAAATTATGTACCTATATATGTTTTAATGTGAATGTATGTTTAGTTTTTATTACCTATTTGTGTTATTTCAAATTCATTTTCTTTATATAACACCTACTTCTTTTCTCTCTGCACCACTCTAAGGTAGACTGGGAGATAATGCCCATAGCATTAAGTCCGCCTGTATACGTTGTGTATATAAAGCTTTAATAAATAAATAAAATAAAAAATAATATAATTAAATTGAACCGGAACCTAAGACCGAAGTCATTACGCATGCTCTCGTATCTCCCGCCTTTTGAGACACCTAATTGTAATAATGATTATGGCAAGAGAGTATGGAAATCCATTTTGCCCAGAACACTAAATAAACTGCCAAAGTCATTAATTTGTAAAATTGAAAATAAAAAGAAATCACAGATGAGAAATATTCTTATGCAGCATTACATAAACAAGAACAATTAACGTATATAAGTGTTATTAACATTGTAAGCCGCAACTCCTTAACTAAAAAAAATGATTGAAGATTTATGTTAAGTTTATGTAACTGTGTACCAAAACTGCAATAAACAGATTTTATTATTATTATTATTATTATTATATATTAAAAGCGGGCAAAGACGCGGGCGACCTCTAGTTTGACAACTTAGTCATAAGGTACCAAAAAAGTGATAAACTATAATTTTGGAGGCTGTCCATCACGTTCATTTCCCTAAAAAAGAATAGAAAAGCTTTTGATAGACTCGTAAAAATCAGTTTTTATGAGATTGGCCGTATAGCAATATCTGCTTGGCTATATTTTACGTTATTTACCGATCGTAAAATATTATCTGGTGGTATTAACGACTGATGGATATTCGGGTCAAATGTGTTCTAGAATATTCCACGGATTAGATCTTTGTAATTGTTAGTGATCCCAATACGATTTTAATTTACAAACTTCCTGTATTGAGATTGTTCTACACTTTTCTTTATTAAAGCTTTCTGGTTGAGTCATCTGTTATGGAAGTTCAATACCCTCAAATATTGCGTCACTATTCTAAACTAAAGTACGTATGTTGCAATCAATATCAATAATTAAAAGCGACTGCCTTTAAATTATAGAATCAGTCCTTCGCCATTCAATTATCAAGAAGAATGCTATTATTGCAAAGCACTTTTTTGTCACAAGGGAAGATCCTCTTTCCGGGGCTCTCCCCATTAGGCCTTAAATGCAATTAAGAATTGAGTTTCAAGCCCGGTAAGGGAGGAAGTGCGACTTCCAAAAAAATTGGCCCATGCACTAAAATTGGCACATCGTTTTGTCTTTCCCCCACCAGGACACAAATCCAATGAATAATTGAGTTAAATATAATACC
Organism: Euclidia mi; assembly: GCA_944739405.2. NCBI lineage: Eukaryota > Metazoa > Arthropoda > Insecta > Lepidoptera > Erebidae > Euclidia > Euclidia mi. Next base: position 84,454,479 of record OX123185.2, on the reverse strand, counting down.
CTACTATGTAGACAGCGAACATATAAACACATAATACGCTTTTACTTAAATTGAAACTTTATGGTATTAGAGATGTTAATGGGAGTAGGTCTCTAGGTTTGCCAGTAGGAATGGGCGTTCCACAAGGCTCTATTCTCAGTCCATTTCTTTTTTTAATATATATTAATGATTTGCCGTTCTTTGTTCAAAATTTATGTGATATTGTCTTGTTTGCCGACGATACGTCACTAATTTTTAAAGTTGGTCGTAATTTAAGTAACTTTGATACCGTCAATAACACTCTTGCACAAGTATTAGATTGGTTTTCGACAAATAATTTGGTACTCAACTCAAGCAAAACCAAATGTGTTAAATTCTCTTTGCCTAATGTCAAAAGTGTAAGGAAACAATTCAACTAGTCGAACCAACCGTATTCTTAGGTGTAACTTTAGATTGTAAGCTTCAGTGGGGCGCCCAAATATCCTGTCTCGCAGTAAAACTTAGTTCTGCAGCGTTTGCAGTTAGAAAAGTTAGGGAATTCACAGATATAGATACTGCTAGACTAGTTTACTTTAGTTATTTTCACAGCGTAATGTCTTACGGAATAGTGTTATGGGGTACAGCAGCTGATATACAGATTATTTTTGTCATTCAAAAAAGGGCCATACGTGCAATTTTTAAGTTAGGTGCTAGAGATTCTTTACGTGATAAATTTAAAGAAGTAGATATATTGTCAGTTGCATCGCAATATATATATACTAACTTAATGTACATTAAGAAAAACTTAATTCTATACCGCAAAAATAGTGATTTGCACAAAGTGAACACAAGGAATAAGCATAAACTGGTGGGAACTAACTACCGTCTACATAAAGTTCAGAACTCATTTGCATTGGGATTGGTATACGATTTTTCAACAAATTGCCTCTTGAAATAATGAATTTACCCATGTACAAATACAAACGGACAATTAGGAACTTTCTTTTACAAAGCGGTTATTACACTATTAAGGAATTTTTAAATGATAAGACACCGTGGGGATAGGCTTAGGCTTGTTTAACTCACTTATTTTATTTACAAGTTAAGTGGAGGTGCCTCGTGAACACATGATTTTTGCAGGATTTGGATATTTTTATGATTTGTTGAATGTAGTTTAACATAATTTATCCCTGATCATATCATTGTTCACTTGTCACCTTCACAAAATTCTTTCTACATTTGCATTCCTTCACGCGTTCCACTAACTTATGTTAATAATAACGATCTGGAAAATGGAGGTAATTGGCGGTCATGGTCAGTATACCAATAGATTGTTTCTTACTGCTGGTTCGTATACCGTTGTCGTCATGCTCACTAAAATGTAATTTCTTGTGGTGGCGTCGTGTGTCGGGTCATCTCTGTCCCTCTAATATGGCGAGAGGGATGATGGCTGGCACATGCGTCATACTCGTGAACGTGTGCTACTTGCGATGACTGGTCGATGACGGTCTTGCGGGCTGGTATTAGATTTTAATATTTAACTTTATTTTTAACTTTATTTATTATGACCTTGGAGTTAAAACTGAGCCACTTAACTAGATATTTGTGTACTGATAGTAGGGTAGGCTGTTACCTGTGGTAAGTGGTAGATATGTCCGTGTGGTGACGGATTAAGAATATATATCACTTCCCCATACTATTCCGTGGGTGTCGTAGGAGACGACTTAGTAAAAAAGACAAAATTTATATATTTGCGCAGAGACGGAAAACTCGATATTACATCCTTTACCAATCCGTATGTCTGGCCAGCGTGGAATAGTAAGCCAAATCCTCCAAGTGACACAATGATACTGGGAAAAAAATTAGGAGAGGCTGTGGACTGAGAAAAGCTATAAAAGAAGTAGAGTAGCTAGAATAGTATGAGTGCCACTTTACGATTGCCTAGTATTGCGATTCAGTAAAAGGATTTGCCCATTACTCGAATTTTTCACATCACACAAAGTGAATCACGTCAATAATCTGGTTGTATACGTAATAACTGACTCCTCATTAAATAAGCAAGCACTACGTTCTTCAAAAACTATAAGGGTAAGCACAAAAGCAAGGTCTTGTTTTTTTTTTCTTATCTCTTAGTGAAATACTCAAATAATCATTCCATTGCATTGCATCCTATGAGTTAAACATCATTGTTTAACTCAGAGCATGGAAGCATCGATTTTTGTCATAACTTTGTCAATACACTGATGAGGTTATCTCACAAACCTGCCTGATCTCTAGCAAACTATGCAATGCCCAATTTTTTAAGAGGTCTATATAAATATTCCTTTAAATGACTCTTTGACCACATAAAACCGAACTCCATCCACACATCTCAAAGTTAAACGCTTGGCAATTTAATACATATACTTTCTTCTACACATCTCAAAGTCAAACGCTTGGCAATTTAATACATATACTTTCTCAATACAGTTTCAGTAGCAGCTGGCTCAGAAAGAACTCTTTAGCAACAAAAAAGGGTCAACTCAAAGAACTCTCGCTATGAATAGAGTAGCTACAAGTGAAGTCAATATTTATGGACTAACTTTAAGTGCTTGTAAATGTCGACCCATGTCCGACTATGAAACTTATGATTCCTTTCTGTACTTCTTTGTGAATTTAAATGTACTCGTACAATATTTTTTTAACTATCATGCAGGTTTCAGTACGTTGACATCTCGACAAGTTTTGGGTAATTCGATTTCCAAGTTATTTGAAGTGTGATTGACTGTACAATGTAAATATTTTAAGGTAAACGTTAGTATTTGAATGCAGGCTACTCATGTGCTCAGTGTATAGCAACGAATGTACTCACAGCTGTTGCGCTAGATACGTCTTTGTATTTTAAAAAATGTACTGGAAACATGCAAAGATAGAATAAATCCAATCGCGTTTTAGGCGTTAGTCTCTCAGTTTCGTGGATGAATAAGTCATCTGTCATCATATCCCCAAAAGACATAGTCAGAATTTGCTGTTATCTGTATATATAAAATCTATAATATATATACAATTCACATATTTTATAGTATTTTTTTTTTGGAAATTCTTACTCTACGTTAATGAAAAGGGGAGTCAAAATTTGTATAAAACCATTTTAATATTCAAGGGAATAACTTCAAACATTGTTTATGACTGAAATGTATGTTCCTTGAGGAGTGTAGGGGAGTTTGTACAAAACATTTATTCTAAGCGCAATTTACGCGAGCAAAGCAGCGGCCAAAAGCTAGTCTGTATATAAAAAATCTTACGTTACTGACTGACTGACAGACAACGCACAGTCGAAACTATTGGGTGCAAGAAGCTATAATTTGGCATGTCTGTTCCTTCGGGACCGAAGGGGTGCACTAGGAAGGGATTTCCCGAAATTCGAACGGGATCGAAATAAACGGCTTAAATAAAAAAAATGAGCGGGCGTAGCCTCTAGTTAAGTACATATGTTTCGTAAGAGGTAACTACCACTACGTGATAATTTTGACCAAAATATAAGTACAATTATTATATTCTTTTTTATAGACTCACGTCTGTATCCCCGAAAGGAAAAGCCGGGGGGGTAACATTACACCAACATTTCGCCATGAATTTTTAGGTCCCACGTGATTATGATGGGTGATGTGCCCGGTAACGGCAATAAGCTTACCCCCCTATAAGTACAAATTAATAGAAAATGACATCTTATGGAAAGAAAACACTGGTGCTTTCCTTTTTCAGAGACTAAAAGTTGAGTAAGGTAAAGATACGTTTTTGTTCATCACCACCATCTTCGAAATTTTCCGACTGTGATCCAAGACCCTTTTTAATTTTTTTTGTCTCATGATGGAAGCCAAACAATTTACGAGGCTGAGCCCCTAATGTGACTCCCCGACGAGAAGCACCGGGACTACCCAGTATAACCACCATAGTGTTCCTTTATCCGATCCCACGATCCCATTGAATGGCGGGGTCACGGGATCTACATTTGCATTACTACCGCGACCCCGCCTGATCCAAGCCCCTCACCCTGGAGCACCAAGTTAGTGTAGACATTGTTTGCTTCAGTTCATTTTATTAGTCCGGAACTCAAGTGTCACACTTTTTTAAAACCACGTCGAAAAGCCATATCTCCTTTTTACAACCGGCCAGTTTACTAAATACCTACTTTATTTCACAAAAAAACAAATGATCCAAACTCGAAAAAAATACATAACAAGTTACTCGTATCATACTTCCATCCCTCTTTATGGCGTACATAAACATGACTGTTGCGGAACATTCCCCGGCAGACCGACGGAGTTAGATACAGACTTGTTCCAACTTGTAACTTGTTACCTCATAGACTCACGCCTGTATCCCCGAAGGGGTAGGCAGAGGTGTAATATTACACCCACATTTCGCCATGAATTTTTAGGCCCCACGTAATAGGGGGTGAGCCTATTGCCGTTACCGGGCACATCACCAGACTCCGGGCTGCTACTGAGTATTAGTAAAAACCCAGTACTTAACTTGTAACCACCGTATGATTTACGCTACATGCTGCATATGCATGCATTCTATGTTTAATATGTTACGCTGCGGATGTGTTTGAAACTTCCACGTATTGCATTATGATGCAAATTATTGTTTTAAGCTATTTTGAAGCGATTAAGAGTATAATAAAACATTTAAAAGTATATTGAAACAAAGTATATTAAAGGGGCAGGAAGCATGCTAATTGCCTGCGCTCTTCGTTACTGATTGCTGCTTTATGGACAAAGCTAATTTTAGGTCATGGTAATTACATACCACGCAGGCGCCGTTACAGGACCATTTCTACCCATTGAATAATTTTGCATTTAAACTGACGATCAAATTCGACGTCACGAAATATTTTCGATGATGTTCCATAGCGTCAAAATTAAACACCAATGACGGCTCGTCAGTGCGCTTAAAAGTACCCTTCGAGGCAGCGTGTTGTTGCAGCTGCGCTGGTACGGTGCAGGTACAGTTTGCCATGACCTTTACGATGATATTCGGTGAAAAAATAGCACTATTGTATTAAACTGACACAAACACAAAATAATATGAAATACAATTTTGTAGATAGGATACCTACCTATGTTATTGGTCCTTATGTCTATCACAGTCATAATCATAGCCGATAAACATAATTGTTTTATCACATTCGTTTTTTCAAACGTTTGATCACAACATGCTGTGGCGATCAAAATGTTAAATTTTACAAATGCATTGTTACCTTTCGGGAATGTACAATGCTATTTAAAGTGCTTCAATCGAACATTAAACCAATTTCGCACGGCCCATACAATATAGATGAGAACTAAGCACTTATGCATACTAATTGGCAAATATTACATCGCTATAAAACATTCAAAGGTAAATTACACGCTTAATGCCTACATAGACCGTGCCGCAATGCGAATTGAAACCTACGTGAATCGCTTATTTGTATCAATTTGAACAAAGTTTTCTGTTATTTAGAGTTAGTGGGTTTACATTGAATTTGATCGACTGATGAATATTTTCTGACTGGCTCGTTGGTCTGACTGTCTTGTTGGTCTCGCGGCATAAATGGTCGCGTGAAATTGGGATTGGGGTCTCGAGTTCGATTCCCGGGTCGGGCAAAGTGTTATTGGCTTTTTCCGTTAGGAAATTCTCAGTACCAGCACGGAGTTTGGTAATGTGCCCGGTACGGCAATAAGCTCGCCCCCTATTACGTGGGACTAAAATAAATCTGGCGAAAAGTGGGTGTAGCAATATACGTCTGCCTACCTCTTCGGGGAAATAGGCGTGTGACTATGTATGTATGTATGAGACTATGTACGAATGGGTCGCTCGTATTGTGTGAAGTTTGGATGGTTTTTAAACTGCTTGGGTACTGTGTACTCAAAGTAATAAACAGTGACGTGGATATTGGTACTACTTCTAATCTTCTCAAAGGTTCAGTTTGGGGGCTGAAAGAAATAACTGTGCGTCACTAGATTTTATTCCAGGCTTCCACCCTAGCTTAAATTTCGTTTCTAAATTTATCAGGATTCCTCGACACGAAATAACTCTCAATCACCAAATATTCTACTTATACGAATATCTACCTTATATTGCACTTTGGGTAGTTTTACAACTATTCTAAGAAATTTGTCAGTAGCAGAATTTTCTACCTATGTGACCTTTTTTCGAAGGATGCTAATTGAGTTGACTTTATCACGTGGCGTGTGATAAAGACAACTCAGTAGGGTTGTTTCCAACTACAGTCCGTTCACAGTTATTTTACCTTTGACAAATGTCGGTGTTTATTTTCTTTATGTTGGAATTGTACTCTGTGATGACAGGAATGTAAAATAGGGTTACCTGTGCATAACATTTTACCCAATATTAGTGGAAATGCTTCAAAAATTCAAATGCTTGAAGCTTAAGGCCGCAAAGTGGTTAGATTACCGCCATACCACTGCGAGCTAAACGCAATTGAATTTACGTGGAGTCTCATTAAAAGGCGAGTCACAAGCAAAAATTTAGGACAAGAGGCAACCAACATTGTGAATTTAGCTGAAGAAGCTTTTCAATCTATCACTGCAGAAGACTGACAAAAACAACACAAACTTGTGCGCCACATTGAAGACAAGCTTCGTGAAACAGATGGGTCTACGGATGCTGAAATGGACAAGATCATAATAGAATTGGTAGTTGAAATAACAGGTTTTGTTTAAATTTGCTCTAGAGGGAAATTTAAATAAAATAGTTAATTTTAATTAAAAAGTGATTTTAATGTATAATAGTTAAAGCTTTCATGACATACCTGCTGGTATAGCGTTGTCTCTTACAACTGACAAATATAAACATAGTACACATAATGGACAGTTGCAATGTCTCAAGTATCCTTAACATGCAGTCATATTTTGAGGAGCGTATGGCACTTTTTGAGGCGGAGCTGCAGAAGAAGTCCCCACAAACAAACCGAAGCCTAGCAGACGAGTTTGCTTCATTCAAGACAATTGTTCTGCAAACCTTGAAGTCCTTCTCGCAGCAGCTCGATGCAGTTGGTCGTGAGGTTGATAATATAGAAATGCGTAGCCGCCGTAAGATGTTGCTGCTTCATGGCGTGGAGGAGCATAAAAATGAGGAGACGACTCGGTTAGTGACAGATATAGTTAAGCAGCATCTCAAGCATGACACCTTCAAAGCTGATAACATCAGGCGTTGTCACAGGATGGGACGCCAAACTTCAAACGACAAAGCCAGGCCCATACTGGTCAAATTCCAAACTGTTGCGGTGCGGGATAGCGTCTGGTATGCAAAGACCAAACTCAAAGGGACGGGCATCACTTTGTCGGAGTTCCTGACACGATCGCGACACGACGCTTTTATGGCGGCTCGGACGAGGTTCGGAGTTTCAAAGTGCTGGACGAAGGAAGGCAACGTTCATATCCTGGGCCCTGACGGTAAGCGGTATCGCATCACTTCCGTCAGTGAATTGAGCAAGATTAAACTCGTAGAGGCGGAGAAACTTGTCGCTAAGCCTGCCACGGCTGCCACGAAGACCAAGAGAGCTGCAGCTACGAGGAAATAGGTTTTTCATTTGTTGTCGCATATCCGTATGTACTTTCATTTTATGTAAATGCACCTTCTCTTTACTTATTATTAACTAGAAACTTTATTTTCTATATACCGCATATAAACAAACAAAACACTGCTGTCATCTATGTCGCTGCTGTCACTAATGTCATAACTCATATTATTAACGTTTCGTTTCGCACTACATATTATTGAATACTTGGTTTTTGAGACACTCATTTATATCATATTATTATAATATAATTTTTCAATGTATCGAATTCACTGTAGTGAAGGTGCCTTTTCTCTTTTTTCACATTTGTATACATATTTGTTAGTTTAAAATATCTATTTTTGTTACTCTAACGCGCAACTGGCGGGAGAACAAGATGCAAAGCTTTACGTGAGAATTATTGATATATCTGGTTTTAGAATATTAATTTATTTCGTTATTATTATATATATATATATATATATATATATATATAAATATTTATATTTATTATATATATACTTCTATATATTATTATATGTATTTATATTATTATATTTATTAAATGTCAGATACAGACTCAGTCAACGATGATGACACCTTTGTTTCTGCAACAAGTTCAGACGACAGCTTTAAAAGTGTTCCTTCTCTGGGAGACATTCTCCAGTCACAATTCTCAGAGCTTGGGTACGCCCAAGCTCTTTAATGTAGTCCATATAAATGCGCAAAGTATTCCGGCCCATTTTCCTGATATGCTGGCTAACTTAGACTGCCAAAACATACATGCTGTCCTTGTTTCGGAGTCATGGCTAAAACCATGTCTCCCCTCAGCATCTTACTCTCTTCCAGGGTTCAACCTAATTAGGAATGACTGCACTTTCGGCAGTGGAGGCGGTGTTGCCATATACTTGCGTCAACAAATTCCCTATCACATAGTCACTATGTCTCCACAGCCTCCACAGTCGAATGCTGGCGAGCATCACTATTTGGAACTTGAACTTCACCATATTAAAGTTCTATTAGGCGTATACTACTCACCTTCTAACCGTGTGAACTATTTTTCTTCATTTGAGCAGATCCTAGAAAACCTCACACCTTTATATAGTCACACTATTATAATGGGTGACTTCAACACTTGTCTCCTCAAGCAAGATTCAAGGGCTGCGTCTTTTCGACAAGCTACGGAGTCTTGTAATTTATCAATTTTAACACTGAATGCAACTCACCACTTTCCCAACTGCACTCCTTCTCTTCTTGACCTTATTTTGGTGTCTTTTCCTAGTTTCGTTTACAAGCATGGTCAATGTACGGCAGATGCGTTCTCTTATCACGACCTAGTTTTTGTCTCGTATAAAATACGCCCACCCAAAACAAAGCCTAAGGTTGTCTTGCAGCGCAATTTTAGTGGCATGGATCATAACAGACTTCGTGAGGATGCTGTCAATATAGACTGGGAGTCTTTATATACTTCAGAGTGTATTGAATCCAAAGTTCAGATACTAGAATCAAATCTGATTAATTTATATGACGTGCACGCGCCTATTCGCGCCGTTAAATAAAACACTTACCAGCACCATGGCCAACAGCAGATATAAAAAACATTATGGCAAAGAAATCCGCCGCTAAAGCAAAATTGAAGCATAAACCTAGCGCTTTCAATCAACAAAAATACGTGGCTATCAGGAATCACTGTAACAAGGTGTGTAGGAAAGCGCAACGTCAACATATTCAAACATCAGTTGAAGACGGTAATCCAGCAAAAGTCTGGCAATTTCTTAAATCCTTGGGAGTTGGTAAGGCACGGCAACAAACAATTCCAAACAATATTAACCTCGATTCTCTTAATACTCATTTCACTACTTCGTCCAAATTTGATGGAATTACAAAAAGAACCACTTTAGAATATCTTTCATCTTTGCCAACCCCAAATTATTCTCCCTTTAACTTCAATCAATTTTCCGCTTGTGACGTTAAGAAGAGCATACTGGCAGTGACGTCCAATGCAGTCGGCAACGATTGTGTCAGCCGCAAAATGATCCTTCCCATCCTAGATGAAATTCTTCCAATCCTATGTCACATCCTTAACCATTCCTTAGCCCGTGGTGTCTTTCCATCAAGTTGGAAAGATGCACTAATAATTCCTTTACCTAAGAAGTCCAAACCCAGCTCCTTCTCTGATTATCGACCCATTTCCATACTACCTTTCCTATCAAAAGTCCTTGAACGTCTTGTTCACTCTCAACTTAGCTCCTTCCTACATAAACATGCGCTCCTAAATCCCTATCAATCTGGTTTCCGCCCCGGGCACAGTACTGTTACTGCATTGGTTCGTGTAACAGATGACATTAGGCTGAGTATGGATAGTGGCAATCTGACGGTTTTGACCCTACTTGATTTTAGTAATGCGTTTAACACCGTAGATTTTCACATTATACTTGGCATATTACGCTCTCTTAACGTATCTCCAACGGCAATTGACTGGTTTCACAGTTACCTGTTTGGTCGCCGGCAACGTATACGCATCGAAGACACTTATTCCACTTGGTCTAACACAAATGCCGATGTGCCACAGGGTGGCGTGCTATCTCCTATACTCTTTGCAATATTTATTAATTCTATCTCAAACCAATTACTTTCATCCACACTGATGCACTAATAATTCCTTTACCTAAGAAGTCCAAACCCAGCTCCTTCTCTGATTATCGACCCATTTCCATACTACCTTTCCTATCAAAAGTCCTTGAACGTCTTGTTCACTCTCAACTTAGCTCCTTCCTACATAAACATGCGCTCCTAAATCCCTATCAATCTGGTTTCCGCCCCGGGCACAGTACTGTTACTGCATTGGTTCGTGTAACAGATGACATTAGGCTGGGTATGGATAGTGGCAATCTGACGGTTTTGACCCTACTTGATTTTAGTAATGCGTTTAACACCGTAGATTTTCACATTATACTTGGCATATTACGCTCTCTTAACGTATCTCCAACGGCAATTGACTGGTTTCACAGTTACCTGTTTGGTCGCCGGCAACGTATACGCATCGAAGACACTTATTCCACTTGGTCTAACACAAATGCCGATGTGCCACAGGGTGGCGTGCTATCTCCTATACTCTTTGCAATATATATTAATTCTATCTCAAACCAATTACTTTCATCCTACCACCTTTACGCAGATGATTTGCAAATTTACACGCAAGCTCCGTTAAATAAGCTAGCAGAAGCCTGTACTACCATTAGCTCGGACCTGTCGCGTATCTGTGAGTGGACCACGAAATATGGACTTAAGGTAAATCCTGACAAAACACAATTGATTGTTGTCGGCAGCCCCAAACTCGTCTCGAAAATTTGTTGGTCCGAACTGCCACGCATTAGTTTTAACGGAAAGGATCTTCCGTTCAGCAAAACCGTAAGGAATCTAGGTATTTACTTTGATGATACGAGTACTATGTCATGGAGATCTCAAATCCTAGAAACGAGTCGCAAACTATTTGCATCAGCAGGATCGTTGCGTAGACTACGCAACTTCCTTCCAACTGCCACTAAGATTGCACTTGCTCAAGCTCTGCTTCTGCCTATAATTGACTACGCGGACGTCAGCTATCTTGACCCCACTGAAGAGCAGCTAGATAAACTTGAGCGTCTCCAAAACTTTTGCATACGATTTATATTTGGATTGCGAAAATATGATCACGTTTCAGATTTTCGCAACAAACTCAAGTGGCTGCCAATTCGTCTTCGCAGGAATACTCACATTCTTACATTGTTATATAATGTACTTTTAAATCCCAATTATCCCTCTTATCTCAAAGAACGCTTTAAGTTCCTCGATGACACACATGTAAAGTCCTTGAGGTCGTCTGAGGATCTAACGCTGGAGATGCCGAAGCATTCCACAAATTACTTCGACAAATCTTTTACTGTTCAGGCTGTGCGACTGTGGAATGCTTTACCAGTGGAGATTCGAAGAGCAAGCACAATAAATATTTTCAAAGACTTGGTAAAGAAGCACTATTTCAAGGATTGACAAATATATCAACTTAATCATCGTCTGAGTTCATCACTTGTATAAACTGTATCTATATTATTTAGTATATTGATATATATTTAATTGTATTTGTATAAATTATGTATGTATTTTATGTATGTAGGTAAAGGGTATATTTATTAATGTATATATGTGTATCTTATTTAGGATAATCTTATTGATAATTATTTCACTTTAAAGCTACACCATGCCCACAATAATGCTTTAATCATTCCTGTCCGTCCCAAGGTTGCCTGGCAGAGATCGCCCCTGGCGATAAGGCCGCCGTTTGTACATGAAACTTAGCTTTAAGTCACTATATAAAATGTACTTTACTTTGGTGTGCAATAAAGAATACATCTATCTATCTATCTAGAATTAAATTCTGAGTCTGATACAGAATCTGACAGCAGTTACGAATCATCATTGGCAGTCCGAGAATCTGACAGCAGTTACGAATCATCATAACATTGGCAGTCTCCATGGATCATTCTTATAGACTCACGCCTGTTTCCATGAAGGGGTAGGCAGAGGTGTAATATTACACCCACATCATTCTTATTCAACATAAATATGAAAATTAAATTTACAGTTTTTGTATTTGATAATTAGAACCTCATGTTGACGTAATTATGATGCGTTTACCTATGTATATTAAATAGACAACATTTTTATTATAACTACATATCTTAATAGGAAATTAGTTATTTCGTAAGAAAATAAATGTACGTGCATATAGCCATGCCAATATCAAAAGGTTTTGTTACAAACATTACTTCCAAATATTTAATACGATCGCGTAGGCAATAAAAAATAAGTAAATTTTTAGCAATAATGTATATTTAAAATGGGAGTATTATATACCAAATATAGCAACACAACGCTCAGGTTGGCCAATCTAACAGCTAGAGGTAAAATAATTGTGAACGGACTATAGTCAAATCAAGCATTTTTAATGAAATGTCAAAAACGACCTTTGCCGCGGGTTTTGTATGAAATATGACGTAGTGACGTCATAGTGTTTTGCTGTCAAGTAGAATACTTATTATCAATAAATTGACGATAAAAAATGTAGAATAAAGTTTTAACATTAGTTGATGAATGAAACTACTATTATTTTGACATGTTTCACTTGACAAAAATACTTTTATAATTTATTTCACTTGCAGGAAACTTCCCTATATAATTTGGAGTAAGTTATACTTTGGGGACACAGTCATGTCACAGATATTATGTGTTTCATATCGATACCATTGCTTCATTCTTAGCGACACGGCCTATGTTATACGCCGAATTAATTTCTATCGGTTATGTTGAGACAATATTTATTTCTAAGCAGAAATGGCACTGTGTATCTCATACCATCATTAAAAATAGTATTACCTAAAAATGTCCAGTAGATACTGGGATAGCATAAACAGCCCTTTTCATTGTGAAGACTTGTCGCCTATTTGCGGTACACAGAGCTCCTATTGCACTCAGCTTTCCCAGGGGTAAAGACTCCTTCGTTGTTACCCAACCTCATGTTTAATACAAACCCGTTGATATTCATTCAGTATGTTATATGTTTTTATATTGTCAGTTGAGCTTTTACATTATTTGAAATACAATTGTAGTAATCTTACAAAAGTAGAGACTTAATTCGATATTTTAATTTATGTGCCTTTATCCTGAGAAACATTTCAGTATTTTAGACATTACACTTTAACAAGCAGACAAGCTCAATCTCAATAGATTGTTGCTAAAATTTATTGGCTGTGGCCAACTTTTACTGTGTTGATCCGGCCTCCGACACGAGAACAACAAAAAAGTTAACGCAAAAGTGTTACACTTCAATATTCTTACATAATAAGTCTCGTAACTATAGTTAGTACTACACATCATCATAGATATCAGCTGTAAAACGTCTACTGCTGAACATAGCGCTCCCTAAAGACCCTCTACATGAACCGATCTTGAGTCACCGGCATCCAACCGCTGCTCGCGATCCCACCAAGATCGTAGTTTCACCTTGCTCTTACCTACTTCTGTTACCTCTGCTACGACTTCCAGCGCGTGGCCGCCGCTCGAGAACCTTTCTGCTCGAACAGCCATCGGTTCTTCTGGCTATGTGTCCGTTTGTATTGTTTTCCTGGCTGTCTGCTCCTTTACTGCAACATAATACAATCGATTTAACATAATATTTAGGTAAAATACTAACACACATCCACACTCACCAACAAAGATACTTATACAGAAAATTTGTAAAATTAATCATGAAACGGCGAATTTTATAGCTGCCGTCACATTGTGAACCCAGACAAGTCGAGCACTCAGTTAAATTAATGTGGAGCTAGGTATCTTTGTTGATAACATACGTATATTAAAAACATGTGAGATATCATAGAGTAGATGGTCATGGTCAAAATGAGGAATTTGTTTTTTTTTATAGACTCACGCCTGTATCCCCGATCGGGTAGGCTGAAGGTTATATTACACCTTTGCCACGAATTTTCAGGTCCCACCTAAAAGCGGGCGAGCCTATTGCCGTTGCCGGGTACATCACCAAACTCCGTGCTGCTACTGAGAATTTGGAAAATCCCAGTAACACTTTTACCCGACCCGGGAATTGAACCCGGGACCTCCGAACAGCAGTCGCATACGCTATGCACTGGACCGTGTAATTATAAAATGTAATTAAAGCTTAAATATATATGACGTAAATTATGACTAGAAGGATAGTTTGAGTTGTCGCCGCTTAACACTGCGCCGAGTGTTGTGAGCTCGATATCCTCATTAAGCAACGTTTTGAGACACTGTGCTTGGCCAAAGTGGAAGAGTGATCTTTCTGGTGGTTGGTTGAATATTTTTTAAGAAACAGAAAATATTCCAAATGCAAGAACTGCCCTGAAAAAAAATTAAAAAATAAGACGTACTAACTCGGTATTGTAAAAGTCTTAAATGTTCCAGCATAGTTAATCTTGAACTATGACGATACAAAATCTACAAAAAGTATAATTTGGCTAGGTCAGCTGCCTGTCCTACAATTGTCATTGCAACATATTTAAAACTCAAAGAAGATAAATTGTGCACATCAAACGTAGACACTCATTTATAGTACGAAAAACTTAATCAACCACTACTACAATAAAACAGCCGTTATTTTATTTTGGATGTAAACTAGCCATTTATAACTTTAATTTATGTAGAAAAGTGTTATTAGTTTTAATACTGCAAAGGTTTACATTTATTTTCATTGAATAGTTTAACTTTGAGAAGTTCAAATGAGTTTCTCCGAGGTAATAGTTTTAAAATAAACACGCTACTTCCCCATTATTTGTTTGCTTAGATGTTTCGTTTGAATGTAGTTTCGCAAATTTGTTACGTGTATAAGAAATAGTTTAACTCATGTGGTAGATTCATTGGAGAAACTCATACCGCTCTCAACGAGAAATTATTTTATTTAAAGTTTGGTTTTGTGCGGGATTTCGCTTGGTTAAAAATGGTATAAACAATTTTTGTGTAACGAAATTATTATGCGTACAAAGAAATTGCTTTGTATGATTATAATAATTTAGTTTTAGAGTTTTCCTTCTCTTCATCATGATACTATATTTTGCTTAGTGAAAAGAGCTGGGGTAGTGACACTTAACTATCTTCGGAGTGTCACGCCATCAAACGTGCAAACCCTTTCCAGTGTAACCGGATTACACAGAATACTTAACAACTTTGTTTCGAAATAATATCACCTGAAGGCCACATAAAATAAAACGATAGCTGTAATTGAGGACTTAACCACTTTTCAAAGTACTTGCCAGTCTTCAGTACTACCATGAAACTAAAGAAATCAGAGCTTAATAAGTTTTTACATACGCACCAGTCATTCATCTAGATTGTGCTTTAGTTTTAAGAATATATTTCTAAAAGTTTTAGAGATAAGTTTTAACTAGATTTGCAATTTGAATTTAGGAATTCTAAGTAAAAGTACAAGAAGGAATATTTCACTATACTTAATTTTGCTATACCATCTAGAAGCCTAGACTTTGCGCTGCTAAAAATACTTCAGGCCTGTTGTTACTTAAATAGCTGGCACTTCATTTTCTTGTGTCGTTAGAGGATAACGCAGACTTAGACGATAGTTCAACATATTAGAACTTAGAAAACTAACGAGTTATACTATGAATTATTATGCATTCCCTTTTCCTCCTTCGTCATCCTCATTTCCTATCCACGCCGAAACGTACTTGTGATCCTTCCGGTGTAGCGGGTGTCAATGAGCAGCGGTAATCGCTTACCATAAGGCAATATGTCTGGTCGTTTACTGCTTCCCGTAAAAAGCTGCTCTCGGTGAGGCATTACGACTATAGGCAAAAACCTGCACACCCATTTCAACACGTCCCACCAATTCCCAAATTTCTGACGTCAAGTTTAAAATGGCGAAGACCGGTGAAAGCAGTATTGGCACGCTGCCCATTTCCGTCACAACTATTAAGGGATTCTTTAATATTTTAATACTATGCATAATGCATGCACATTTGAACAGACACGTTGACAGTACTGAATCCAACGAATAGTTCAAATGGTTTTATTATGAAGCTTCGTCTACGGATTATGCGGTTGAAAGTTGAAGGCACATTCACAGTGTGTACATAAACTAGTAGAGTTGAATTCGAGTCGGTATTCGGTTTAATTTTGCCGAGCTGGTGTTTTTGTAGTCAAACATTTTGTTGTACAGGTATGAGTTACACAGGTGATCCTTCAAACAGTAGGTAGTTAATATCTACCGACATAATTGGTAGCACAAAGGTTTTTCGTTTTGGGTTTTATTTTATGCTTTTAGCGATTTATTAAATTATTTATTATAATTATTTTTATTCCCTTTTTATTCTGCTAGGTTTAACTTTATAGCATGATCGATATTGTCATATGGGTCGGGTGCCAGATTATAAAAATCAATCAAATTATATACGCATCAAAGTATGAAATTTGTATGAAATATGAGTTGTTCACAGTGTATTTTAAATCAGAGTTTTCCAACAGATCATGTATTCAGTTCATAATTGAGAAGCTTCTTATCGCATTTATTTTACAAAATATACGTGCGTCGGTTTTCCCTTTGTTGTTTAGTTTTTTCTCCACTATCTATTTCTATTATTTGCTATAGTTAAAGCCATTTTAAGGCTGCATTCCTTAAAACTCATTGCCATGCCCAGGCTTCACGCTAAGCAAAGTTGACCTGCTTTTATAAAGGAACTACGCCATATTTTCGGCGAGACCGAAAGGGTTTAAAATTCATGTCGTAATTTAAGAAAATGGCGTGAAAACAAGTAATTACAATGCGAAACATGAAACCAGTCGACCATCTTAAAACTCGATATTTTCAAATTAAATTAGCGGCGAAACTCAAGAAGTATCAAAAGTATTTTCTATACAGGCACCTAGAGTTTTTGAATGAAGTCAATATTGTTTAATTAAGTTTGAAAGGACGCAAGTATTGAACTAGTTAAGTATTCAAAGTAGCCACCATTCATGACGACACAGCTGAATACTGATGGAAACAATCCTTATCTGGCCAGTTTTGTGGAAGGTGTCGTAATTTGCGAACAAATTTTGTGGTAAGATCCTATTTGGACAGAGCACAAATTATTATATGACTTTATTCTAAAAATTGATCCACCAGTGTCCATTTTATAGATAGGGCAGTCCCTCTACGACCTCGACCGTTGCCTGTAAATTGTAAGACGGAGAGCACAATGATTAAAATTAACTCTTCAAAATGTTAATTGGAAAGAAACAAAAAACTATCAAAATACTGATAAACTAAAATAAAACCAGCCCTGTATAACCTTAGTACACAAAGGCTCTGAAAATCAACGCCAAACACTTAGGTTCATAATGTTTTTGTGCAGAGTTCTACCATCTTGTTTACTGTATTGAGTTATCGAAGTAAGTTTATATTTTCTTTTACGCATAAAATTACTTCATCAAAGTATAAGTAGACTACGAAACGAAAACAAAGACAATAACTCGTAACTCTGTTATCACTTTTACGCAGACAAACCCATTTATACACATGACATATTAGAATACAACAAAGATGGCACAAATGTTTAGAAGTTGCAAAAACAAAACTTGTCACTTCAATTCGATTGATGGATCTACCTATGGATGTTGTTACTCTTGCTATTGGACATAATTATTTCATTTAATACATCTAATGACTGCCTCCATGGTCCAGTGGATAGCGTATGCGACTGCTGATCGGAGGTCCCGGGTTCGATTCCCGGCTCGGTCAAAAGTGTATGTGGTTTTTTTCCGAAATCTCAATAACAGCACGGAGTCTGGTGGGATGTGCCCGGTAACAGCAATAGGCTCGCCCCCTATTACGTGGGACCTAAATATCCATGACGAAATGTGCGTGTAATATTACGCCTCTGCCTACCACTTCGGGGATAAAGGCGTGAGTCTATAAAAAAATATAGAAAAATACAGATAGATGGCGCCACCATCCGTTCAAGTGCTATATAAAACGGCTCTGTGTTTACTTTAATATTTAAAATAGTTAAAGTTATTATTAAAAGTTAAAACATGTGTTAATATACTCAATATGGTCCAAATATAAAGTAGAAATGTTATCTTCAATTTTGGAATAGAAACAGTGCAAATAAAATGATAAAAGTATACTTTGTGATGAACATTAAAACAAGTGAATAAAAAGTGTAAAACCAATAAAACTTGACAATAAGTGCTATTAAAACTTAATTAGTGATTTTACATACGATTTTCAATAAATCAAATATAAAAAGTACATAATAGTGATGTTCAAAGTGCAAAGTCATTGCGCAAAGCGATTCAAATAAATTTTTGCAGCATGAATCACCACAACGAACTTTTTCTAAGGCACTTACAAGGCGTATGACAATTTCATCCATAAGCCTATAAGCGTTCATAGCGAAGTCGGCAATTGACCGACTAGTGTAAGTCGTACGACGCAGATACCTCGGGTTCAAATCCTACATACAATAGTTACTTTTTGAGATTTATATCATCAGTTTAAACATCATAGAACATAAAAAATTAATTTCTTAGAAAATATTACTTTCCGACGAGCAAGGACACATTCCGATTCTAATAATACAAATGAACAAATAAGTAACACATTAGACGAAGAAACAGACTTCGATGAAAGCTTGTCTAGTAGTCTGCCTGACTTAACTAAACAACAACAAAATGAACTCATCATTAAGTTGAAACAGCAAGTAGAAACATTGGAACTGGAATTAAATAGTGCGCATCAAGAAATAGAGTCCCTTTCACTTGAAAACACGAAACTAAAACTTACAAATCAAAATTTAACAAAGAAAAATGAATTATACAAGACATTAACAAGTAGTCCAATAAAATCATCTAAAACTACCACTCCACAAAAAAAGGTTAAAGCTAAGAAGAATAAACAAACACAAACAGAAACATCAGATATAATTGAGGGAAAGCAACTCAAACACTCAAGCAAAAAAACTCAAGAAAACAGTACAATACCTAGAAATATTATTAACAAAAGTACCACTACTGACAAAAAACACAGAAATAAAATATGCCTAATTAGTAGCAATAACACAAACAAAATCCTGTCAATATCAGAAGAAGCTTTTCCTAGTTCCCAAATATGCCACTATTGTTATCCAAATAGCAGCATCAAGCAGCTCTTGACCAAACTAAACGACAAAATTGTGGACTATACAATGGAAGACTACTGTATTATTTTGATAGGAGAAGAAGACTTTCGCAAAACTAACAATTATTTTGACATAATCATATATATAAGAGAAACGTTATTAGCATTACAACATACTAACATTATTCTATGTTTACCGACATTTAAATATAATTATTATTCCTCAATGTTTAATGGGCGCATAGAAGTGTTCAATAATTTACTTTATTTTGATCTGTATACATATAACTACGCATTATTGATTGACTCTAATCTGGATTTATCTTGCGATTATACTGTTTTTAGAAAAAGTGGTCGTATTAACAACAGTGGTATGAAAATAATTTTTGACAATATTAAATACCTAGTGCAAACTGAAACTTTTGATAATAATATAAATGCCTGTGATAACTCAGAGTCATCTACTGAAAATTCAAATCAGTTGTTTCGTGCACGATAGTTTACATGTATTCCATCAAAATGTAAACAGATTAATTAGCAAATCAGAGTTGCTAAGTATACACCTGGATGAATTCCATAACACTATTGATGTTATTTGTATCACTGAGCATAACATGGTCAAAGGCGATGAGCAGTATTTGAAGATACCTAATTTTAATTTAGTTACATATTTTATGAGAAAAAATCGACATGGAGGATCCTGCATATTAATTAAGTGTGGACATATATTTGAAACAGTGGAAAGAATCAATAAATTAGCCCTTGTAAATATATTCGAATGCTCGGTAGTGGAATTGACGCAATTTAATATTTACATAGTTTGCATTTACAGGCCACCGAAATACGATCCATCATCAATACAAATATGTTTTGAAAGACTTTACTCGCTATTATCTGAACTTTGCAAAAATAAAAACAAAAAACTGATACTTTGCGGTGACTTTAACATAGATTTATTAAAAAGAACTAGGTTATCAGTGGAATTTGAGCAAACACTGCAGGCATTTGGTCTTAAAATTGTATTTAAACAACCTACTCGGTTTTAAGTTCTACTTGCATAGACAATATTGCACACAATATCAAAGGATGTAAAAGTCAAATAAACGATTTATGTATCTCTGATCATACGGCACAAATATTAAAATGTCCAATAAGACAGAGATGCCTACTTAAGTGTTGGTATATCAAAAAAAGAGACTATTCTATTGAAATTAAAAATAAATTTAAAAATTACCTAGCTCAGATTAGTTTCGCTGATGTATTAACTGAAAAAGATCCGAACAAGGCGTTTAATATATTTTATGACATTTTTAATCTCCTTTACTACTTATGTTTTCCAGTAGTTAGGATAAAAATATGCTCAACCAACAAAGTAAGCTGGATTACGAAAGGGTTAAAACTTTGTAGTTTGCGAAAACGGAAAATGTTGTGGCAATTTAGAAGACAGCCAAGTGAAACTAATAAAGTAAAATTAAAATCTTATTCAGCAAGACTCAAAAAGATAATACGCCTAACACAAAAATCTAAGAACGACCATTATATTAAATCTTCGGAAAACAAAACAAAAGCGACATGGAATATTATAAATAGTGCAAAAGTAACACAGCCTAGGCTAGGTATATGTTGTATTAATGTTAAGGATAAATTAATAAATGATCCTAAGGGTATTTGTAATGCATTCAATAATAATTATACCGACGTAACAGACAACCAAAATGTTGTAAAAGCTGACATTAAAATAAATAATAATCCTAATTCAATTTTTTTAGCACCTGTGACTGACTTGGACATTTTTAATATTATCAGATCACTAAAAAACACAAACAGCTGTGGATATGATGGAGTTACGACGCTCGTAGTAAAAGATGTGGGTAGCATTATTTCCCCAATTTTATCACACTTAATTAACTTGTGCAATGAAAGTGGTATATTTCCTAGTGTATTAAAGATGACCATCATAAAACCGTTGTACAAAACAGGAAATAAAATGGACATTAGCAATTATAGACCCATCGCTATAATTCCTATATTTGCAAAAATATTTGATCGTGTTATTTATAACAGCATTTATTTTTATTTGGAAAAGGAAAATATACTTGTGCCAGAACAGTATGGTTTTCGTAAAAACAAAAATATTAATTTGGCCATCTACAATTTTTTGAGATCTGTCACGAAAAACATGGACAAAAGACAGTCAGCAATAGGCATGTTTATGGATATGTCTAAGGCTTTTGATCACGTCAGACATGATATTCTTCTTGACAAACTCTATCGCTATGGTATAAGGGGTAATGTTCATGAGCTTATAAAATCATATCTGTTAAATAGGAGGCAAGTGACTGAAATTACGAATATATGTCTTAAATCCAAAAGTGAATTGGTTCATAGGTCAGATGTAAGAACTGTAAAATTTGGAGTCCCACAGGGTAGTGTCCTGGGACCTTTGCTGTTCAATATTTATATAAATGACCTCCCAACAACAACTACCTATGATATGACTTTGTTTGCTGATGATAGCACAATATTATTTACAAATAAAACCTTGACATCTTATGAAATTGACATTAATAATTCTATCACTTCAATTATGCAATGGCTTAAAATAAACAACTTAAAAATTAACTTAGATAAAACAAAAATAATTGAATTTAAACAAAGAAAAGAAAGAACCGATAAGAAATTAAATATTAATTACAATGGTTATCAATTTACAGAGAGCGAATTAACTACATTTCTTGGGTTAAAAATAGATGAAAAACTAAACTGGAAAGACCATGTAGACTATGTATGTTCCAAAGTGAGTCAGTCCGCATATGGACTATATAGGCTAAAAAATATAGCCAATACATCAACATTAATAACAGCCTACCATGGCATTGTCGTATCAACATTACGGTACGGAATAATATTTTGGGGCAATTCCACTGACTGGCTATCAGCATTTAAAGTTCAAAAGCGGTGCATTCGAACAATTTTTGGTATAAAGGTACCTGATAGTTGCAAACCGTACTTTGTAAATAATAATCTGTTGACCCTGCCTTGCATTTACATAAAGGAGTGTGCTGTGTTTGTGAAACAAAATATGGAGTTATTTAAAAAAAAATCAAGTATTCGACATGCTGGTAAATTGTGTGTTGTCGAAAGTAAAACGGCGCTAATGCACAAAAGCTTCTTTTGCACTGCACCACGCATTTACAACAAATTACCTACTCAAATAAAAAATATTGAAAATCTACAATTATTTAAAAGGCATCTTCAAAAACTGCTTGTAGTTAAATGCTATTACTCGCTGCAGGAATATTTAGATGATACACATAATACAAATAATTAATTAGAAATAAACTTTATTTATTTTTAAATTATAATATTTACTTATATACATTTGACATTTTAATTGTGATTAGCTGACATTGTACTTTTATAATTATTATTGATATTTTATAATTTCATTTTTAATTATTTCATGACATTTTAATATTCTTATTTCTAAATTATGACATTTTGGACTCTTATTTGACATTTTTATAATAAGTAATAGTTTACTGTTTCTGTGTTTGCATGCCTAATTGGTGGGATATGGTAATAGAACAATGTATTTATTATTAAGATCTGCAAATGTATACCCATATTCGCAAATTAATAAATGAATTATGAATTAAATAATTAAAAAAATATACCGTATTTTCGGGTTACTTTGGCTCCCGAGGGCAACATTGGCTCAAATTAGTTTTTTTTTAATTCGATCTAGTTCATGGCATTACTGGCGCCTACTTTTGATAGACTTCCCGCAGTTTTATTCATTTTAAAGCCGCCATTTGCATTCCTGACTTGTATCATGTGAGAACATGTGATATTAACATCTGCAAACTTTATAGTGAAACCGAAGTTTTGGTTAATTAACATTTTTCATTTTTAGTTAATTTTTCTTTCCAGAACTAAAAAATTAGATGTGTGATATGTCTAAAATCTTATTGTTGTTACTTTTCACTTTTACGTCTTACTTTGGCTTTGGGCTTGATTCAGGATAAGTTTTGTACTAGGAAAAATCTGCAAGCCAAAGTAAACCTCCCTAAATAACAAAATTGGCTCAAAAAAAAAAAATATCTATATACAGGGTGTAAAAAGACCCTTAACGAAAACTGGAGTCCAATGTTGTACAAATCACTAATAACATTTTTACTTCGGCACCATACCTGGGAAAATACTGGTTCAGGAGATATTGAGAAAAAAATCTACTTCGAATGAAATGTTACTAAAGTCAACCGTTAGAGTAATGTATTCATGAGCAATGAATCCTCTATCGCCTATTTCCTTCAAAAAACGGTTAGTCTGCCTTTGCGAACCGGAAAAATGATTAACCACCGCGGAAGATATCAACGACACATTAAGGGCACAGCTATCTATGAGAATATCAACCGGTATACCCTGAATCACTGCTGTGCTTATATCGTTGCTATCTTTCGCGTTTGAAGATTCGCTACACAAGTTAACTTTTCGTTGATTGTTATTATTTTGTGTCTCCGATCATGATTTAGCGAAACAGTCGCTTTCTTTATGTCCTACTTTCTTACAAAAAGAACAAACGGGTCTAGAGTTGTTATCGGTCTTCTCCGTAACGTTACGTTTCTTGGGGCATTTATCTTAGAAATGATCAGTTTGGCCGCAAATGAAACACTTATTCTCTGGTCTACACGAACCGTTAAAATTACGTTTTTTTGTTATACCAGTACTAGAAGAGGTTAGTTTATCAGTATGACGATTATCAAATCTGCGGGTAGGTTTAACATAATTATGTGGCTAAGAATGAGACGAGATTCTCGGTTAGGTCAGCATTAGTGGCTGCTGCGCGCACCTGTACATCGCTAATACCGTGGACGATATTTGGACCATAAGTTCTTCGCTTAAACCTTTGATAATGCGTAAACGCAACAACGAACGGCGCGCATATTCTGCATACGACAAAAACTTATCAGACAAGGTATTTACAACCTCATGGAGGATCTGCGCGTAGTTGATTTTTTGAGGACACAAGGAAATAGATAATAAGAGAATAAGAATTTAAATAAATTCTTTCACGAAATTAGACCAAGAACGATAATTTGTGCTCCACCCATTTAACCAGGTATTCGCGTCACCTCTCAAACAATGAACTACCCGGGAAAAACATTAGCGATCGTCCCAATGGTTCGCATGCCCAGCCCTTTCCACCTCGTCGCACCACACCTCAAAGTTATTTACGGCTGGATCTAAATTTGACACGTAATAATTATGGGGCTTATTTTTTTACTAGTAAACCTAAAGCATCGACGAGCGTTTGCGTTGTAGAACTATTGTTTTATCTAACGGGGGTGTGTTACCACTAGCTGTATTTTCCTCTATAGCGGATAATCGCGACATAATCGTACCTAACGCGTCTTTCATGGTACTATCTTGACGCGCGTAATCCGAACGCGACCTTTCGCGTGAATAAAGATTGTCACGAGTACGCGAGCGACCTCAGCGCGAACAAGCTCTGTCGTGACGCGAGCGCGAATAATCATGACGTGAACGCGAGCGCGACCAACTACGGCGCGAACGTGACCGAGTTCTAACATGACGTGACCGCGAACGCATCTCGCTACGACCCGACCGCACACGTGATTTATTACGATTCGACTGCAAACGGCGACTACTGTGCCGCTGGGATTCACTATGATGATCACGTTCGACGCCAGAACGAGGCGGCGGCGGCGTCTCAACTAACCTTTTACGAGATGCACGTGGCATTTCACCGAAATTAACGGTTGTTTACTTTTGCAAGGCTAATTTGTGAGCGAAATCCAATCCCACTTCTGATTTTAGCAACCAGAAGTGTTATAATTAAAAAAAAGACGCATTACAACAAACTGAAAATAATTTATTACAAATCGTAACAAAAATTCATACATAGTCTCACGCCTATAACTCCGAAGAGGTAGGCAGAGGTGTACTTCTACACCCACTTTTCGCCAGTATACTTTAGTCCTACGTAACAAGGGGCGAGCCTTTTGCCGTACCGGGCACATTTCCAGGCTCCGAGCTGCTACTGAGAATTTCGAGACAGAAAAACCCAATAACACTGCACGACCCAGGAATCGAACCCAGGACCGATCCCGATCCCACGCGCACATTTATGCCGCGAGACCAACGAGGCAGTCGTGTAGGGTTTGATGTCGAGTTTTCCGTCTCTACGCAAAGATGGTATTTGCATCGTGTTATCCCTTAGTCGCCTCTTACGACACCCACGGGAAGATAGGGGGTGGTGACACTTGTATTCTATGCCGTCAACCACACGGCTAAAATTCACTTAAATAAATTATCGCAAACAACCGTTAATTTTCAAACACTGAATCATATAAAAAGGTACACAAAATATTGGAACGGACTTACAGTATCGACACCAACCACCTTTCCAACCGACGACTGACCGGCAAGAGAGCCCGCGTGCAACTGAGCGCTTGCTTTTATAGGAAATTAGTGGTGGGAATCGATACTACCCACAGAGTATTTGGCTTATACGGCTAATAATATATATATAATGAAACTGTAAATTTTCAAATCAAAATAATATGTTTATAACTAACTGTTCAGAATCTGCCTAGAAGGACTGGGAAAAGTTTGCAGAGGGCAATGGAGCGTGATTGTATTAATCCAGTCGTTGTAGGCAAAGACAAAAGTCGACCATATATTTACTGTGATGCACAGTGATGACAATTTACAAGTACAACTTACCTGGTGATCTCTGGTGGCCTGGAGGAAATCTAGATAAAACACGCACTAATTTTGGCCAAATCAGAGATGATTATCGTTAGTTACCAGACTCCAAACGCGGCGTCTTCAAGACACAATGGCACGTGTACATCGACACCGAATTCACACAATTTTTGCAAATGTTCAATATTTCACAAATCTATTACAACCCTTGCCGGTAATAGTCAAATGCGGCAGATACAAAAATTAACGGGACAAATTTACTTCAATTCTACAAATCAAGCGAAAAACAAAATGGCGTGGACACTAGACAATTTTTCCGGAAGCAAGAATGAGAATTATTTGACAGTTCATAGTGTGGCCAGAGTCAAAATTTACAATTGACAAAATAATGATACCAACTAATAATATCGATTCAACTTATCATAAACAATCTTTTTATTTCAAACGTCCACCCGCCCCGGACCGGCTTACCAGTCCGCTAATCGGTTGGTAGACGTGACAACGTTGCAACCGCTCTCCTCTGAATCGAACCGTCCACCAAGACCTCAGCAAATGGGGGAACTCCATCAGCCCAGTTACCAAACGAAGGATACGCCCCCTGCGCCATTTGAGTGGAGGAAGGTTAGCCTCCTTGATCAAAACGAGGTCTCCAATCTTGGGTGGATCGGTCTTGTCGGTCCACTTAACGCGTTGGTGGAGTATGTGCAAATATTCCAAATTCCAGCGTTTCCAAAAGCTCTGAGTAATCTGGCGTAGCAATTCAAAACGCGAGAGACGATTAGGTCTTGTTTTTAATATAGGGGTACTCAGGCAAGGCAACAAGTGGGCGACCAATCAAAAAATGGCCCGGCGTAAGGGCTTCCAAATCATTCGGATGTGTGGAGATCGGGCACAATGGCCTAGAGTTGAAAACAACCTCAATCTTACAAAACACAATTGCGAGTTCCTGAAATGTAAGGACTGATTCACCAAGTGTCCTGCGCATGTGTGTCTTGGCCGATTTTACAGCAGCCTCAAATATACCACCTCAGTATGGACAATTTGGTGGGGAAAACAAAAAAATTATCCCACGTCGGGCAAGCCTATATCAGTCTTGTTGGTTTCAAGGAAATTAACTTCGTAATTCAAATAATTATAAGTGCCTTTGAAGTTAGTGCCGCAATCAGAACGGATCAAGGAAGGCAGCGTTCTGCGGGATACAAATCTGTCAAATGTGGCTAAAAACGCCTCGGTCGTAAGCGAGGAGACCAGTTCTAAATGTACGGCCTTTTTGGAGAGGCAAACGAAGACAAACAAGTAGGCCTTAACAGTCTTGCTGTTTCGAAGTGTCGACGTTTTCACCAAAAAGGGACCAGTGAAGTACGTGGCAACACCGTCAAACGTCCTACTCTCCGCAACGCGATCTGCCAGTTAGTCTCCCATCAAGGGCTGCATGGAAGAAGCCTTGAGCTTATAGCAAGGGATGCAGCAAAAGACTACACTCCAAATTATTCTTCGGGCAGACAAGATCCAAAACTCGCGTTGCAAAATGGCCAACAGTGCATTGCAACCAGCATGCGAATTTTTGAGGTGACGGTCAGTAACCAACAAACGTACCAAATCTGTCTTTAGGTAACAAAAGGGGGTGACGTGTCCCGTAAGGGAGGTTGGCGTTCATGAGACGCCCTCCAACGCGCAAGAAACCCGCATCGTCCAAAAAGGGGTTTAATTTAGATACAGCTCCCGACAATTTCGATTTCCCTGACTTAAGGATAGCAAATTCCTTCTCAAAATGCGCCAATTGCACGGAACGAATCCAAAAGTTGAAAGACTCCTGTCGTTCCTGTGGTGAGAGAAACGGTGTCAGTCGTTTCTGTTGTGGGTACCTAAAATTAAAAACAAAAAGCTTTATCCAAGCAGTAACACCTAACAACTTGTCAAGGGAGCTGTAGCGATTAAACAAAAAATCGTGGTCGAAGGCGCATTCCACCTTCTCAAGAGCAAGTGTTCGCAGACTCGGCAAATTAGAAGTATTCAAAACTAGCGTTCAAGGCCAATCCATTTCTGGTTGACTCAACCATTCCGGAACCCACCACAGCGAATTCATCAGGGTGGATAATCGTCTGCCTAAACATCATTTTTACATTGGCTACAAGGACAACCTGATGTCGTCTGAAGCTGGTGATGACGTCACAAAGGTCCCCGACCAACTTGGGACCAGAACGCAAGCACTGGTTCAAGGATACGCCTGTAGAAGCCTGCGCAGAACCATCAAACACCGTGCGCAGCTTGCCAGTTGATGGCCTCAATACCGCATGATGTGTGAGAAGTAGTGCTCCAACGAACGCCAATACAAATTTGACACAGACATGTGTCCCAATTGTTCATATTCTCTCATGAACTCAATATACTTCTGTCTGAGCTCCGGATCACGACCCATGCGACTCTCCATAGCCAACAATCTTTTTTCGGCCAAAGGACTCACCAAGCGGAGGCGAAACAGACAGAAAAGGCTACTTCGCAATAATCCGACCAGAACGGAGTCGACCAGTGCTGTTCTGGAAGAACAGCTCGCACTCCTCATGTTCTGGACTCAAACGGGCAGCTTGAGGGGGCTCCTCCACCTCCCTAAACGTCCGAACCGCATCAGAGAGAGCGGAGTCTACAGCCAATTAATTATCAAGTTCGAGTGGAGGGGGTTCCTTTGGTACAGGTCCCATCAAAGCAAATCCGAACATGATCGGGATGGCAGTCAAACCATTTGACACCAAGACCCGTTTCCCACCAATCAAAATCGAGGACATCAGAGCCAATCAACAAATTGATTTGTCCCGGTGTGTCAAATTTGGGGTCTGCCAGTTACAAACCCGATGTCAAATTCACCACAGCAGCGGGCAGCTGTTTCTTGTTGTCTGTTGGATGCGTACCAAAAATATTCTTCCAGGACCAGGCAAATCAAAATGAGAGTGCGGCTTGAAGTCCTCAAAGGCGCGGTGATTCGATCCGCGCGCCATCTGTGAGGGGTCATAATGACGCACCCGCCCAAAACGAGGTGGGCGCGAGTCCAGGCGGGGACGCTCCTCCAAAGGAGGGGAATACCTGGGGCAGCAGTCATGGTGCTGGTGACGCTGAACAGTCGCACAATCTGGTGCGCGAGAGAGAGGAGGCGTGCGTACGCTACGGTTCTCCAAACGGGGTGAGTGGCGATCAAGTGCGTGAGGCAACTCTCGGCTGCGTGCCAGTGAGCCTCAGCAGCCACCTCCAAAACAACTGCCCGTACGTGGCGTCGGCTGGTTGGACAAGCGGCCTACCTCTCTAGCATTCATGCAGAGATTGTCCATATGCTGTCCTCCACAGTGAGGACAGGGTCGAGAGTTTGGGCAGTCTCGCTGGTAGTGGGATCCCAAACAAGAGAAGCAAAGACGGCAGGCATTCGCGATGCGCCTATGAGAGGCGACGTGAAGGGCCAAGAATGCCCTACAACTGGCCGTTCTGTGCCCCGTGACCTTGCAGTAAGAGCACTCCGCTGGACTCTGCGTGACTGCAAATCGAGGAGGGCACCGATCAACATTTCCTCGGGTGTGAACGCGTACCTGCTCCTTGACCTTGGACGGCTGCGACTTAGCCGGCGTGTCACCACCGGAGTTGTCCAAGACCCGGCATGGGTCTTTAAGTCTGCAAACGGGGGCAGATGTGTCGCACTATCCCCACCAAACCGCTGCTCAAACCGCGACCTTAGGTCTGCAGGCAGCTTCTTGAGCACTATATGTACCACTATATGTAACCAACAGGTAGGACCATTGGTCCACGGGCAGATCCACGCACTTAACGGCATTGATTGCCACCAACAGCGGGTTCAAAAGTTGGGTGCGCAACCCAAAGACCCGGGTGAGCGTGGGCAAACTAAAATTCTGCTCGATATGGTTGTCTGCGAGGCCACGCTTGTTGTGGTATCTGCGGGTGATTAAGCCCCGAGCCGTCTGGTAGGCCTCGTCAGACACGGGCAGATGCTGGATGAGGCCTTTGGCCTTCCCATCCAAAACCGACATCAAGTATGAATGAAGACATAAATGTTCAATATTTCACAAATCTATTACAACCCTTGCCGGTAATAGTCAAAAGCGGCAGATATAAGAATTTACAAGACAAATTTACTTCAATTCTACATATCACGCGAAAAACAAAACAGCGTGGACACAAGACAATTTTTCCAGAAGCAAGAATGGGAATGATTTGACAGTTCATAGTGTGACCAGAGATTAACAATAGACAAAATAATGATACCAACTAATATTATCGATTCAACTTATCATAACGTCCGTGTGGTGACGGATTAAGAATACGGATTGTCACCACCCCATATCATCCCATGGGTGTCGTAAGAGCCGACAGAGGGAGCAGATTACGCAGAGAACAGCACTGTAAGAGAAGGAAAACTTGATACATCACACCCTATACCAACCCGCTTGGCCAGCGTGGTATAGTAGGCCAATTCCTCCTTTCTAAGGAGAGGCCTAGTCCAGCAGTGGATTGTTAAAGGCTGATGATGATGATGATGATGAACTTATCATAAACAATATTTCTATTTCAAACACTAACTACTATATTTATCAAATAAAACGATTATCACATTTAGAAGACAATCAAAGGTTTCTACAAATATGCAGCAAAAGGATCCAAAGTAACCCGAACATACCGGTAGCTAAAATAGCATATGGGTTACCGTTTAGTTACGTTTGGAATCATAGACAAATTTTTGCATCCATATATAAAACTACATATTACTTCATTTTGGAAGTAAGTATATTGTGAAGGATATATTGCACAAAATCTTTAATAAAAGATCGACAACAGACGAGAAATACATGAAGCTTTGATACTGATAGATTGAATATATATAACAACCATATTTTTCCATATATCTATGTATATGATAGGGGTTGATATCATTCACGTAATTGGGATTTAACTCCATATCCTTTTCATTACCTTTTCAAGGGCCCTAACATAACGTAAACTACATATATATTACATGATACATGTAATGATCCACTTAGTATTATCCCAGTTTCAGCCTGGGTCCACTTACTAGTCTAAGCTGATTTGACAGAATATTAGGTTTTTGCCATTAGTGTTATTGCCTATCTGACTTCCGCAACCCAAATGGATAGCAATAATGTCAGTTTATTAAAAGGTCAGTACCTCTTAATAAACTGACACTACTAAAGCTCTCTCTCTACTCCCTAAAGCGTCTGTCTTAGATCTCCTCGATGGTCAGAACCATAGACTATATTATAACTGGAAACTCATAGACTAATATATTATAACTGGGTCGGAACCGACTGCTTAACGTCCTCATCGAGGCACGGAGCAAGTGATAACTGACAATTCAGTACGCACATAACTCGAAAAACTCAATGATTGATGCACGCTGTGGATTCGAAGCCGGTACCCTCTGCGTGGCAGTATCTTCGTATTTCCACTAGGCTATCGCTGCCTCTACGTTACATGATACATGTATTCCAATATAATTAGACACGCGTACAGTATCCGCCTTGTATATAGCACGCTTTTATTAAGTTCATAACACATATTAACAGGCAAACTTTTGTTTCTCTCTCATCTGTTAGCGAAACTTATAACAAGCGCTGATTAATATTGTTTACTTATAGCCATCGCTAACTATCTACTGAGATAGAAGATTACTAGAGTATTGTATGATATTTATATAGCTTAGGATATTTATGCCTCATATAATTACTTATATGCCTAAATATAAATTGTTGTTTGCTAGTTTCGCAAAGTCTGTATTACACAATGTCTGGATGGATTTAAGTAATTAGTTAGTTAGTTGCTAACTAAAAAAGGGATAGTCGCTTCGGTCATTTGGCAGCCAAATGTATGCTCGTTCAGTTATAATTAAGTATTTAATTACGTAACTCTAATTGTACACTTTCTGGCTTCAAAAGATATTTACAAAACGCTGATTAAATTTTGATTTTACAAACTTCACTTACATTAAATTTATGATACAAAAGGTATAATTTCGTGTTTGTGTATCATATTTATTACCTGCCACTTCGGAAAGATAGCCTGCTGTAAAATACGATCTACATTAAGATGTTCAGATGGCTATTAAGAACCTTCTTTACATTTTCTTCTTTATTCATCATCATTTGTAAAGTTTGTTACAACAGAATTGACGCTTTTATATAAAATTTTAAAGCACAAAATAAATACAAAAGGTGCGTTTTTCAGAAACTTTTGTTTCTTAAAAGAAAGGGAACCTTGCAGGCAGGTGGCCGGGAATTATTATCTCTACTCACCGTTTGTCCAGGACGCTACAGATGCAGTGTTAATGGATACGGCTTCAGTAATATAATGAAAAAAAAAGATCCTTAAGACGACTGGGACCAACTTCTGAACTATCAAAAGTACGTATGATAATATGTCGTCTCTGGATACCACGTGAAGACATTGGTCCCAGTTGTCATGAAGATCTTTAGCAGCCGTTATGCGAAGTCAAATTAACTGACACCGAATCAAGCTGTTGGAAATGGCTATTCTCTAGAGTTGCAAAGATCAAATGGCAGTCGCCCTGTTGTTAACCACTTAATATTCTATCATATTTGGTTTACTTTTAAGCTAGGCTCTGGGTGAAATCTTAGATATGACCGGGATAACTCTAAATTAAGGTTGGATGTTTACCATTGTGTCGTGGCACGACGTTCTAGATAGTCAAATGTCCAAAATTCCAAGAGTACCGATTTTACTGCAGCATTGCCTATTTTTTTGTAAATGCTTAAAATATGTAATAAGTGTTTGGTAGAGTAAGTTCCACGCACTCGATTTTACATTGTGCTATAGAAAAAGTGGTCCGCTGTTCGAAATATCTCTAAAATGAAATATATAATAGGTGGTGCTTGGAATATTTAAATCGGGTTTATTGACATTTAACTTGTGCCAAAGTTAATACATGAGAATTTGCCAAAAGTGTTTGTTCACCAACTTAAAATAATCCTACTTAAAGTTAACCATATCTATGCAAAAAGTAAATATTTTATTCACTTTATGCATATGGTAGACATCGCGCATCTTTTCCTCTATAATTATATCACAATAGAAATTGCCCGACCATTAATCCTTTATAAGTAAATAAGATTACATTTTCTTAATTATCGTGATCAAATTGTGGTAAAGCTCACTTACAAATTACCTATTCTATGAAATTATTATATTTGCGAGATATCTATTTTCAGCTTAACTGCACAAGGTTTCAAAGGCCATTCTGGAGTGCTTATAATGTGATGATCGATTCTGGCTAATTCAATTGTCATTAATGTTTACCACCAATAGTTTGTTCAACGCAATTGAATTGTTAATTGTCCCGTGCCTCGGAGAGCATGTTAGCCGTCGGTCCCGGTTGTCATGAAGATCTTTGACAGTCGTTAAGGGCGTCAGTACCTTCTAAATAAACTGACACTAGTCTAAACCATAGAATATCGCTATCCCGGTATATCGGGTTGGGGATGTCAGACAGGCAGTCGCTTTGTGGAAAAGCTAATATTCAGCCAAATCTAGTTAGACTAATAAGCGCACCCAAGATTGAAACTGGGATAACGCTAAGGGGTTGATTATGAGTCTATTGAATGTTCATAGCAGGAACACGATTGTGGCGTAGAGCAATTATGAGCTTGATAGAAAAATCTCGAGGAGGTATGTTGAGCTTTGTGATTGAAAAGGGAACGTAGCGTGTTTTAGACAAGTTCAGAGATAATAGATTACTCTTTAGCCAGTTTATAATTTTACCAAGGGAGTATTCAGCTCTCTCTTTGACTGATTGCCCATTCGGGCCCGAGATTAAAATTGTGTCGTCTGCGTACTGTCACAGGCCGCTCTAACCACTGAACCTGCTATCCCTAACAAATAAATCCCTTACTCAGCATGTCTAATAGTCAACCTAATAGACGCTACCATGATCCCCATCAGTCCGTTCCTATCCTCCACGGTGCGCGGTAGTCCCAAATCACTCTCATCATTGTATCATCTTCAAATTTAAAAACTGTTTTTTAAAAACGCTTTCTCAAGTCGCATCGTAAGGATGGCAGCGTAAAGGGATAACAAAATCCCAGGCATCCTCCGAGTGCATAAAACCGTACCGTTAAACAAGCTACATTCCAGTGCAGTGAGAAAAGTGATAATACTTCTAAATCCATACTTACCATTTCCAAATCAAAACCGCGACATACTCGTAAAGTGTATTCGAGTTGATTGTGAGAGTTAAAGTCGAGTAAGGAAACAATAGTACTATACCGCGGAACGTGACTCGCGTTCTTCTTACATACAAACCAACTTCGTATCCAGAGTGCTATCCTATATATCTCGTCCTGCTAGACGAGAGAAGTCCTGCTAGAAGATGCTGTATAATATGTTCCTGCTGGGTGTGTTCCTGACTTCAATGTGAGTAACTGTTCACCATTTATACTTACCAGTGCAAACCATATTCAGTGCAGTGCAATTTCCAGTGTTACAGTGATCCAAAACATACGTTTTATAATAAACTAGACTAACTTACTTAATATCCGATACTATAATTTTGACTCATTCGTCGGATGTAACTTAGGCGACTTATTCGAGATAAGAATAGCGCCGTCCACTCGCAGTCATAACAAAGCGATAAGGCTCGCTTAAGTTCGTAGAATTCGTGTCTGACTATTCTTTGTTACTTACCTTTCTATTGTAACGAATATTGCCAATACTTATAACCTTGATTTTATCTAGCCTGTTTTGATTATTGAACTACAATGTCACAGGAAGAACTCAAGAAGCCTATTGCAGTGCAATCTGACTCTGTTGATTTAAATGTTTTAATTAAGTTCATAGAACCTTACGACGGTTCCAGGGACAAACTCACACCTTTTGTAACTAACTGTTCAAATGCATACAATCTTGCTTCTACTACCCAAAAACCCATATTGTTCAGGTATATTTTAAGCCAACTCCAAGGACGAGCGGCAACTGCATGTTCCATTAAAGATTTTAATAATTGGGATCAACTTAAAGACTTTTTAAATACTCAATTTGGCGAGCGAAAATGCTGTGCACATTTACTAACCGACCTTCAAGAGTGTCGGCAAATGAACACAGAAACGGTTACACAATATTCTCTGCGTTTAGAGACATGTTTATCCCAGTTGTTAACTGAAATTAATCTAAGCAATTCCAAAAAATCAGAGCTTCCTGGCAAAACTAGTGCAATGGAGGAAGTAGCCCTTCACACCTTTGTCCTTGGTCTACACCCAAGAATATCAAACAATGTTCGGGTTCGCTCCCCGAAAACACTGAATGAGGCGATTAACGCAGCCGTTTCAGAGGAAAAAATTCTGCAATTTGTCAACAGGAAATCACACCCTAACGCCGACTCAGTACCTTCACGACCAAGGTCATTTCCAAAACCTGAAAGTAAGCCACAGGAGTTTAGACCTAATAACGCTTTCCAAAACAAACCGCGAGCATACCCACTTTATTGCCGATATTGCAAGTTTCCTGGTCACGTCCTTGAATACTGCCGTAAACGGGAATACAATAATAAAAGGTTCGGTAATTTACAGAGCAATCAAACTCAAAATCGAACCAAATTTGTGGATCAAGGAGAAGACGTTGTTGACACTAATACTGATTCTGTAAACTAAATCGAGGCCTGCGTTGGTGTCGGTCGGGCCACCGCATCCTAAAATCCGACATTGCTTGCTATATCCAAAATAATAATTCTAATTCCTTAAATAATAAATACTTACCAAATCCAAGGTCAATGGCAACCGTAACAAGGCTATGCCATGACTATTCTAGTACTAAATCCTTGCTATATCCTTTGAATAGAAATAAATCTTCGTTAACCATGAAGAATAACCTTTCGGGTCAACAATCAGTTACGCGTTCAAGCCCCCTTCCTGAAAAAAATAAAATTAGTAATTCAAATTATAGTATTGTAGAAAATAAAATTAATTCGGAATCAATTCAAGATCCTAAAATCTATAACTACACAACAAATGTTGCCCGTAAGTTCTTACCTTATATAAAAATACTTACCTCTGTATCCTCGAAGCCGTTATCTTTACTAGTTGACACAGGTGCATCATTCAGCCTTATATCAAAGTCCTGTATTGAAAAGATGCCTGAAATTACTAAATCCATTATTAAATTTAAAGGCATTGACTCCTCGGGTACTAAGTCTACACTAGGTCACATCCCTATAGAATTCGGTTCATTAAAACATAATTTTCTCGTCGTTGAAGGCGTTGATCTACCCTATGACGGTATAATCGGCAGCGATATTTTTGATTCCATGAACGGTAATATTGACTATCCCAAACAATGCCTATTACTGAATAACTCAGCATTCAAACTTCATTTCAACGAACTTGTTTGTGTAATACCTGCTAGATGCGAAACTGTAATGGAATGCAGTGTCTCGAATCCGGAAGTCGATGAAGGCTTTATATTAGACCAGAATCCTATAAAAAACTTATATATATATATATATGCTTATGGCTAATTGTGTAGTGAAAGTAAAAACAATTCTCGTATTAATATTTCCGTAGTAAATGTTTCAGAACATCTCTTATCTTTCAACCCTGACCTAAAATTAGAAATAACACCTTACGACCCCAAAGAAGTTCAACGAATCTGCAATTTTCAAACTAACAATGTGCAGTGTGGCCGCGATGATTCCTATTCCCGCACGAAAAAGGTGCTTGATCAAATTCGCGTATCTCATTTAAATACCGAAGAGAGTTCGGTACTCCTAAATCTTTGTAGCGATTTCTCAGACATTTTCCACCTCCCAGGTGACCAATTGACTTACACGAATGCCATCCAACATGAAATTAAAACTTCTACTTCAGTCCCAATTCATGTTAAATCATACCGTTTCCCAGAATGTCATAAAAAAGAGGTTAACTCTCAAATTGAAAAAATGCTTAACCAAGGTATTATTAAACCATCCGTATCGCCCTGGTCATCACCCATCTGGGTGGTGCCTAAAAAATTAGACGCTTCCGGTGAAAGAAAGTGGCGAGTAGTGAAAGATTACCGAAAGCTAAACGATGTAACTATCGGTGACTCATATCCCATCCCGAACATATCCGAAATCCTAGATCAACTTGGCAGAAGCAAATACTTCAGTACTTTAGATCTTGCTTCCGGTTTTCACCAAATTAAAATGAAACCGGAAGACGCCGCTAAAACAGCATTCTCCGTACCTCAAGGCCATTATGAATTCACGCATATGCCATTTGGTTTAAAAAATGCCCCTTCTACGTTTCAACGTTTAATGAATTCGGCTCTCTCCGGCTTACAAGGCATGCAATGCTTTGTTTATTTAGATGACATTGTGATCCATGGATTTGACCTTGACTCTAACATCGAAAACCTTTCTAGCGTTTTTAAACGTCTCCGTAGTTTTAATTTGAAGTTGCAACCAGACAAATGCGAATTCTTGCGCAAAGAAGTCTCCTACCTAGGACACATCATCACAGACAAAGGAGTCAAACCAAACCCAGATAAAATAAAGGCAGTTCATCAATTCCCTACTCCAAAATCCCCGAAAGATATAAAATCATTTTTGGGATTCGTTTTGTATTATCGTAGATTTATCCAAGTTTTTTCTAAAATGGCCAAACCTTTGACTAATCTCCTCAAGAAAGATATTCCATTTAAATGGGAACACGAACATCAACTTGCATTCGATACCCTAAAACACAGACTGACGTCAGCACCATTATTGATTTACCCCGATTTCTCTAAACCATTCATATTAACTACTGATGCCTCCAATTACGCCATAGGCGCGATACTATCCCAGGGAGAATTGGGTAAAGATAGACCTATCGCCTATGCATCCCGCACTTTAAATAAAAGTGAGTGTAGCTATAACACCACCGAAAAGGAATTGCTTGCTATATTGTTTGGATGCAAAACATTCCGTCCGTACCTGTACGGCAGGACCTTCCAAATTGTCACTAACCACCAACCCCTTAAATGGCTCTTCAATCATAAAGACCCAGGTAGTAAACTACAAAGATGGCGGTTGAAACTCGAAGAGTACGAGTAAACGAGTACGGGCAAATTCAATGCTGCTGACGCTCTCTCTAGATACCCTTATGAAGACACTAAGCTCATAAATCCAATTGCTCCACAACCAGTTCCAGGCCCTTCATGGGCTGATGATAACAATCCTATATTTCCTGATTCGGATGATGATGTGCGTGACTTTGACGACCTCCTAGATCCAAATGTTATTCCAGCGTTATCCCTTACTCCTCAAGACTTAGTGGAATTACCCGATGACCTTAGAGACATAAATCTTGACGACCTAGAAATCTCAGAACGTCCAAATAGTAATAATAATTCAAATGATGACTTACCTTTAGTGAATCAGCCTCAGCCGCAACCTCCTCCTCTCGCCGATCCAATCCCAAACGCTAGATCTGAAACATACACTGAATTTCTTAAAGTCATTAGTAGCAAAAATTTTTATTCTAATGTAGCGATCATAGAACATAACGAAAGTTTACTTAAAACTACATGCCAGAATATCATTGTACCTACCTCAGTCGATATGGATGAGTCCATCCCTTATGTAGAAAACATAATATCCAATCTTGCCGACAAGGATACCTTTCTTGCACGCAACAGAAGCCTTTATTCGTCCTTAATTCACCAAGATCATAATAAAAAATATAACTTCCTATTTACAAAAATTAATCATTTCGACACAACTTCTTATTCAGATATACTGATATGACTAGAGACTCACTCAGAGAGTAAAACGATCCTCATGGTTTGGCGGCGTCGGTACCGTTATGAAATATCTCTTTGGCACAATGGACGAGGACGACGCTATTCAATATAATAACGCCATTCAATAACTTAACAATAATCAAAACAATTAGCTACTTATATGAAAGAAAATATATTATTAACAACTTCAACGCTTACTGCATTTAATGAAACAATTAATCAACTCGTTGAAAATGAAAAGTCCTTTAATAGCGCTATCAACTTTTTATCTGATAATCTAGTAAATTTGACTAATATATCTGAAAATTTAACGATTAAGGTTAAAATAATGGAGATTATAACCATGTTAGAGAAAAGTAAACTTACCTTATCTTTTAAGTTAGAAGATATATGTAATGGGTTAATGTTTAGTAAAAATAATGTACTATATCCCGCTATATGTTCTCCTGAAGAACTGTATAACGATTTAGTTGCTAACTTTCATTTATTACCTAGCTCTAAGGAATTGCCTATTGTCCTAAGTATAAGTAACATCCATGTACTTATGCAAATATCTAGAATAAGTTCATACTATTCCGAGAATAAGATAATGTAATTAAGATCCCATTAGTTAACTCTTTAGAATTTAACTTGTATAATACATTACCCTTACCTATACCACAGTATAATGATACTTATATAACTATTATTCCCACTACGTCACACATAGGGTTCTCTAGAGATAAGAATCAATATTGTCTTGTAAATAACCCTAAAGAATGTCAATCTATGAACCAATACTATATTTGTGATAACGCACCTTTAGAATTGTACTGACCTAATTCGAAATTCGTATTTTTTGGTAAATGCCAAAAATGTATTCAAAGAATTGGTAGTTTTTTAGTTATTGGATTATAATACTTACAGATACCAATTTGATGTCAACATTTTAGTTTTAAACCTTAGAGTAGGAATTGTTTTAAAGATTATTTGCCAAATTATAGATATAATTCATTAAATATATTATTTATTAATTATTTAAAATAATGTGTCACTTATTTACCAAAAACAATTAATTTGTTTTTGGCTTATTTTACTTTAAGTCTATTTATTTCTAAAGAACACCAATAAAAACAGACCATTTAAAAAAGAGGCG
This sequence comes from Euclidia mi, assembly GCA_944739405.2. Classification (NCBI taxonomy): domain Eukaryota; kingdom Metazoa; phylum Arthropoda; class Insecta; order Lepidoptera; family Erebidae; genus Euclidia; species Euclidia mi. The sequence goes on along the minus strand of OX123185.2, from coordinate 84,414,642 downwards.
ATTATTTTCTAAAGTTGTGTTTTTTGCAATATGCCTCATTGAGTAATGTGCTAGTTTAATTGTTGATAATTTGCTAAATTAAAGGAAAGTGAAAAACACATCATGCTTTCATAATCGTTTATTTTGATATTTTGCATCATCATCATTACACACTCATCACAATCAACACCTACCAACTTCAGGTAATCATCTTTACTAAAAAATATTATATATTTTAGCCTTACTAAGACTTATTACAAAATAAATAACTACACATTATAACAGCAAATAACAGAATAGATAGAATAATAGGTAGTAACAAATTACAAAACCGTGTCATGAAACCAGGCGTATGTACTAGTAATTACTTTAGTTCCTATAAGGTAATTCAAATCTTTTTTTATTTTCTGCTAGCTCTATTTTATTACAATAAGCTTTTGATAGTGTCTGTCCAGCCTTCAGCATTTTGACTGTAATCTTATCATCTCGTGCAGCCTTACCTAATTCCATACTTCTCAGTGCCTTCAAAATCTCATCCATGCCAATATCGTTTTCACCATTGCTATCATTACCATTTATTTCAGTTGCGGGTGACTCTATCGCCGTTCTTCAAATAATCCTTCAAAATACTCTTTCCATCTCTTCAGCACGTACGATAAACCATACAGTATCTTCTTATTCATGTCTCTGATCGATGTGTATTCCGAGGAGTGTGTTATTCCTCGAAAAAAAAATCATCTTTCTTTTCCTCTTTCTTCTTTTTAACCTTCTCTTTCACTATTCTTTTTGATCTAACAAACTCTTTTCTAGCTTCATCTAAGTCCTCACTCGTTGCTTTTCCCATTCTTTAATTTGCTCTAGCAGCCAACCAATCTAACCAAGCTTTCTTCTTCTCTGACTTTGGTGATTGCACATCCTTGTCCCACCATGTATTCTTAATCATTCGTATTTTCCTTCTCTTGATCACACCACATATTTCAGATGCTACACATACTACCTCTTCCTTAAGGGACTGCCATAATTCTTCCATATCATTGATGCAATCGAACCTCTCAAATGTTGCTATAAATCTTCGTTTATCTTTCACATCTTTCTCTTGTAAGTTTTCAACTTTTATTCTTTTCAAAACTCTCTTTTGATTGTGTTTTCGGTGTTGCCATCTTTTAAAGAGCCCACTTATCTAGCTTAACACCAAAAAGTGCTCTGTATGGATGCCAATCCCCCGATACACCCTCGTATCTATCACATTCTTTCTCAATCGTTCATCTTCTATTACAAAATCAATCATACTTCTTCTAAAATTTTTCGCCTCACGTGTATGTATAAGTGTATGCTATTGTGATCAAACATGGTGTTTGTCACACAAAGGCTCCACTGCAAACAAACCTCGAGCAGTACTTTTCCATTTTCATTCACGCTCTCACCACCGACACCTAAAACCCTTTCAAATCCATCTCGCTTTACTCCCACCCATCCATTGAAATCGCCTAACAAGATCAATCTTTCGTTATCCTTACAGTTCCTAAAAATCTCTCTTAAACTCTCCCAAAACTCCTGCCTTTCGTCTTGTTCTTGTTGTGACATGTCCGATATTATATTGATCGGGGCGTAAACCCCTACAGTAAGGACACGAGTAAGTCCTACTTTCATTCTCATCCATATTAGCCTAGCATTACACATTCAAACTCTTTTATGCACTCATTCATTCGCGCAGACAGTATTATGCCAACTCCCTTGCAGGTTCTGGTAGTACTGTCTGCCCCAGACCAATACGCCGTGTATGCACCGTGCTTGGTGGTGTCACAACCCTTCCTTCTTGTTGCAAAACGGCTTTCCGTAGGCCGCTTTTCGCCCTCGCGGGGATTGAAACGAACTGATTCTGATCTAGACTATCCCTACCCGCAGAGCCCTTTACGGGGGTAAGGTGGAATCACAGCTGTGCCGTGGACCACCAACACAGGCACCCTCCGTTTACGATCAGTTTGCCCTATTGCCACGAAACCCTCGGAACGACTCGGTTCACACTTTAGATCGGGGTTTTGTGTCGGGTATGCTCCCTTAAGGTTGGTTTAATTTCGGAGGTTTCCTTCTCCTAGACAGGTTGCCAACCAAAGCTAACGAGGCCCATCTCCCCGAACGTTTGGTTTAATTTCGGAGTTTTCCTTCTCCTAGACAGGTTGCCCACCAAGGCTAGTATTTTCATTTCGGATATTCAATTATTGAAAAATGTGATCTGCTCTTCTTTTTAACCTCTAATTTGATCTGAAATAAAAAGACAATATAACTATAAACTCACAAAGCAGGGTAGAATTAATTATAGATTATACATATTTACGTTTAAGTCTCCGTAGTCACAAAATCTGTTAGTAACGTAATGCTATAATATAAAATTCGGCTTCACAATTCATGCAATGTTTAATAAAAAAATGACGGCAGTATAAATACGTCACCACAATATTATCTTATTTATTATTGAAACGCCCTAAACCAATAAAATGCCATTACAAAATTAAATACTGGTCAAATAACTTACCATAAGTTAAGAATTAAAACGGCGGAATATGGTTTACGTCGCTTACAGAGCGCTAGCGCAAAACCCAACGTTTAGCACTATCGCCGCAACACTAAATCGGGTTCTTTAATACTGATGGACCCGCGGGTAGGGCGTGATTTAAAAGAGACAGAAATAGTACGTTTGTCCTTTTTCGGCCCAAAAGCGTCGGTTTAATTTTAATAAACTGATAGAATACGTGTTTACAAATCGTTCGGTGTATTAAACTCATTTTCCTAAATTTTTGAGTTAAGCCACTTCAATTCTAAAGGTGCGATAAGATAAATATTCTATCCAGTGTAGCTCAGCCTATTTGTGAGAGCGAAATAGTATCTAAAACTTTGTTTACGTATCCCAAAGAATGTGAAACAAAATATGTGAAAGGTAACATCGAAATCTGGCAAGAACTGTACGATAGTAATTATATATTTGTTATGTCGAAAATTACAAAATTCACACTTGATTGTTCAAATGATCATGTTTACGAAACAAATATAAATGGCACAGGTATAATTAATATTCCAGATGGTTGTATTGGCTACTGTAAAAACACACAGTTACAATCGAAACAAAATATTAAAATAAATTTAACACATATAGATTTAGATTATAATACGATAAAACTAAATAATATAAGTATACCTAAATTGTTAGACCTTAAGTATTCTGAAGTAAACATTAAACACACAAGTTTCCAACCTTTAATTAATTATAACGAAAATTTTGATTTACTAAAACAAAAATTTGAGAAGATCATTGAACAACCAAGCGTTCAAACTTATGGACATTACTATGTCCCATTCATATCCTACTTTGTATTAGCTTGTATTTCTATTGTATGCTATAAATTGTATAAATGCTACTATGTAAACCGTTGCACTCTTCTCTCTCAATCACTCAATATCACCAATCCTAATTCTCCTACCGTAATTGAAATGACCACTCCTGAAGAACTCCCTTGGCTCCGCATCTCAACATAAACTTCACCTTAGTGTGTAAGTTTAGTCTTAAACGGGGGGCTGTTACAGGCCGCTCTAACCACTGAACCTGCTATTCCTAACAAATAAATCCCTTACTCAGCATGTCTAATAGTCAACCTGATAGACGCTACCATGATCCCCATCAGTCCGTTCCTATCCTCCACGGTGCGCGGTATTTCCAAATCACTCTCATCATTATATTCATTGTATTTAATTGTCAAGGACAAAATAAATCATCTTCAAATTTAAAAACTGTTTTTTAAAAACGCTTTCTCAAGTCGCATCGTAACAGTACGTAAATATGTCGGTACGTGGCAGAGACAGTGTGCAGAGGTCATTTATGAATAGACGGAAGAGTGTGGGGCCTAGAATACTTTCTTGTGGGACACCGTAGGAAACCCCGTCATCATATTATCCCGAAAGACAATATTAATGGAATGTCAAAAACCATGAAAGTTTAAATTCATATATCGTAACAGCCACTTCCATTCACACGCTATCTACGATACAGCTTTATGCAAATTAGTTAAGCAGGTACCCCGAACATAATACAATGCTATTATGTCCAGTACACACTGACGAAAGTATTATGTTCGTAGTATGTGGTCATTCTCTCATCGCCTATATTTTTACTACGCTATTGTGTACAGGGTGTTTACGCCGATATATATTGAATGCACATTTTATTTAAAAACAGTGTCTCAATAAACTCATTTACGAGAATACGTGTTTCACTAAACCATCACACCGTAGCAATCAATTCTCAACCTTACGTGCCTGTAAACATGGTCCAAATGACTCGGATTTATGGTTGATTGCTACGTCGCGAACTCGGCCAAGCGAATACAAAGGACTCGCATTCCAAGTGTGAATCATTTGTTTACAATCTATTAGTGAACATTTACGTGAATAAAGACTTATAAACTTATACAATCAGTGATTAGTGAATTTATTAATTACAACGAACTTTGAAAATGACCGCACCGACATCGGAACAAAGTAAATATTTAACGACGTTAGAAGATGTAGCCAGTATGATCCAAAGGCTCAGGTCAACCTGAAGAAATGCCCGAAACAGCGGTTAACGGAAGGCTATGTAAAAACGAGACTTAAATGTATCGAGGAATACTAGGATACATTTAAACAAGCACACCATAGCCTTACAAGGTGTACACCGCGGGAACAGCGAGGTGTTTTACCGTATTTTCTCCAAGAGGAATACTATACATACGAGGACATGTACCTGTGCTTACGAGGCAACTTAGTCGATCTTTTATCAAACCTGGAGTCACAACAAAGATTAGCTGAGATAGTAAACATGACAACAACGTCTCATAGCGAGCAATTGCCATTTGCAAAGTTACCACGCATACAAATGCCGACGTTCTCAGGCAAATATGACGAATGGCCTACATATAAAGATTTGTTCACCGCGCTAGTTCATAACACCGCTATAAGCAATGTACAAAAGCTACATCTCAAAACAAGCGTTTGTGGAGAAGCTGAAGCGTTGTTAAGACATATAAATATAACAGAAAATAACTATACACAGGCGTGGGAGCTATTACAGGCACGTTTTGGCAATAAGAAGATGATAGTTAATTCTCTTTTACGAAGATTGTTTAGTCAGAAAAAGATTACAAATCAGACAGCTAATAATATTAAGGCTTTACTCGACACGACAGTGGAATGCTTAAATAGCTTAGATAATATGCAAGTTGGTACCGCCTCTTGGGATCCATTGATAGTATTTCTTGTATCACAGAAATTGGACCCAGAGTCGTTGAAAGAGTGGGAAGAGCAAGCCTATAAACAAAATAGTGATGAGCTGTCTTCGTGGGACGAGTTAAGAAGATTTCTCGAGTCAAAGTTTCGAACACTCGAACTTGTCACACCGATTGCAAATTCTGTAAAAGAGAAGACACAAGGTCATAAATCATTTCATGTCGCATTAAAGGATGTCGCGCCCAGCTGTTAGTCAACACACAGCAGTGAATCTTTACAACCTTTATGCGCTTATTGCAACGATAAACATTACATCTATCACTGTAAAGAGTTTGCTGGAAAGCCTGTAGAAGAACGACACGAGCTTGTCAAGAAGAATAATCTTTGTTTTAATTGCCTTGTTCCAAATCATACGGTGTATAATTGTAAACAAAAGACATCGTGCCGAGTCTGCAGAAGAAGACACCACTCCCTTTTACATCGATCAAAAGAAATAACTCAAGGAGAAGATAAACAATCACAACCAGAACAACGTATCACAACCGCACACTTGTCAAGAACACAACCCGGTCCTCGAGTATTACTAGCCACAGCACAAATAGCAGTTAAAGCGAGTAATGGAGATACACACCTGCTACGTGCTTTGATTGACCAGGGCTCAGAGGCATCACTGGTATCCGCAAGAGTAGTTGAACTCTTGAGGCTCAAGAAGACATGCATCAACGGTGTCGTCTCTGGAGTAGGACAAGAATCCCAAATACCTATCAAACACTACGTTGAATTAGCAGTTTCATCGCGCTTTAATGACAATTAAGTATTTTCGGTGAAGGCTTATGTTTTGAAGACTTTGTCTAAAAAACTACCTTCTAAAACAATCACGATGAACTGGCCACAACTCCAAAGCATGAATTTAGCGGACCCTATGTACAGCACGCCGGGTAGGATTGACGTTTTACTTGGCCCCGACGTCTTTAGCAAAATTATAGATGTTGGCTTAAAGAGAATGAATGACGGCATAGTGGCCCAGAAAACCTGTTTGGGGTGGATCCTGTCGGGTCAAAAGGATGACACATCATCGATCAACGGACATGATGAGATTAGTACACTACACGTTACAAATACAATCTCAGATGATGATAGCATACTGAAGAGGTTTTGGGAAATAGAAACGGATTCGTATACCAAAAGAAAGATACTAACAAAGGAAGAAGAATAATGTGAAACAAGATACACAAACACAACAGTAAGAGATAAAGAAGGTAGATATATAGTACAATTACCATTGAAACAATCATTAGAAGAAACTATGCAAAAAATATGAGACACAAACCAAATAACGTTGAGGAGATTTCAGCAATTAGAAAACAAATTTCAGAGAAACAGCGACTTTAAAAAGCAATACAAAATGGTGATTGATGAGTATTTGGAGATGGGACACTTACAAAAATGTGAAGAATTTGATGAAGAAGCGAATTACTTACCACATCACGCAGTAATTAGAGAAGATAAGGATACGACAAAATTACGAGTCGTCTTCGATGCATCTGTAAAAGGCACGGGTGGCTATTCACTTAATGATAACATGTTAGTAGGGCCCGTTTTGCAACTTGACTTACGTAGTCTCATAATGAATTGGAGAAAACACAAGATTTGTATAATTAGAGATATAATCAAAATGTATAGATGATCAAAGTTGCTGAAGAACACACAAAATTACAACATATAGTTTGGCGAGATGAAACGGACGAGATAAGTAGTTTTAAATTGAAGAGAGTCACGTTCGGCACTGCTGCAGCCCCATTCCTAGCGGTTAGAACACTCATCCAACTTGCTGATGACGAAGGTCAAGACTATCCAGAAGCTGCTGCTGTAATAAAGAATTGTTATTACATGGACGATCTCATGGTATCAGTTGGAAGGGCCGAAGAAGCTAAAAAACTCTGTCATGACATAAAGATTATACTTGAAAAGGGAGGATTTAACGTGCAAAAATGGTCAAGCAATTCGGAAGAAGTATTGAACTACCTTAAGGCTAAAGAAACGACAACAGATACATTAGAGATAAAACTAGATAAAATCATTAAAATCTTGGGTTTGAAATGGGACAGAAAGGATGACACATTTAAAGTAACAGTTAACTTACCTAAATTGAGATATCCAATAACAAAAAGGTCTATCCTCTCTGATGTCGCTCGCTTGTTTGATCCATTTGGGTGGCTATCCCCAGTAGTCATCGTAGCCAAGGTCACGATACAGAAGCTGTGGCTTTGTAACCTCGGATGGGATAGTGAAGTACCTATAAACATAACTGAAGAATGGATAAAATATAGAGAAGATTTGTCTTACCTGCAAGCCATTGAAGTTCCACGGTGGTTTCATATCACACCACAATACAAGCAAATCCAGATTCACGGCTTCTCAGACGCTTCATCCACTTCTTACGCAGCTGTTACTTACCTCCGAGTAGTTGATGAGTATAACGTAGTCCACGTAGTAATGATAGCATCTCGCACAAAGGTAGCACCTGTAAAACAACTAACGATACCCAGATTGGAGTTGTGCGCAGCAGTATTATTGGCTGATCTAGCAAAGGACGTTGCCGACGTGTTGAAAATACCTATGAACAGCATTTATACTTACACAGACTCAATGGTAGTCCTGTCATGGTTACAGTCTAGTCCAAATCGATGGCGCACTTTTGTAGTAAAGAGGATTGCAGATATTCAGAGAAACCTGGAAGCCAACAGGTGGAGCCACGTACTCACCACTGAAAACCCCGCAGATATAGCGACGAGAGGCGTCAAGGCAAGAGATTTGGCAAATCTTCGAATGTGGTGGCAGGGTCCCGAATGGTTGTCCAATCTCGAGATCACGAACTTGACAACAGATGTTCCTGCAACGGATCTTGAAATGAACCTTTCATGTCACACCCATAATTACCAGGAAGTTACACCATTGTGGGTGAGATTTTCAACGTTATCAAGAATGAAGAGAGTATTGGCTTATTGCAGAAGGGTTTTACTCATTAGAAATAAAATTCAATTAGAAGTTTATATAACAGTAGAAGAAATGGAAAGAATTTTAGAAATATGTATCAAATACTATGAGAATTTAGTTTACTCAAGAGAGATAGAAGAAATAAAGAACAAAGGAAAGGTCAATGCTAAGAGCTCACTTATTACACTAGCGCCCTTTTTAGATAAAGGAGGCATAATGAGAGTTGGAGGCAGATTACAGAACGCCACATTACCTGAAACAGCAAAATATCCAATAATAATATCAAAGGATGTTCATATTACAAAGCTTTTAATTCAAGAAGCACACATTAGGACTTGTCACGGTCGCAACCAGTTGATGATGAACTACCTTCGTAGTAAATATTGGATCGTTGGCATGAAGGCAGCAGTGAGGAAATGTACTCGATCATGTAAGATCTGTATTGTAGACAAGGCGAAGACGAGTAATCAAATGATGGGCCAAGTACCTGCTGGGAGAGTAAATCCTTGCAGAGCTTTTCGTAACAGCGGAGTGGATTACGCAGGACCTGTACTCATAAGAACGTCAAAGGGTCGAGGTCATCAAGCCGTGAAAGGTTACATATGTCTTTTCGTCTGCATGTCCACCAAGGCATTACATTTAGAAGCTGTCACCGACTTTACAGCCCAAGGCTTTATCGCTGCATTCCGACGCTTCGTCGCTCGAAGAGGACCGTGCCTTCACTTGTGGAGCGACAATGGCACCAACTTTTTTGGGGCCGCCAAGGAACTGAAAGCACTATTCATAAAGGGCCAAGCTAATATCTCTCAGGAAATAGCTCAATTGTTGGCTAATGATGGCGCAACTTGGAACTTTATACCTCCACGTATGCCAAACTATGGGGGCTTATGGGAGGCTGGAGTTCAGTCAGCCAAAAAACATCTGACCAGAATAAACCAAGGCACGAAACTGACCTACGAAGAGATGGCAACATTACTGGCACAAATAGAGGCAAGTCTCAATTCACGTCCACTTTGTCAACTTAGCGACATATTTGAGACATTGACCCCACTCACACCTGGACATTTTTTAGTGGGAGAACCGCTCATTAGTGTTCCAGATGTCAATTATAAGGAGAGGAACATTAATTTACCGACAAGATGGCAAATGATACAACAGATGACTCGAGACTTTTGGCGGCGCTGGCAATCAGAATACCTAAACACTCTCCAACAAAGATACCAATGGACATCGAAGGTTCCGTCGCCAAGTCCTGGAGATATTGTCATCATAAAGGATGATTTGCCACCTAATAAGTGGTTATTAGGTCGCGTGAAACTTGTCCATCCTGGAGTGGATAATTTGGCTCGTGTTGTGACTGTCCAATGTAAAGGAAATCACGAATTGAAGAGACCTTTGTCAAAACTTATATTGTTGCTTAAAGAAAGTTCAGAGTGCATGTGTCCTTATTGGAATTAGTTTGATACAATCAAGTCAAATTTTGAATTATATAATATACAGTCCATTGTTCTATTTAATTGTTGATTTTGTTATGTTGTTGTAAAACAGTTCGTTTTGGTGGGCGGGATGTTTACGCCGATATATATTGAATGCACATTTTATTTAAAAACAGTGTCTCAATAAACTCATTTACGAGAGGACGTGTTTCACTAAACCATCACACCGTACCAATCAATTCTCAACCTTATGCGCCTGTAAACACAGGGGTTTTATTAAAATGAAACTTTATTATTTTACAGTTGTAGTCCACAATGGAAGATATTTGTATTTCACTGTGAGATGCCTGATAGTCAGACATTGTTTTGTCAGTGCGCTTTTTTTTAACTCATACGAATTTATTATTAAACTTAGAATAAATAGAGTCCTAACTCCCTTTACCTGTGGAAATTCATTTTACTTACGCCATTTATTTTGTGAACAATCTCTTATCGGTCTTTTATTGGAGAAATTGTCAAATTAAAATAATATGCCTATCTTCTTTAAAAGATGGTTTAAGAATCATGTAAATCTATGACAATGTCTTGTGTTATATTCACTCCTAGTTTTTATTGTTGAAATGCAACATAGTGTTCTTGTAAGTGACTGAAGAATGCCCGCAGCTACACCCTTTTAATAATTTCCTGATATCGAGGGAATTTTGGGAAATCAGCTCTTAGTGTCCTCTTTCCCTAGGCACCTACATGCCAAATATCACTCAATAGATCTACAGCAAGAATTTTGTATATAGAGATTTAGTTTCTGTAGCATATATATACGTACTGCTGCGCCCTTTGAGGGCTTATACATGTTTAAGCCTCATTTGATTTCAACATGCATTGTCTGTTTTGACTGTTGTCACAAGTTATAATAGTTATATATCAAGTACGCCGTATCCTGAATTGTAATTGCCATAAACCAGCAAAAACTGAAGTCCTCTATTCTCCCTGACTGTCTATAAGAACGTGATAAACTCAAGAACTACCGAACGGCTTTTTGCACAGTTTTCATCAATAGATAGTGTGCCTCCGTGGTCCAGTGGATAGCGTATGCGACTGCCGATCGGAGGTCCCGGGTTCGATTCCTGGGTCGGGCAAAAGTGTTACTGGGTTTTATCGAATACTCAGTAGCAGCCCGGAGTCTGGTGATGTGCCCGGTAACGGCAATAGGCTCGCCCCATATTATGTGGGACCTAAAAATTCATAGCGAAATGTGGGTGTCATATTTACACCTATGCCTTCCCCTTCGGGGATGCAGGCGTGATACTATTAAAAAAAAAGATAGTGTTATTCCTGGTGAAGGTTTAGGTGCAACATTTACGCAGGCGGCACCGCGGGCAAAATCTTGTCAATAATAATATAATGTCAAATTCTTGGTAACTGATTACTTCCGTCCGGCGCGGCGTGGACAGTTTCATAATATCCGTTGAAACATCAAAAGATTTCGGAGAACGAATTGATTATCGAGTAATTAATGCGTTCTTCGAAATAACTTATTAATATTGGCAGTAATAATACTAATGAATATCTCTACAAAAGGTTGCTACTAGGAAAAAACGGAAGCCTATTTTTTTTCAAATAAAATAGTCTAGTAGTAATAGAATTTTATTTGATACAATAGTCTCATATAGAATTACTTGAAAGCAAGTAGTACGAACGTGTAGCGCCAGACTTTTCCGTCTCTTTCTTTGAAAGTCTTGTCCCTCATAAGCAGTATTCCATTGTCGCTACAAACGCTCACATTTTTTACCAAGAACACACAGACTCGAAGACAACAATTTATAGATAACCTAATCTATATACAGGTTGCAAAAAGACCCTTAACGAAAACTGAAATTCCATATTGTACCAATCACTACGAAACTTTTTTGCTTCGGCACCATACCTGGGAAACCACTGGTTCTGGAGATATTGAGGCTCAAAGTCACTATATGATTTTTCTAATTAGGTACAAAATCGATGAATTTACCCCGCCAATATATTCTATAGATGTCCTATGACCCCATGGATAAGTAGGTATTTTAATTGCGGTTTAAAAAATGTATTTACTTAAAAAAATATTCGTTTCCCAGTTAATATTTTTGCTTAGTATGACTTGGCATGATGTCCAAAACGAGTAGACTTCGGCTTGGTGATGGGTCTTTTTACACCCTGTATAACTAGAGGACGAATATATGTATCTACGACCGCCCTTTTTTATCATCCGTTTCTTTCCGATCCCGTGGGGATTTCAAGAAATCCCTTCTTAATGCACTCCTACGCTCTAAGTAACATTCATGCTAAATTTTAGTTTCTGGCACCCGGTAGTTTCAGCTATGCGTTTTCTATCAGTCAGTCACGGAAGATTCTTATATCTTAGTATTTATACATATTGGTTCATTGCCAAGTTTCATGGTGATACAATAACTAAGCGTGAGCAGAATTCAATACAGGGTGCCTTATTAAAACATAGACTTAAAACAATGCTTCTCTATAAAATACCAACCGTCGTATATAATAAACGGAGAAGCGTGGAATATACTAAAGAATAATGTAACAATATCACTATAACAACATTCATCTATGCATGCATGATATTCTTATAAAAATGTTATTCGCGAGGGGTTCGCGAGAGATTGAAATTCTATTCAGAGTAGCACAACGTTTACATTTAAATTGACTGCGTGCTTCTCTGTATCTAGAAACTAGATATACTAGATAGCCTCGTAATATCTTGTAAATAACAGAGCATAATATTTACTAAAGGAATATTCTGTAGCTATGCGAACATCGTGGATATTAGCACTCTCTATTTTAGCCTATAACGATATCATATGAAATATTGTTTGGTTATACGTTATTTTATATTACTTAAAACTAGAATTAATATTCCTAGTTAAACTACCTAATACTAGTCGTTACTCCAGTGCAAAATAAACCAGAATTTTGATAGTATAAATACCATCACTACCTATCGTTATTCAAGTTGCATTCAAGATATAACAGTAAGACTAAATATGACAGAATATTAGCTTTTCCACTGAATGATTGCTGTCAACTCAAAGGAATAGTTGTATGACATGGCTTAAACAGAAGTCTGTATATTGAGGGGTAGTTCCCATAACGACTGTCAAAGACCTTCATGACAGCCAACACAGATGGCATAATGTGCTCTCCAGGGCACGGGGCAAGCTATAACTACCAATTTAACTAGAACATAGGTAATATGGAATTATAAATTAAAAATATGAACGTCTATTTTGACGTCGCAGAATTCCTCCACATCTTGTGCCCAGTAGGTTGACACCATTGCCAATATTGCCACACCACTCGATTATAAGGCTATTATGGTGTGGTGTGGCAATAGTGGCTTCTAGGCAGAAGCGTTCATTACAAACACTGTACTGGCTAGTGCACGAAACTAGTCTAATAAAATTTAGCAAATGCTTTTATAATACATTTATGTATCATTCAGTCAATCAATCAATCAATCAGCCTATCGCAGTCCACTGCTGGACATAGGCCTCTCCCAACACGCACAGTACACGGTCCTCAGCCTTCCGTATCCAGTCTGTCCCAGCCACCTTTTTCAGGTCGTCGGTCCACCTAGCCGCGGTCCGCCCTACCTTACGCTTGCCGAGGCGTGGACTCCACTCTAGGATACGCTTGCTCCATCGGCCATCAGTCCTTTTACAGATATTGCCAGCCCACTGCCACTTGAGCCTACTGATTCTGTGACCTATGTCGGTAACTTTGGTGCTTTGTCGGATAACTTCGTTTCGGATTTTATCCTTCAAAGAGACGCCAAGCATAGCCCGTTCCATAGCTCGCTGCGTGACTTTTAGTTTGTGGACTAGTACCACTGTGAGTCTCCACATCACGGCACCGTATGTCATAACAGGTAGGACGCATTGGTTGAAGACTTTAGTCTTCAGGCATTGTGGTAGGGGCGAAGAGAAAATTCGACGTAGCTTGCCAAACGCTGCCCAACCCAACTGGATCCTGCGGTCGATTTCTTTCTCGAAGTTGTTTCTACCAAGCAGGACTACTTGCCCAAGGTAGACATACTCTTGAACAACTTCGAGCATTGATCCGTCGACATAAACCGGTCCCGGCACAATGTGTTCGTTGAACATAATCTTGGTTTTATGCAAGTTCATGCCGAAACCGACCCATCGAGAGGCTCCATTTAGACTGTGCAGCATCTCGCTCAGCTCTGCCAGGCTCTCTGCCACGATGACGATATCTTCGGCAAACCGAAGGTGGGATATGTACTCGCCATTAATGTTTATGCTCCGTCCAGTTCAGTCCAGCGTCTTAAAGACGTCTTGGAGTGCGTTGGTGAAGAGCTTAGGGATATTACATCCCCCTGCCTCACCCCTCTACGCAACTCAATGGGGCTGGTTTTATTGTCCTGGAGCTGGACGGTCATAGTGGCCGTGTCGTACAAACATCTCAACACCTCGATGTAGCGCCAATCGATGCGACACCGCTGCAGAGCATCCAGAACTGCCCAGATTTCGATGGAGTCGAAGGCTTTCTCGTAGTCCACGAAAGCCATACACAGCGGCTGATTGTACTCGTTGGTCTTCTGTACAATCTGCCGAACAGTATGGATGTGGTCTACGGTACTGTAGCCTTTTCGAAACGAAAATGCCTTTACGGTACTGTAGCTAGTTCCGGTGGCTGGAAATCGTGGAGTTTTCTGGCGAGGTGGTTTGTTAGGACTCTCGAGAACAACTTGTAGACGTGGCTCAGGAGTGAGATGGGTCTGTAGTTTTTCAGCAGGATTTTGTCATCTTTTTTTGAAAAACAGAACCACCGCACTCCCACTCCACGCTATAGGTGTTGGGCCTTGGTAGATAACGGAATTAAACAGACTCGCCAGCTCTTTCAAAATTGCTATCCCACCTGCTTTTATGAGCTCTGTGGTGATTCCGTCATCCCCTGGAGACTTGTTGTTCTTAAGCTACTCGAGAGCCACTCTTACCTCGCCCTGGTTGACATCAGGGATCATCACATACATATATGTATGTGTAAGTACATCCCGATAGTGATATTTTCATGTAAAATGTTGCCAAGGCGAGAGCATATGGTTCGCACTGTCAAAAAGTTATCAGATTTTATTTAGACAAGGTTATAACAGTTCTACCTCTTCATACTTTGATTCTACAAGCGCTAAGTTCGTAAACTTTGCTCGTTAGTCAAAATAATTATATTTCCAAATCAATTTACTGTCATATATTTCATAATTACAAAAGACATGAATATCAAATTCATATTAAAATTATTAAACTTTAAGACTAGTTTATTTTGTTTTTATTCATTTTGTTTTCTTATATTAAAAAGCTTGAGTTATATCGTATTGTGTACATTTGATATCTTCTTTTGATAATAGCTTCTGCGTCTTCTAATGCCAACCCAAGTTTAGCCTAAGATTTACAGACTATTGTTTTACCGCAGAACCTGTTGGATTCAACAGCCCAAAGCCAAAATGTGTCTGTCTCGTCCCAGATTTCATTGAGCGTTACAGGTTCAAACTCTTCAAGGTACTATTATTCTTGTATACCGCAACAAGTTATTTCGGGGCTGGTTTTAAGTATTATTACAGTTCTTATGACACAAGACATAAGAGCGCTTTCTCTGTTACACCTTTTTACCCTTGCATAGGGATTTGACCAGCGTGCGGCAAGTTCGTATGTATGTTTTATTTACCAGAAGCATCTCGGCACATTACCGAACAAAAAAGGGCACTAATGCAAGTGAGGAAGTTGTGAAGAGTGTGTCCTTTTATGGTATTCAAAACATTACAGGGAATATAGAATTATGTCTAAACGTCTGCTTTACGTAACATGTTCCAATCGCCCAGGTTATAAAAATACATTAGTTATTAACTCCCACGACATCATCGATCTCGCCGCTATCAAACCTTTACAGCATATTAAACCATACAAATTCAACCTTCGATTTCCCTCATAAAAAACATATTTTTTCATATGCAAAGCAGTACATAAAGCGGAGTATATTTTTATAGGAAAACTTGGTAATGTAACGGAGACCTAATCTTATTGCTTTTATAAGAGTTACAATAAATTTGCAATACGTAGAGTAACGTATTGCAAATTTGATGTAACTCTTATTGCAGTAAAAATAGAAGCTAAAATGCTTCAACCCAGTGTTTTTGGTTGCCAAATTTAAATTTGTTTCAAATTACATATGTTTTTATAGGTTTTAGTATATAAAGTGAATAACACTGTGGGATTTTAGTTTAATTGCTTGTAGAGATTCAAGATGAAGTATTTCCTTGTTTTTGGTATCTTCCTGGCTATTTTAGCTACTGCTTTTTCAAAATCTGTGTTTAGTACAGACGACGATGACATAGCAAGTGAGTGTCAACTTGAACTTATCTAATATTCAAAATCATCAGTTTCATTTCTCGCTTACCCCTTGCCTCGGAGAGCACGTTAAATCGTCGGTTCCGGCTGTCATGAAGATCTTTGACAGTCATTATGGTGAGACAATACTCTCAAATAATATAATATATTCTACCACATTCACTCAACACCATCTAGTCCCAAACTAAGCAGAGCTTGTACTATGGGTACTAGATAATGGATAAATATTTTGTAAATACATACATATAATACATAGAAACATCCAGACCAAGACAAACAACCATGTTCATGCACCGAACCTGGTCTAAACCATGGAATATCGCTATTCTTTTGGGTTGCGGAGGTCAGACAGACAGACAGACAGAAAAGTTGATATTCAGTCATATCTGGTTAAAGCGTGTCTAAAGTGTGCGTAAAGTCTTAGGATGCAACCGTGATAACGCTAGTGCAATGATGATCATCAATTTTCATTTCATAGCCCACTTCTGGACACAGAGCTCTAATAATTTGCGTCGCACATTGTGAGTTATAAGATGATTTGGCCTAGTTTTCTAAACTGGCTTGTCGATGTGGTATATGGTTTCATGTCGAGCTTTCCGTTTTATTCCAAAGATATCATCATCATCTTAGCGCCGTCCCGGCTCCGATTCAGAGCCATCGCCTCGCAGCCTCAGGTGCGTTTAATTATATCTGGTCATTCCAAAGATATTTGCGTATTAAATTGTTCATTATTACTTGTTAAACGCTGATGAAAATCATCGTAATGGTAACGGGAGAAAATCAATGTCATTACCAATTTTTTTCCCACACGGCAATAATTATATTTATTATGATAAGTTAAAGTCGTAGACACTGGTGACTGTGATAAAGTACAGTGAAGACGTCATCGAATTCTTTTACGTTTTTTTGTCGAGTACTTATTTGTTTTCTAATTAAATACAATGTTTCTAGGCAAGCAGTTGGAGCAGACGACGAATTAAATTAAAAATAACTATCCAATTAAAAATTAATTAAAACTACTGAGATGCAATAAAGCAGGTTTCAACTTAGGTCATCCTATTTATAATGTTAACAGTTATATAATGAACGGAATACAAAACTTTTATTGCACTTCAACATTCTAGATTATTATTTTTAATTAACGTGTTTTGATATTTCTGGGTAAATGTCAAGGTAAGTAGGTTTGGAGGTGATGTGCGTTTTTCCTATAACTAGCATCTTTCGCCCAGCGTTTTGTGATACACCACCACCAATCAGGAGTTGATATCGATTTGTACTTGTGAAGTAATCAAGTGTGATTTCTTTGTTAGCGCGATTCCGAATCGCATCACGTAGGTGACCGATAGATGTCACCATTTGTTCTCCATTGTCTGCATAATTCTGCTGCGATCTGTTAGATGTCGATAGTCATTAAATGTTGACGTACAATAAATTTATTTTATATTACCTACCTATAATAAAATTGATCGTTTTTTAAACTACTGACTAATTTATCTCAACTGACTATACTAACTGAAAGATGGACAACTGAAAAGAAGAAAGTGCATTTTGAATATTCTCGTAGACACTATGACGACTAAGGTTATAAAGTTTAAGCAGGTGGTGGCAAGGAATGCTTTAATACCTTTGTTTAATAGTTTGATTTATTTTGTCGTATCCTTTATATTCTCCGTGTGGTGACAGATTAAGAAAACATATTGTCACTTCTTTGTTTCATTCCGTGAGTGTTGTTTAAGCGGTGACTAAAAAAAATATACGAAGCAAATTGCATATTGCAAAGAGACGGAAAACTCGACATTAAACTATCCTCTAACAATCCGCCAGGCCAGCTTGGTATTCTAGGCAAAATCATCATCATGGCTTACAATACTATTGTGACGCAAATTAGGAGAGGCTTATGTCCAGCAGTGTGCTGCTAAAAGCTGTATGATCATGATATAATGATCTTGAATATTACGTTCCACATAAGTAGCATTTACGAGAAACTGATGTGAAGGGCTCAAGTTATAGAACAAGAATCAGATGGAGCGCGCGGAACATTTGCGTGCGGCCACTAAAGCAAATACAAATTGAAAAGCGAATACAAATCCGGCTCAGTGCAATACGAAGCATCGTACAGTTCACGCGCCCCGATCAACTCAAATTATAAATTCATAAAATGCCGTCATGCGTTTTTAAGCATTATAAAAGTTGTTTCCAAAAGCAAAAACAGAAAGATACAATATCTTTTCACAGTTATTTATGGATTATTTGACTGTTTCATAATTTAATTGCGATAAAATTCGTATTTCTGTAAAAAATGTGTAAGTGTTGCCAGTTTACGTCGACGCCGTTTTCCATGAATTATGGAAAATGCAATTGTCAATTATTGATTATGTAATATGTAATAAGAATTGTCATGTTAATGAAAATATATTAACATATTAAAGAAGTATATTTTAGATATATCTTTATTAGCAAATATTGTTATGGGCTTTCCAATATGTATACATTGTTTTGGGTTCGATCCCTATACGATCCTAATATTCATGTAGGTACTTAATGTGTAGAAACAGAAATTATTGATTGAAGGCATTCATTTTTTTAATAGCTTACGCTGTCCCACTGCAGGGCAAAGGCTTCTCCTAAATCTTAAGTCGGGTAGGTGACCAGGCTTAAGAACCGTACTTTAGAATGGGCAGAATAAACAATCATATCCATGAGTTTGCGCTTCTAATATTTATATCTTTTTTAACAGTTAAATTATTTTTGTCTACAAATCATAATCAATCATTTATACTTTACTAGTGGACGCCAGCAGCTACACCTGCATTTTTTTTAGTTTACCCGTTTTGGCCGATCCCGTGGGAATTTCGGGAAATCCCTTCTTAGTGCACCCCTACGGTCCCCAAGGAACATACATGCCAAATTTCAGCTTCCTGCGCCCAATAGTTTCGGCTGTAGCGTGTCTGTCAGTCAGTCAGTAACGCAAGGATTTTATATATTAAGATTGTGTGCTTGACAAAATTTCGCCTGTTTATGAATACCTTTACATGGGTGAGAGAATTTATTCGTTTGTATAGTCTTTTCAGTAACTGAAAATGCATAGTGTCCCTACGCTTCTGGATAGATTCTGCCACAGAAAGTGAAGGCCTCTCTAGAACTGGCAGCGTTCACTGAAACTAGAAACACCACAGATAGATTTATCAAGCAAAAGCAAAGCTTATTGTTATTTAAACAGATTGCCATGATACAGAATAAGATAGAAAAAAAAACTAGTATAGTGTACGTCGCTTTCATCAATGTTCACTGTCTCCGGTGCATGTATATTAAACGTAATGAAATTTATTACAGTAATACAGTAAGTTATTCAAGACCACAAACTAATGTCAGTATAATATCTAAACTTCTTTAAAAACATTACAAAACTATGTGCAAAGTAGTGGGAGATTATTCATAATCTGGCAACGTTACACACACATAGACGCGCGTGTCCGTACAGTGCAGTCGCCAAATGTCATGCACATGTCATAGCTGTCAACGTGCCTCATTTAGTTTGATGAATGCGCTCCATCTGCCTTTAGTGCTATAATCTGAGGTGAAGGGTGTCATTTCAGCTATTAAACTAATATTTACCAATGATACTTTCATGTATTACTTTCAGCTCCAAACGATCAATTTCTACATAGAGTGAGACGTGGAGGGTGCGATTTTTATGGATGTCAGAGTTTTTGCCGCAATTCAGGCGGAGGCCCAGAAGGTGCCGGCGAATGCGTCAAAAATATGTGTGACTTTACACAAAATATGTGTAAAGATACGTGTAATCATTGTGAAGTCTTAGATTGTATCTACTTTATTCTGTTAGAGACACATCGCATGTTAAACTGGAATATTGTATAACTGGAAAATGTATATAAAAATAAAACTTTCCTTTTATACTTGCAACGGTGATTTATTCGTTTATTTATTTTTTTATTATTCTCATTATATACCCCAACAATACATCTATACAATACAGTGACTCCAGAGGATATTTTAAAGTTGAATATTGAACATCATAATATATAGTCTTAATTGATAAAATTGGCTTCCACAGTAAATTTTTTTGCAGATACAGACTTCGCATTTTATTATCATGTTTTTTTTTTGATAGGTACGAATTTTGGTACCAACTAACCAACAATAAAATGAGATACCTATTTTATAATTGCATTATAAGAAGTTGAGCGATAATCCAACAGAGAAACAGTCAAAGAACCGATAACCGTTGGAGTAGTCGTGTTCTAGAGTGGAGACCGCGCCTTGGCAAACGTAATGTAGAAGGGCTAGGTGGAGTGACGATATACGCAAAGTGGCTGGCAGCGGCTGAACACGAAGAGCCGAAAATCGATCAGTGGCGTGCCATTGGACAGGCCTATATCCAGCAGTGGACTACGGCAGGCTGATGATGATGATGATGATGAGCGATAATAAGCTACTATCCGCAAGTGTTATTATTATATTTTAATTACTTATATTTTTTTAATCTTTGCCTTATTATTCGACGATTAAGTTGCTAAACAAAAACTGGGTCTTAGAGTAACTGAATATTAAAGACGATTCTTCCCGACGATCTGTGTGGTGGGGTGTAAGGAAAAGTGTAATGCTAAATGCTAAAATTATTTTAAGATCGCCTGCGCCTCTGGCCGCGTGGAATATTTTATCCCCTTAGGAATGCATTTTCTAAATTTTATTGCACCCCTACTCTTCTCAAGAAACATACATGTCCAATTTGAGCTTCTTGCGCCCTTGTTTCTTTTGGCTGTGCGTAGTCTATCAATCAGTCAGTAACGCAAGAATTGTATACATACAGATTTTACTGTTACTCGTCATCATTACCATATTTGGAGTTTTGCTTCAAAGTTCGGGGTACGCTTTCTAGTCTAAACACATTTGACAGAATATTAGCTTTTCTACAGAGTGACTGACGACTGAAAGTCAGAACTTTCGGCCTTAAAGGATTTCCATGGTTAGACCAGTATCACTATTCAAGGTTTCTGACTGACCGTCAAAGAGCCATGCTAAATTTTACAGATGGTTTAACTTGCACTCCTAGGTACGCAATAATTAACAATTTAGTACTTTACAAAAGACCGTAATGCGCACTGCGGCTTTGAAGTCGGTACCTCTCCACAGCAGTCTGTTAATATCTCCACTAGGCTTTCTGTGACCCAAAAATAGACTGTTACTATTGACGTATAATCGGAAAGGCACTTTGAAAAGTTGTAAAACAATTTGAATTCAGTCTGTTAGCTGTCAAATGCAATATACGTTTCATCCATCGAACTGACTCAAAGCCGGGAAGCGGAAAGTTTACGAGCTTTTTTGTTCATACCATAGAATCTTTACACTATTGGCAGTTAGGTTATAAAATATAACGGTATTCTCTCGTTTTCCATAAATTCATTTGCACTAATATTGTTTGCCATAATCATCCCCGATCATAATATTTACTTGCACTATTATCATTTATACTAATAACGTTTGCCTTAACAACTTAACAGTGATAACTTTTATTTGCCATAAAATGACTTTCTATAACAACATATATCATAATAATTCGTTTCCATAAGTAACACATCTCATAATCGACTCTTGATATAATCAAAATTTGATATAATTATGAAAATAATACATAATATTGTTAGGTCGAAATTAATTATCGTTAACACCCCGACTCAGTGCAATCCGACTCAGATAGATTAATCGATTTTAAACTTTCGCGATTTGTATACATCATACAATATTATTTAGCGGGTCTTAGTCGCGATAATTTATTTATTTCAAGGCATAAATACCTCTGTTATTCTCCTACGTTTCTACCGGCTTGCAACGGTTGTGGTCGCGGAGGGACTGGAAAATCTGGGGTTGGGTTTTGAAACGAGTCGCCCGAATTTGAAGGTATTGGTGGTGTAGGAGGCTTAAGGGAGTTAGTTTTAATCCCCCAAAAAGTACTTTTGGCTGCCGGAGTTGCGTCTAAATATTTTTAAACAATTTCCAAAAAATCTTCATTCAATTATGCAAAAGGGAACGTGATTTTAGGTTTTATGTGAAAGTAATAGGTTGTGTTAGGTTATTTAGGTTTTATGTGAAAAACGTGAAACAAAACGCAACCGCCATCTTGTATGAATGATATAGACAGCTAATGTCAAATTTGTGCGTCATTGCTTTCGAGTACCTAGGGTTAGGTGCGACTGTAATAAGTAACTAATTAAGTTATGTTATAATGGACGGCTCAACAATAATATTTCTATGAAATGCAAGATGAAAATAACGAAATACAATGGACAGATCCTAAATATAGGTTTTATAAACTACAAGATGTACAGACAATTCCACCCAGCAAGAGATCTCTAACATCTTCTCATACAATCTTGTGTCGTGTTTCTGTCGAAGGTCTTCGGATGCTGTACTGTCTTTTGGGTGAAACTTTCTATATACTCTGTACTTGTAACAGCTTTATTAAAGTAACTGTAACTGTTATGTTAGGTTCTCTTTTGAACCTTAATCCGAAAATAGGAGCCCTTCGAAGCAGAGCTCCGTCAACCTTAGTTTATTAAACTAGTGTGAAGAATGTGGAAGTTGGCAGTGCCACACCGATGTTTGGAGATGTTTTCTTTTTATTATTTTTTACAATTTAGTTGCTATCAATTTATCTAAATATTTGATTTTACCTATTGACTTGTCGTTTATTACATAGTCGCATATCGACTGTTTTGTCAACTATGCGCGCTTCGATACAAGCCAATACATGTTCAAAGATGGATGTTGACATAAAAATTGCAGGCGCTTGTACTAAATTATCTTTATTTATATTATGGTGAATAAAAGTTATGGAAAATGGCATTATTGAAAACGAAAATTATAGTAAATACATTTATGGATTTTAATTGTTATGACACTTGATCGATTATGACCAATGAAATTAGTGAAAGTCATGTTATGTCATTTCACGATTATGGCAACTGAAGCGTTATTTCCAATGAAATTATGGCAAATACGAGTATGGCATATGAAATTATGGCATTTTAAATTATGGCAAACACTTACATCAAAAATTAAAGAAAACTGTAATAATTCGGCATCCCATTTAAACCCCCATCCTCCTAAACCATACCGTAATAGCCCCATTTACCATTATGTAGAATCAAAACTAAGGGAAGGTGATATCAGGGGAGCCTCCAGGCTCTTGTTTAGTACCGATGTGGTGGCGCCTTGCTCTGCCGACACACTCGCGAGTCTGCAAAGCAAGCATCCAGCGCCAGGGGATAACCTCTCCTTTCCTGACCCACCTGACACTAACTCAGATTGTCTTAACGTTACAGCCAAGGACGTGGTTGCTGCCGTTTGCTCTTTCCAAAGCGGGTCTGCCGGTGGTCTCGACGGCTTAACACCACAGCACCTTAAGGATCTCGTGTGTGCGAGCGCCGGGGCTGCTGGGGACGCGCTTTTGAGGGAGCTAACGGCCCTAATCAACCTTATGCTCTCCGGCAATGTGAACGATGACATCGTCCCTATTTTGTACGGCGCCAATCTCTGTGCCTTGCGAAAGAAGGACGGTGGCATTCGTCCCATTGCCGTGGGGTGTACGTACAGGCGTATGGCAGCCAAGATATGCTGTCGCTATTATTATACAAACTTAGGTAATAAATTCCAACCCCTGCAGCTCGGATTTGGATCCAAGGGGGGTTGCGAGGCTGCCATACATGCCCTGTCAACGTACCTTGGTTGTAATGGGGGCGAGGTTATCTTGAAGGTTGATTTAAAGAACGCCTTTAACTCAGTGAACCGGGACACCTTGTTGACACAAGTTAAAATTGAAACACCCAAAATTTACAACTTTCTTTGGCAGTGTTACAGAAACCCTTCAAAATTGATCTTCAAGGAAAATCTTCTGGAATCCGCCGTTGGTTGTCAACAAGGTGACCCTCTTGGACCACTCATTTTTAGCCTAGCTATTCACCCAATCATCAGCCAGTTAAATTCAAAATTCAATATCTGGTACCTCGATGACGGAACCCTGGCAGGCGACGTACAGACTGTTTATCAAGATCTGGCTTTCTTGAAATCTAAATTTTCATCCATAGGCTTAGACCTAAATCCAACTAAATGTGAAATTTTCATAAACGACAATTTAAATAAATCCTCTATACTTTCCAAATTTCAATTTCTGACTCCCAATATAACCCACATTGAAAAAAGTTCTCTTCGCCTCCTTGGGTCCCCGATTTTAGACGAAGGTTTCGATACATTTATTCATGAAAAAATTCAAAATTTTAGTGAAATTTCGGACAGGCTCCTCAAAATTAACATTCATTCGGCTTTCACTATAATTCGGTATTGTCTTTTCGTGCCTAAATTTACTCACGCTATTCGAGCTTCGCCTTTTTGGAAAAATTCGAGCCTACTCATTGAAATGGACAAAATTATACAAACTACTCTTAGTAAAATTTTGAATATAGCACTGAATGACCGATTGTGGCTACAGGCGTCCTTACCTGTACGTTTTGGCGGCCTCGGTATTCGAAAACTTTCTGATGTTAGCCTACCAGCATTCCTGTCCTCGGTCCACAGCACTGCAGAATTGACCAGGAAAATCTTAGCACCAACACTGGTCGATTCTGAGGTGCCGTGTAAGACCGATGCCACGAATGCTTGGAGAAGAGCTTGTCCAAGCACTGAGTTACCCCGAAACCTATCCTCTCAGAGGCAGTGGGATGGGCCGCTTTGCAGCAGAATACGAGAAAACCTTCTTAGCACATCGTCTAATGCTGCAGAGCGTGCTCGCCTACTGGCTGTGGGAGAGTGGGAGTCGGGCCTCTGGCTTCAAGCACTGCCATCGTCCAACATCGGTACCATGCTGGACGATACGACCTTCCGCATCGCGTCTTGCCTCCGTTTAGGCGCGCCATGTGTTACTCCACATCGATGTCACTGTGGAGAGGCTGTCGACAGCCTTGGTCACCATGGCCTATCATGCAGCAGGAGCGCAGGTCGTATTTCACGACACGGCAACCTTAATGACATTCTCCGTCGGGCTCTTGTCTCCGCTGGCGTTCCAGCCCACCTTGAACCTCAGGGCCTGGTACGCAACGACGGCAAAAGACCAGACGGTATGTCTTTACTGCCATGGAAGTTGGGTAGGCCTTTGGTATGGGACGCAACGTGTGTCGATACCCTCGCGCCATCACATCTTCCTAGCACAGCCGGTTGTGCGGGCGCTGCTGCTGCTACAGCGGAGACCCTCAAACGGCGCAAATACGTAAACCTAGTAGGGGATTACGTATTTGAGCCGTTTGGGGTCGAAACGTTGGGGCCATGGGGTCCAAGTGCGAGATCTCTTTTTAGAGACATCGCAAAGAGACTTGTTGACGCCTCGCGTGACCAGAAGGCTGGGTTGTATTTGGCCCAGAAGGTAAGTATCGCCATACAACGTGGCAACGCTGCCAGCGTTCTGGGCACGCTGCCAGTTGACGGCGATGTGGATGAATTTCATGACGCGCTCTAAAATTTTTTATTTTTCTTTTTCTGTATATATTTTTTTGTGTGTTCTGTATATATTTCTTTGTATAGTATTTTAAGACTTAGTTACGTATAAAATAATAATAATGTAATGATGGCAAACATTAGTAAACCAAATATAACATCACGCTTAACCAGAAGAAATTGTAGCAGGGATAAACATCTTAATACTAGACTACTTAATAGAGGATATATAACTATTCTATAAATGGAACCTTATAGGGTAAGATTTAAGTATTTTATATAAAAAGGACAGTTTAGTATTTTAAAGACTAGTCAATTACAAACAAATCACAAGTGAATTTTTCAACCTAGGTTGAATAATTTCAGGGTGGTATAAGATTAAGCGCCGTGTGAGATTGAACTACAAGTGTATAGTTGTTGAATAATAATAATAATATATTTTAGTGCCAAAAACATGATATACAAAGGTGTTATAAAATCAATAAAGGACAGACATGTTTTGCTAAAGTTAAATAGCATGCAATTATTAGGTAATTATACTTATAACTACGATTTACAATCAATAAAGTCCTTGAGACTATAGAAATTATTTTCAGTTGACCACTTATACAGCTGAATACCAAATTGTCTCGTGTTTAATAATTTTAAGTGATTTGGTATTTTGTTAAATATACGGATAGACATAGCAGTACAATTTTTGTTAAATTTTCGTGGTTTTCGGGAAACAATTTACAATCAGTCTATTTCGATCTCGTTGATTTCTAGGTCTTACATCATTAACAGTTTTATAAAATTCCTTATTTTTCCAAACAAACATACAGATTTCATAAATATATAATCATGGTAGTGGTAGCAAGCCAAGCATTTTGAAAATTGGTTGATATGAGTCATCATATTTGAGACCGTACATTGCTCGGATGCTCTTTTTCTGAGCGGTAAATGCTCTATTTTGATCTGTACTATTTCCCCATATAATTAACCCATAGCGCAGTGAAGACTCGACGTATGCACGATAGGACATCAAAGCCGTTTTCATGTTAGTAACATTCCTCACCCGTCTAAGGGCATATAGAAATTTGTTTATTTTATTAGATACAATATTAACCTGTGATTTCCAGTTTAAATGTTCATCTATTACCACACCTAAGAATTTCGTCTCGGTCACTTGTGAAAGTCTTGGGAAATTCATTTTAAAATTGTATTTATTATTATGCGATTGATTAAATTGTATGTAAACGGATTTATTAAAATTTATACATAAATTGTTGTTTTTAAGCCAGTCAATTAAATTGTCAATAGTTTTATTTATTAGTGTTTCGTGGTCCTTTGTACAATTATTTTTCTTGTCAGTCGTTACAATGATAGAAATATCATCGGCAAAGATGAAACATTTGTGGGTAGTAACATCTATAATGTCATTTATATATAATAAGAACAAGATAGGTCCCATTATACTGCCTTGTGGTACACCTTGTTTGTTGCACCTGTATCCCAACAAGTATGGAATCATAGTTCCCTTTTTATCGACTCTATTGAAAATCACACATTGCTTTCTGTCACTTAAATATGATAATATCTACTGAAACGGTAGTTCTCTGACTCCAATAGCTTGTAATTTACGTAGCAATAATTCATGTGAAACTAGATCGAATGCCTTAGTTAAGTCAAAAAAGAGACCAGTTGTTAGTAGACTATTATTGACATTCATCATTATTTCATTTATGAGTGAGTAGATTGCCAGTTGTAGATTTTTGTTTTTGGAAACCGAATTGTTCCTTGTTTATGATGTGGTATTTTTCGCAATAATTAAGTAGTTTCTTATATATCTTTGAAAGTATGGGTATTATGGGCCCATAATACCTCAATTGGCGAATTTTAAACGTGTATTTTATGAAACGTACTGAAGCATAGATCTTGGAATTTATATATAGTAAAGTTGAGTATTAAGGTAGATGGAATTATGTGGCGAAAACACGATTCCGTAAAAATTACTCGATAGAAAATTATTAAAAAGTTACCTCTAAACAGTAGAAAAAAATCATTTTTGTGGTGTAAATATTAATATTAGGATCATGAAACTGCACAAATAACTTAACTTTAGTATAAGGTAGACGTTTTATGTTTTAATTATTAAAAATATATTTTCGTTCTATTGTAATAAGCAAATATCTTAATTTTAACGCAGCGGTCGCCATTCTAACCGGGTCCGTCCTGCCGCGCGGCCCCCTCATCAGTCTCGCTTCGGCGTTGGTACTGGGAACCCGTGTCACTCGCGCGCAGCCTAGACGATTACGACCGATAATAATAAATAAATGGTTCGTTTTCGAAATGGGTATATTGAAGAGTATAAGCATAATAAAAAAGTGTATGTTGGCGTAAAAAACGTTTGAACGACGTAATAAAGTATTATACGCAATAGGTAGGTACAATAAAACTTAGAAGTAACGAATATGTATCTAAATATTTGTAATAAATATTATATGTATATGTCTGACTCTATGGTCCAGTGGAAAGCGTGTGCGTCTGGTGAGCGGGACCAGGTCACGGGTTCAATTCCCGGTTCGGGCAAAAATTCATAACATGGCGTAATGTGGGTGTAGTATTACATCTCTGCCTAACCCTTAGGCTACGTCCCACAGACAAGCGACTTGCTTAGCGCCTAGAGCCTAGCAAGTCACCAAGCGAATAGTTTAGTAAATCGAACGTTCAAAAATGTACCGGGCGCACTGCGTGCTTGGCGCTTAGCTAGTCTAAGCTCTAGGTGCTAAGCAAGCTGCCTGTCTGTGCGGACGTAGCCTTATGACCCGCCTACACTGACGCGACAGCGGTCGCGGCGCACGGCCGCGACGGAGTAAAGCGCGCCATGTACATCGAAAACGTTCGCCGCTGTACGACCTGGTCACGAGATCGGTCTAAGCGGCGGCGCGCCGCGTCACAGTAAACGCGCCATGTACATCGAAAACGCTCGCCGCTGCCGCCCGCCGCTGTAGGCCGTGACTGGGCCGCCGGGCCGTTAGGTCATACTGGCGTAAGCCTATAAATAGTAGTGAAAAAGACATTATTATAAATATTCAATTCGATTCAATTATAGATAATAAATAATATATCTGCTTACTTTTAGCTGGCTCAGCTTCGTCAATACAACCATGATAAACATAACTTACGAGAATATTCCTAAAATACGTGAGTACATTTCTTTTTACTACGTTACTACCTACAATAGGGTAGTTTCCAGGGTCAAAATAATTTTATTTTATTTAGTCCGTATTTTAGATTATAAAAAAATATTGGACACGTATTTTTTCTTTTTTCGATTAAATAAAAAAATAACAAAGATATAGCCCATTAAAGTTACGTATGACGTCACCCCGTGCGAAAAAATGCAGCACGGCGTGACGTTATACGTAACTTTAATGAGCTGTATCTTGGTCATTTTTGGTTTAATTTACAAATAAAAAAATACGTATCGCTTATTTTTGAATAATCTAAGGGACGGACTTATAAAATTTTTTCGTCATCTAGCCTATTCACGCATTTTATCTTGGCCGGAATGAGTTTTGCTTAGTGTCGGAGCCATTCGCGCAGAGCGAGTCAGATCCGATTCCGAACAATATGCCAATCAGGGTAAAGGACCCATTTGTAGACCCAGGGCAAAGGACTTAGTTAAGTTTGTCCAATATAGTACACCGTTTTTTTGACTCATGATGGAAACCCAATAATTTACGGGCTTACCAAGGCTGGGCCCCAAAAGGGGATCTTGTAATAATTTCACCATCGAAGGAAAGGCTACAGGAAGGGCTATAGACAATGTTAAACGACTTGGAAAGAGAGAGCCGCGAGGTTGGACTTTTAATGAACCTGCAAAAGACCAAAGCCATGACGAACGGAAAGGAAAAACCTATCTATGTAAACAACAATCTTATCGGCAATGTAAGCGAATATATTTCCCTAGGTCAAATAATATTTCCCATAGATACAACATCCAAATAAATTGACAAGCGTATAGCAAATGCATGGAAACAGTTTTGGAGCATGAAAGAAATAATCAAAAACAAAGAAATAAATATGTTTATAAAACGAAAACTGTTCAACACATGTATATTGCCTGTGCTTACATATGGCTGCCAGATCTGAGGCCCTAGCCAAACGGCATTCGCTCTGATATCTACTTTCGCTAAGGCTTGGTTGCCATAGCAACATAAGCAATTCCTTCTTCGTTGACCACGGGATATAATGAAGGCTTATGTCAGTTCCATACATTTTTGCACTTAGCGATTAGCGATATCGTTAATCGAATGCCATTTGGCTAAGGGGGCAGGGCACTTAACAAATCGCACTACAGGCAACTCGAGATTTGCCAAAACGATAGCGTTTTGGCAAATGGAAGGAAAGGAGCATGATGGGGAAAAGGTTGTCAGACAGAATAAGACTTTCTACTATAAAGGAATATACAAGAACAAAATATGTCACAACTACGATTAGGAAACTCAAATCGAAATGGTCAGGCCATACCATCAGAAGCACAGATAAATGGTCAAAAATAGTAATGAACTGGTTTACTAGTAACAGAAAAAGGAAGTAAGGTAGACCGTTCAGAAGATGGGTTGACGAAATTAAGTTGGAGGCTGGAAGTAGATAGACGTCCACAGCCAAAGAGCTAGAAAAATGAAGACAGTTGGAGGAGGCCTTTGCCAAAATAAGGCAAACAGACACAGAATATTGTAATATACATAAATAATTCTAATCTAATGAACATAATAATTAATGAATATAATGTTATTAATATGCATGTAATGTGATGAATTTAATCAATCAACCAATCAATCAATCAGCCTATCGCAGTCAACTGCTGGACATAGGCCTCTCCCTGATGAATTTAATGTTGTCTGAATAAATAAATAAATAAAATTGTTTATTATGCAAAATAAACATTATAATTATGTTAAAATATATCATATTCTATGGTTATTTCAGGTTCGAAATAAACCAGGACGATGTTAAAGTCCCCCCCCGTGGGATCTCCACCTTGTCGTGGTGGGGGGGCTTAGTAACCGTGGATTTGATTTTCTCCCACGGTGAAGCTAAGCGGGATCCCGGGAGGGGACGCTCCTCGTGGGCTTGCGTGAGGCCTGCGTAGGATGCGTCCATAGGTGCGGGTGCGGGGGACAGTTCTGTCTATCCCTCGCAGTCGGATGCGGTCGCGGGAGGAGAGGCGTGTCAGTGTTGCGTTGCCGCGCGCCCTATCTCCCGCGACCAAATGGGGGCGCACCATCGTTGCGTCGCGGTGGGGCCGCAGAGGAAGAGGAGATGCGGTGTTGCGTTGCCGTCCTCCCTATCCTCTGCGGCCGCTGGGTGTTTTGGTGGCGGAGCCAAACACCTTCATCCGCCGCCAAGGGGGTTTCATTCGGGGCCCGCCTGACCATCTGGCGGGCCAATACCCGTCGTGGGTAGCGAGGAATGCTTAGGTGAAACCCTACCCTCCGACACATGGGTACATGAGGAGAAAAAAAAAAAAAAAAGCGAAATTAAAGTCAAAGTCAAAATCCTTTATTCATTTAAATCACAAAGTGACACTTATGAACGTCAATTTAAAAAAATAATTACTTAAAGCTTCTACATTTACATTTACTGCCACGTTCGCAAAGCAAGGGCGCTACGGTTCTACGAACCATGAGAAAGAACGGGCAATAAAACTCAAGGTCACTCTTTTTCATCGCCAGGTTTTGCATAATACATAAAAATTTAAACTTTGTAAGGTGCTGCAACTGTTACACCTTCTATATGTCATTTGTATATATTTACTCTACTTAATACTCAAGCATAATGTAGTGAAAATTGACATGGTGAAACAGGAGCATCCACTTACATTAAGTACCTAATAATGCAGGCAATCCGCGCAAATGTTCAGAGCCATGATAGAAATGATACAGTTTAATATTAAAAATGTAATACAAGCCCGTAAGACCGACATCGACCAGTCATCGCAAGTAGCACCCGTTCACGAGTATGACGCATAGGCCAGCCATCATCCCTTTCGCCATATCAGAGGGACAGGAATGACCCGACACACGACGCCACCACAAGAAATGACATTTTAGTGAGCATGACGACAATGGTACACGAACCGGCAGTAATTAACAATCTGTTGGTATACTGACCATGAACACGAATTACCTGCATTTTCTAGATCATTAATATTATCATAAATATGTGGAACGCGTGCAAAATGCAAATGTAGTACCTATATTTCATTGACATGATACTTTTTGAAATATAACCACCGATCGAACTGATTGGCTACACGATTATAATACATAATAAAAAAAAAATAACAAATAAAAAGTATCTAACGAGATGAGTGACATTTAGTAATGTGGTGGCGATTCCAAAAACTATCATTTACATTATTTTAATTGGAATGGAATAATATTTAATTACATGTCAAGAAAGTTATCATCTACCTATTTACTATACAATATATGAATTATGAAATATTATTTCCAAGCGCATTTGTCATTCAGATATTCATTTAAATTATAATATGCCTTTTGCATTAGGTAATTTTTAATCTTTATCTGAAATGCGTTCAAAGGCAAGTCCAAAATACTTATCGGTATCTTGTTGTAGATACGTATACTAAGTCCTATAAAAGAACTATGAGTTTTCACAAACGAAAATACGGAACACATAATTTATGTCTATTTCTTGTATTTAAAGAGTGTATATCACTATTCTTTGAATATGATTTTATATTTTTACGTACATGCATAACACTAGCATAAATATACTGAGACGCTACTGTTGGAATACCGATTTCCTTGCATCTTTCTTTGAGCGAAACTCTTGTTCGTAATTGGTAAATGGCCCGAACTGCCCTTTTTTGCAATATAAAAATACTTTCGATATCAGCAGCTCTACCCAAAAGTAATATGCTATAAGACATAACACTATGAAAATAGCCAAAATATACCAATCTAGCCGTATCGACATCTGTTAAATTGCGCACCTTCTTAATGGCATAAGCAGCCGAACTAAGTTTCGCTGACAGATATGTAATGTGTGCGCCCCATTGTAACTTCGAATCAAGTGTTATTCCTAGAAACAATGTAGATTCAGTTGTTTCCAGTACATCACCATTTAAAACTATGTTAGGACCAAGGTTTCTGACGTTAGGCAAAGCAAACTTAACACATTTGGTTTTTCTGGCGTTCAGTACTAAGTTGTTTACAGTAAACCATTTAGTCACCTGAATAAGAGCACTGTTTATTTCGGTAAAGTTTTCCTTATTTCTATCTACTTTAAATATCAATGAAGTATCGTCAGCAAACAATACCACGTCACAAATATTTCTCAGGTAAAATGGCAAATCATTTATGTAAACTAGAAACAGGAAAGGCCCTAGGATACTACCCTGCGGCACTCCCAATTGTACTGGTACGCCACTGGATTTTGAGCCATTTATTTCTACACATTGGATTCTGTTATTTAAATATGCCTTAATAACATCCAATGCTTTAGACTGGACGCCGTAATGTTTAAGTTTGCATAAGAGCGTATCATGGCAGACACAATCGAATGCTTTCGAAAGGACGCAAAACACACCAGTAGCATTCTGAGAGTTCGCCCATGCATTGTAGATGTGTTTGAGTAAAGCTACTCCTGCATCCGTCATCGAGTGACCCTTAGTAAAACCATATTGCGCAGTATGAAGGAGGCTGTTTAAATTAAAGTGCTTCAGAAGTTGCTTGAGTATTATCTTTTCAAAGATTTTACTAAAATTAGGTAGTATTGAAATTGGCCTATAATTACTAGGATCAGTCTTACTGCCGGATTTGAACAGAGGTATTATCCTACTATTTTTCATTAAATCTGGAAAATCGCCTGATTCTATACACTTATTGAACAAGTTACTTAGATAAGGTGCTACTATATCTATTATACTTTTCAGAATCTTCACAGATATTCCCCAGAGATCACCCGTATTCTTAGATTCTAGAGATTGGAAAGTGTTTATAATGTTAGTAGAACTAATAGGACTGAATTTAAATAATACATTACATTTTTCTACACTAGATTCTAATAAATTTACTGCGACTGAAGCTGATGAGTTTAGACCTATAGTAGTAGCAATAGGTATCATCATCCTCCTAGCATTATCCCAGTTTCAATCTGGGGTCCGCTTACTAGTCTAACCGGATTTGGCTGAATATTAGCTTTGCCACGGAGCGACTGCCTGTCTGACCTCCGCAACCCGAAGGGATAGCGATATTCCATGGTTTAGACTAGTGTCAGTTTATGTTAGAAGGTACTGACGTCCTGTAACGATTGTCAAAGATCTTCATGACAACCGGGACCGACGGCTTAACGTGCTCTCCGAGGCACGGGACAAGCGATAATTAACAATTCAATACGCACATAACTCCGAAAAGTCATTGGTGCGCGCCGTGGATTCGAACCCGATACCCTCTGCATGACAGTCTGTCTGTTGTATGCTAGCAAAAAAATTATTGAATGCGAGTGCGACTTCCTCATCATTATTAATCATTTTATTATTATCTAGCAAGTTAAAATTGGTATTCCTAAAGGTTGCCTTGCCCGTTGCTTCGTTAATAGCTTGCCATGTGGCCTTAACTTTATTAGAAGAGTTTCTAATTTTTATCACTTACAAAACGTGCCTTAGCTATATTGCATACCTTTTTAAATATTTTTGAATAATTTCTGACATACTCAGTGAAGCTCGCATCAAAATTGTATTTCTTCATACCATACAACTCATACATCCTTGCTCTGCTTTTATAAATACCTACAGTAGCCCACTCACTAAATGCTCTAGACTCCTTGATTACTTTTTCCTTGGTTTTAAAAGTACTTCTAAATTCGTTGTGAACTAAATTAAACATAGTTTTATAAATCTTATTTGGTGACTTAAGCTCCATCATATCAGGATTCATACCTATTAAAATTTTGATCCTAAACTCATTAAATTTATATCTAGCTAATGGCCTAACTGTCACCTTACGTACTGCATTATCATTTATATGAAAATCCTGCCAATTGACCAAAGTGATCCGAAGTTAAGTCAGTAGTAACTAATTTATGTGATACTGTATGATTACTAAATATATTGTCA
The DNA here is from genome assembly GCA_944739405.2 of Euclidia mi. Classification (NCBI taxonomy): domain Eukaryota; kingdom Metazoa; phylum Arthropoda; class Insecta; order Lepidoptera; family Erebidae; genus Euclidia; species Euclidia mi. The sequence goes on along the minus strand of OX123185.2, from coordinate 84,379,927 downwards.
AGACAAGTGGAAGATGATGCAGTTATTCTAATAGGTTCAAGAAATAAATTTGTCAAATTAAATGATTTAAAAAGATTTAAAAGCCTACTAGTCATTGGTGAACTATCCAGTATATTAATATTGAAATCTCCACAAACTATGATCCCTTTTTTATTGGTCCTAATTTTACCAATTGCATCTTCCATAATAGATTCGAACATATTAAAGTTACTTAAAGGAGGGCAATACACACATATAACAACATACTGTTCCAGTTCAATACAGGAAATTTCTACAGTGCGTTCTACAGACAAGGTGCTTATGTCCTTTCGTTCCTTACACAGTATGGTATTTGAAACTAGTATCAAGGATCCACCATGGATGGCTTGACTCCTAGCGAAAGCACTTTGCACAGTGTAATGCATGTTATTTAAAAAGATATTTGATAATCCTTCAACCAGTGCTCCGTTATGCACATAACTTTTATAATAATTTAGCAATTTGTCGTTTATAAGATAGCGAAAGATACATAGTATCTTTGGTCAATGTGAAGTTATATTTATTAATAAATTTATTTATGTCAAAATATAAAATAATATATTTATATTGCCATGTCATATTGTAAAAACACAAATTGAGGTCATAGATATGTTGATTCACCTTTCCATCTAGTGTACCTGAATAAGGTAACGCACAAGTAATAAATTGACATCCAAATTTTTTATGAAGTGATAAAATTACTTCTGTTAAATTATAAATATCTTTTTGGTCACCATTTAACTGTCATCATACATAATTACTATTGTTGACTGTCTATCAAATGTGGTTATTTTTAAAATATTTATTAAGTTTGTAAAAGATGACCCTGGATAACAATAATTAATGATATTGTGTTGTTTTAAATGACTATTCATTAAGCTACCTAAACCTACACCTAACCTATCTGAAAACATGGAAACTTTTTTTGTGCCAGAGTTGTCAACTAAAGGTGTCCTATCCTTTGTACTACTGGTTGTACTGGAACTAGAACTTGAACAGAGACCTGAATCACTATCACCAGACTCGTTAGCTAACAAGGTAGATTTTAAACAATTTGAGTAACTATTTATGTTTGTCAACGCCTTTACATATTCCAAATTACTCTTTCCAATTCGTGCAATCTCATCATATTTATTTATAACCTGAACCTCTTTCTCATACTGGGTATTCATCCTATTTAGTTGAGATTCTAAAGCACTGATTTGTTATTTAAGGTCCCTTGTATGCTGATCATACAACATCCTACCATTAATTAATTCAATATTTTAATTTTCTAGGTCCTGTAACAATTCTGTATGTTCAGAAACTAATGTTTTGTATTGCTTTGTTGTCATTTTCATTTTATTATATTGTTTTAAGTTCAGTACCAATTTGCTAATATTTTTATTTATTTTATATAACTTCCTATGTTGTTTAAGCTTTTTGATACTACTTTTTAGTTGTATCCTATGTCTATTTGGCCCTTAGCATAATTTATCACCTATAACCTCTGAATAAAGGTTCTGTGTTGCATCACTGTTAAGTACCTGCACAGTTTGCTCTAAAGATTTTATCTTTAATAATGCCTGTTCTAGATCGCTTTCAAGTTCAGTAATACGACTTTAAGACCAGGAATATGTGTCATTGCAAGTTGTTAATGTATTGATTTCTTCCTGCAACCTGTCTCGCTGGTCAAGAGTTCCATATACTCAATATGAAGTTCAGCGAGTTGTGCTTTCAAGTTTGAAACCCTGTCATTAACAAGCTTGATATCTTCCTCACAATCAGAACGCTCTTTCAGTAGGTTGGTATTTTCTTCCTGGCACTTTCTTAATTCCATTAAGGCTATTTTGAGCTTATTTTCCACATCCTTTGCTGTGGCCTTACGGGTCATCATATAAGTGCTCATTGTTGCAGCAAAGTGTAAACCAAACACCTAAGGACAGAAAGAAACAAGATGACAGGAGACATACTGTTCAGTAATGTATAAAGTATCTATACAATAGGAGCAAGAATGAAGAGAAACAATTGAGGAAAACTGAAAACAAGTAATTTAAAGATGTTATTACAGTTAATATTCTAGAATTATGTACAATTATATTTTAAAATGAACTATTCAGTAATGTAGGTAGGTAAACAATATAAAAATAAATTATATATTTTAAAACCACTTTAAAACAATTAGTTATTTTTTTAACATAAATGAACAGAAGTTAGTAGCCTTTATTCATTTTCATAACAATGTAGCTAAGTACTTACATAATATTATTTAGATATCACTAAATACCTACCTATTTAATTAAACATAACTTAAATGTTAAAATACTATCCTACGAAATATGTACATATATACAAAACAAACAAAACGAAAAAAGAAAAAAAAAATAATTTAGAGGGCGTCATAAAAGTCCTCCATATCGCCGTCGACCGGGAGCGTGCCCAGAACGCTGGCAGCATTGCCACGTTGAATGGCAATGCTAAATTTTTGGGCCAAGTATAACCCAGCCTTCTGGTCACACGAGGCATCGACCAGTCTCTTTGCGAGATCTTTAAAAAGAGATCTTGCACTTGGACCCCATGGCCCCAACGTTTCGACCCCAAACGGCTCAAATACGTAATCCCCTACTAGGTTTGCGTATTTGCGCCGTTTGAAGGTCTCCGCTGTAGCAGCAGCAGCGCCCGCACAACCCGCTGTGCCAGGAAGATGAGATGGCGCGAGGGTATCGACATACGTTGCGTCCCACACCAAAGGCCTACCCAACTTCCATGGGAGTAAAGACATACAATCCGGTCTTTTGCCATCGTCACGTGCCAGCCCCTGCGGTTCAAGTTGGGCTGGAACGCCAGCGGTGACAAGAGCCCAGCGAAGTATGTCATTTAGATTGCCGTGTCGTGATATACGACCTGCGCTCCTGCTGCATGATAAGCCATGGTGACCAAGGCTGTCGACAGCCTCCCCACAGTGACAGCGATGTGGAGAAACACATGACGCACCCAAACGGAGGCAAGCAGCGATGCGGAAAGTGGTATCGTCCAACATGGTACCTATGTTGGACGATGGCAGTGCCTGAAGCCAGAGACCCGATTCCCATTCTCCCACAGCCAGCAAACGGGCACGCTCTGCAGCATTGGACGATGTACTTAGGAGATTTTCTCGTACTGCGCTGCAAAGCGGCCCGTCCCACTGCCTCTGAGAGGATAAGTCTCGGGGTAACTCGGTGTTTGGACAAGCCATTCTCCAAGCATTCACGGCATCGATCACACACGGCACCTCAGAATCGACCAGTGTAGGTGCTAAGATTTTCCTGGTCAATTCTGCAGTGCCGTGGACCGAGGACAGGAATGCTGGTAAGCTCACATCGGAAATTTTGCAAACGCCGAGGCCGCCCAGGCGTACAGGTAAGGACGCCTGTAGCCACACTCGGTCGTTCAGGGCCACATTTAGAATTTTGCTTAAGGTATTTTTTATAATATTGTCAATTTGAAAGAGTGATGATGGGTTTTTCCAAAATGGTGAAGATCGAATAGCATGTGTAAAGGACAATGGCAGATCTCCATATATCGAAATGTCTGAAATTAAATTGAAGCGCACAGTAATAAAAAATATTTCGAAAAATTCGGCGTAAGTAACAGAGTCTATAAATGATTATATTTTCTCTCGGGAAACCCGGAAAAACAAGATATCGGTGTTTTAGTTTTTAGTTAAGAATCAACAATGTAGGTACGTTTGAATTATCAAATGAAATTATGTCAGATTGACATCAAAACGCAGAAGTATTCTGTGGCATCTAACTGTCACAGCCAAAGACAAAAGCAGAGCTGCACATTTTAAATCGATTTTATGTGAAATCGATACATCATTAAAACTATTGCTCTGACGTTTTTATTTGATTTAAAAGTTGTTTTGCTTCAAAAATTATTAGCTTATTGATATAATGTTAATTAAAGATTAAATAACTGCAATTTAATAATTATATTTTAATAATCGATACGGATCAATAGCACTCACGTCTATTCCTGTCACACCATTATCTATGGCAATAATCAAATAATAAAGTAGGTACCTAGTTCGTAATCAATTGAAATGCCTTTTATCATCATAAAATACTCCAGCTTTAAAGAGACAAAGTGAAAATATAAAAAATCGTAGAAAAAAAAACAATTTGTTTTGTTTATATGAAGTTTAAGGTCGCCACAACAAACCCAGACCGAATTCTGCCATTGTTCTTTAGGCACAAAAAGACAATATCTAATAATAGTGAAAGCCGAGTGAATATTAATTTTGAGTAATCTATCTGAAATTTCACTAAAATTTTGAATTTTTTCGTGTAAAAATGAATCAAAACCTTCGTCTAAAATTGGGGACCCAAGGAGGCGAAGAGAACTTTTTTCGATGTGGGTAATATTCAGCGCCAGATTTTGGAATTTTGACAGTATGGCAGATTTGTCTAAACTGTTGTTAATAAAAATTTCACATTTGCTTTGGTTGAGTTCTAAACCGATTGACAAGAATTTTGATTTCAGGAGTGCTAGATCCTCATAAACTGTCTCAACCCGCCCCGCGAGGGTTCCATCGTCCAGGTACCAGACATTAAATTTTGAATTTAACTGGTTGATGATTGGATGAATAGCTAAACTGAAAATTAGTGGTCCAAGAGGGTCACCTTGTTGACAGCCAACAGCGGATTCCAAAAGATTTTCTTTATATATTAATTTAGAAGGGTATCTGTAACACTGCCAAATAAAGTTATAAATTTTGGGTTTCTAATTTAACTTGTGTCAACAAGGTGTCCCTGTTCACCGAGTTAAAGGCATTTTTCCAATCAACCTTCAGGATAACCTCACCTCCATTACAGCCAAGGTACGTAGACAGGGCATGTATGGCAGCCTCGCAGCCCCCCTTAGAACCGAAGCCAAGCTGCAGGGGCTGAAATTTACTTGCCAAAGTAGATTTATAATGTCGGCAGCATATCTTGGCTGCCATACGCCTGTATGTACTCCCAACGGCAATGGGACGAGTGCCACCGTCTTTCTTCTGTAAGGCACATAAATTAGCACCATACAAAATATCGACGATGTCACCGTTCACATTGCCGGAGAGCATTAGGTTGAATAAGGCCGTAAGCTCCCTCAAAAGCGTGTCGCCGGCCGCCCCGGCGCTTGAACACACAAGATCCTTCAGATGTTGTGGTGTCAAGCCGTCGAGACCACCAGCGGAACCACTTTGGAAGGAGCAAACGGCACCAACCACGTCCTTGGCTGTAATGCTGAGAAAATCAGAATCCATGTTAGGTGGATCAGGGAAAGAGAGGTTATCCCCTGGCACTGGATGCTTGCTCTGCAGACTCGCGAGTGTGTCGGCAGAGCAAGGCGCCACCACATCGCTACTAAATAAGAGCCTGGACGCTCCCCTAATATCATCTTCTCTCAGTTTTGTTTCTACGTGGTGGTAGATAGAATTATTACGATATATTTTAGATGAATTGTAGTTTAATTTGGATGCCGAAAAGGTACAATTTTCCTTAATTTTTCCTGTAAGAGATTTTTTAGTTAGCCGGTCTTCTTGTGCGTGTAATATTCTATAAGGGAAGGTGAGAAGTTGTTCCCAAGCCGTCAAAGAATTCTCCCGGACCACAAGACCTACGCAATGTGCCAGATTTTGGGCCACTGAAGGCCTTGCACCCCGGGGAATTCGTTTGATGATCGGAATTGATTTTTTTAATTTACTTAAATATTGCCAAAAAGGAATTTCATTTGGGAATGTTTGCGTATTTTGTGTGGTGTTGTGTGTTGATATATTGGGGCCAGAAATTACATTCTGGTTTTTGTGTATTTTACCAAAATGTACTTTTAGGCCCCGCTCACCTTTAAAGAAACGCGCCTGGGAACAAATGGGGCAGTGCACCAGAGTAGTCGATGTGCCAGGTTGACTGGCACCTGTTTCCTTACCACTTTTGCCACCGTTATTCGACATAAAAACTTAATATATACACTAAAAACTTATATACAATAAAATACAATAACAATAGTATTAAAAATTATGACGTTTGACAACAGGCACTTTTTCTTTTCCGTGGCGGCGGGTCGGGGCCGACGCGGCGGCCAGTATGTTAGCGGAGGCCGGCATTGAGGCCCACTGTCGAATCAGCCTCTCTCGCCAGCAAAATATTGCCTCAACTGCATCTCAATAAAAATTCCAACGTCTGTTCCATTATTGGTTTGATGTGGTTGTCTTTGTGGCACTGTATAAATTACAGCACAGAATTGCTTATATTGCGTCGTATTATATGTTGACAGCTGTCATCATTTTAGTCAATTAAATTAGTTATTTGTTTCTAAATTATTGTTAAGTATCACAAAAAATTAATCTTATTTCGTGTATTGTGCTAAGTGATGGTTTGTTTTTCTTTATAAAATCACTTCAAGAATAAAATTTAATATTAGGGACTAAGTAGGTCCCCCCCGTGGGATCTCCACCTTGTCGTGGTGGGGGGGCTCAGTAACCGTGGATTGGTCACCCGCGGTGAAGCTAAGAGGGATCCAGGAGGGGACGCTCCGCGTGGGCTTGGAGGGGCCTGCGCAGGATGCGTCCAACGGTGCGGGTGCGGGGGACAGTTCTGTCTGTCCCTCGCAGTCGGGTGAGGTCGCGGGAGGAGAGGCGTGTCGGTGTTGCGTTGCCGCGCGCCCTATCTCCCGCGACCAAATGGGGGTGCACCATTCGATGCGTCGCGGTGGGGCCGCAGAGGAAGAGGAGATGCGGTGTTGCGTTGCCGTCCTCCCTATCCTCTGCGGCCGCTGGGTGTTTTGGCGGCGGAGTCCAACACCTTAATCCGTCGCCAAGGGGGTTTTGTTCGGGGCCCGCCTGACCATCTGGCGGGCTAATATCCGTCGGAGGGTGGCGACGAGTGCTTTGGTGATGCCCCACCCTCCGACACATGGGTACATGGCGGAAGTCGAGGTGGTTTTTAGTGGAAACACCACATACTCCGGCTCTTATTTCCCCCAAGAGTCGGAGATCCGAAGGGATTTTCCACCTCGTAAAACAAAAAAAAAAAAAAAAAAGGGACTAAGTAGGTAGGTAAGTGCACATGAATGTTATGAGAATTGTGTTTATGCTATGTGGATTAGTAAAATAAAGATAATTCTATGTTGTGATTTATGAAAAGTGTGAAATGTTAGTATGTCTTATATAAATTAATATACTTACTCCCTGGATTTTATCTAGGTTTGTAAAGTTCTTCAAACGGTCCTTGTAACTGTCAAACAGCTGTTTTGGTTGTAAAACGTCGTTTTTAACGCTGTTTGTAATTTTTATATGCTGCGAACATTTGTTATCACTATTCTTGTTATTTAACTATAACTTTGTACATTTATCACTGATTATTTTCAATAAAATTAATTAAAATTACGGACAGTAACAAATTTGAAAGTTGCTTGTTGCCAGGGCAAAAAAAAAAGATGCTGAGTAAACCCCCTCGTGGGATCTCCACCTTGGGCTTAGTAACCGTGGGTTTGAGGTACACCCACGGTGAAGTTAAGCGGGATCCCCGGAGGCGACGCTCCAAGTGGGCTTGTGTGAGGCCTGCGTAGGATGCGTCCCAAGGTGCGGGTGCGGGGGAAAGTTTTGTTTGTCCCTCGCCGACGGGTGCGGTCGCGGGAGGAGAGACGTGTCGTTGTTGCGTTGCCGCGCACCCTATCTCCCGTGACCAATTGGCGCACCATCGTTCCGTTGCGGTGGGGCCGCAGAGGAAGAGGAGATGCAGTGTTGCGTTGCCGTCCTCCCTATCCTTGGCGGCCGCTGGGTGTTTTGGCGGCGGAGCCCAACACCTTCATCCGCCGCAAGGGGGTTTCGTTCGGGGCCCGCCTGACCATCTGGCAGGCCAATACCCGTCGGGGGGTAGCGAGGAATGCTTCGGTGAAACCCTACCCTCCGACGAATGGGTACATGAGGAGCACGGGTTGGTTTTTAGTCAGTAAGAGTCTGACAGTCGCCTTCATCCTGCCCCCCCCCCCCCAGGGCGAAGGGACTCCATGAGGATTTGCCAACCCGACACCAAAAAAAGAAAAAAAAAACAAAACAAAAAGCGATGCTGAGTAAAGAAGTATTTTTAAAATTGAAAGAGACGATCAGTTTTGGAAACTAAATAAGACAGGAAAATTAAAAGATTTTTATATGACTTACATGTTGCCGGAGTTCCGCACAACTCCGGCAACAGGTCATATAAAAATCTTGCCACGATGCCAGACTTACTCGAAACATGCCAATTAAAGATCGTGTAATAACTTTATTACTACTTGGTACTAATCACAAATCAATGTAGGTACCGGTAAAACCACCCATCATTGCCTTTAGCGAATATCTTTGCTCGAACATGAAAAATAACTAAAACCTTGAATTGTAAAATATTTTTAGTTGCTGCCAACATTAATTTATCTTTAGCGTAAACTTGAATATATTTTTGTTGCAAAAATATTTTTAATTATGTTGCTAAGTTCACTCTGTTGTCGGAGTTACATGTTGTAAGGAGAACTAGTGTAAGGTAGTGCTAAAATCTTGTTTTAGGCTTTTACATACTGTCAGCGTTCTATAACTTTCAGCATTCTACAATTTTCAGGTAAATTATTTCATAAGCAGAATAATTATTAATAAAGCGCTTCGTTTTATGTAGGGGAAGCCCAGGCAAAACGCATATGTTAAGGAAAAGTATAAATAAAACAACAATCTGATAATCGATAAAACCTTTTTTTACTTTTAATTTGTACTTTGGTTACTCATCTTTGGAAAATTACAATAAACATTACAAAACTTAAACATTTTTCTAAAAATATTATCCATTTTGAAAAAGTTGTCAATTATTCGTTTTGCCCAGGGGGGTGGGGCAAGACGAATAAGCATTAAGGGCAAAAAGGATAAACTAAGAAAATGAACATTAATCTTGGCATTCATCGCAAAAATAGCTACCAGTTCCTAAATAGGAGGTATAGTCCTCACGAACCCAGTTTTTGCACTGATCACACTGAATCCAATCTTCTGTTGGAGGATCAGTGTACTGATCAGTGTCGTGTCTCTCAGTGGACACCAAACAGTAGAAATCCGGTTTCGGGCTTTTTAGCGGTTTGGTAAGGCATGGTTTCTTCTTTGTCTTGCTGGGACCAGTCAACTTGGAGATTTTCGTCTTTTTATTATTCACCTTTTTAAACAAATACCCTAAACGTTTTGCCCATATTCGTTTTGCCCAACGCACTAATATCTACAATAAGTTATGACATGAACTATTGCAAATAGGTAGAATAGAAACAACAATCGCAAATTACACTCGTTTAAACTAGTAATCGAATAAACTTATACTATTTCTAAGTGGCTAATTGGTAATATATAAACTTAGTATACAAACCTTTGCAAAAATCGTAAGTAAACAACACTTTTTTTTTATCTCCACAACACATGGTACTTGCGCTTATTGTTTTGGTCAAACTGTCATGGCGTCCGCCGGCCACACGCCCGTGCCTATGCAAAATATAATAACGACATCTAGTATAGGTTTTTTAAAAAAAACATTATTCTTTTTACCTCGGTTATGCTTCTTGCCCGGGCTTCCCCTAAGTCTGAGATCTTTGAAACATAAAATTTCGAAGATAATGGAATGGGCAATGATTCCCAAACTTGCGTGAACATAAGAGTAGCAACATTCCCCACTGCAAAATTAGTGTTAGAGTTGACACCCATTATATACATTTTCGATTTCGGTTCATAATATGGTAATCATGTGATACAGAGGAAGGAGAAACTTGTTACGGGATAAGTTCTGAGTAGGTAGGTATTTTGAATAAGTAGGTATTTTTCATAATAGGGATTCAGATTATTTATTAAACTCAAAACCGACCAAATGTCAATTACTGTATTTAAGGCTCAGGTGGGCCGTATTGTAATTGAAATCATACCAGTAAAATTAATATCATAAAAGTTATCGCAAGATGTACTTACACATGCGTGATATAATATTATTATGATATATTTTAAAGGAATAAGAATTCTACTAGTAATATAACTTTTTATTGCATAAGTCGTTTTAAAATTAACAATAAAAAAATTTAACTTAATTTCCTTAAAAGACTTGGAGTACAATTACTGGCTAGTTTACCCTATCGTGTAGTCTACACGTGAACTCTGGCGCCGGAGCCACGCGCGGTGCGCTTGCGAGTGAGATAGCCGCGACTGCAAGGCGCGGGGTGCTAGTGAGTGGGCGGGGTAAAATTTGAGTTTGAGCTGGAGTAGTATGGACTCTTAAGGTTATAGGTCGATAATTATTTACATCCGATTTTTCTCCCTTCTTGAACAGTGGCTTAACAATGGATAATTTCAGAGCCTCAGGAAACACCTCTTGTGCAAATGAAAGATCAAGCAATCTTCAACCAAAATAATTATAATGTTTAAATACTGTTTTATGTAAAGTAATTCAGCTTTAGTTTACATTTTTTTCTTTAATAAAGCAGGTTTTTGTCAAATTTTAAAGTATTACCACTAGTCGTATGTAATCTCTGTAGCTTTAGTGACATACGGGGTAAAAGCAAAGTATTTATCTCACAGCCAAGCGAGCAAAGTACGGAGTACGTAATCCTCTTCTTCTAGTTGAATACATAAACCAACAGCTGTAACAAATGGTCTGTGAGTTGACGTGCAACTACTTTAGCTTATAAAGCTTTTACTTTGCTTTTACAGTATAACTGGCTGTTTTTTAGCGTACCGTGTTCGATTTTTGACACCGTAGAAATGAGTCAATGATTGGATGCGACGTACTACGGACGACAGAGACCGCCATAAATGGAAAGATGTGGAACGACAATAAGGAGGCCTCTGTTATAAGCCTTTGCCGACCATTTACCCATCAATGAGAGGTTTCAGGATCTGATGTGGTAGATAAGTTTTCACCGTGTGTGTTTACAACTGGCTGGTTTTGTAGGGTTCTATTCAAATGTAATTTCTTAAAATTTTTGTTCCCTCGTTCGGTGCCATGTATGGGTTGTATTATGATATAGAGAGTATTTACGTGACCACATGTCAATTTGTACTTATGAAGTAATCAAGTGTGATTTCTATGCTAGCGCGATTCCGAATTGCCTTACGAAGTGGACCGATAGATGTCACCACTTGTTATCGTTCTCTTCATAGTTCTACTGCCGTCTGTTAGATGTAGATAGTAGCTATCGCTATCGTACGTACTCAGTTAATAACTGAATGTCGTCATGCATTGTTTAACATAGTAATAATTCGAGTGAGGTTTCATTTGATTCATTTGATAGGTAAGCATTGTGACTAGGATTAGATAGTTTAGCCAAGAGATCGCAAGGAATGCCATAGCACCTATTATTATAAAACCCCTCAAGTTTGATTAAATTTTCTTATCCTGTATAATATAATGTCCGTGTGGTAACACCTTAAAAATACGAATTGTCACTACCCAATTTCATTGCGTTGATGTCTAGAGGCGACTAAGAAAATATTATGAAACAAATAATATTTTTGTGACAAAATGGACAAACCCTATACCAAATATCAATGCCCTATACTCACCAACCAGTCTAACCAGTGTGATATAGTAAATCAAAATATCATCCTGATGGCGACGACCGGTTGGCGCAGCGTTAGTGTAAGCGACTGCTACGCCAAAGGTCGCGGGTTCGATTCCCGCTCAAGTCAAACATTTGTGTGCATGAAAATGGATGTTTGTCTTAGTCTGGGTGTTTCTATGTATAATATGAACGTATTTACAAAAAAAGTATATGTGTATGTGTATCCATTATCTAGTACCCATAGTACAAGCTCTGCTTAGTTTGTGACATGTGTAACAAAAAATGGTCTTGTGACGCTAATTAGGAAGTCTTTGACTATAGTGGACTATAAAAGACAGTATGATGATGATGAATTATAATGGTCCTAAATATTATGTCATGATGATATATTATGTCCCTCATAATAGTATTCACGAGAAACTGATACGCAGGTGTCATTTGAGATTATTATGAAGCTAATATTAAGCAATAATGCTGTCATGTATTACTTTCAGCTCCAAACGATCAATATCTACGTAGAGTGAGACGTGGAGGGTGCGATTTTTTTGGCTGTCCGAGTTTTTGCCGCAATTCAGGCGGAGGCCCAGAATGTGTTTAAAATATATGTGACTGTTCAATCATAGTGAAGTCTGAGAAAATATGTAGGTATTTAAAAAATAAAACTTTCTTCTTATACTAGTAACTGAAATTAAATTATTTTTTTAATTTTTCTCATTTTATACTCCAACAATACATCTGTACAATTCAGTGACTAGAGAGGATATTAAATTTTACCATCTGCTTGCTTTCAAATAAAGTTATATACAACATCATATTAATTAATCATTATGGAAGAAATTGGCTTCCACCGTAACATTTTTTTTTGCATACACAGACTACTCATTTTATTGTCATGTTTTATTTTCTATAATATGTATTTTGTTACCAAATTGCTGACAATGCAATGAAAAATGAGAAAAATACCTATTTTACAATGCCAGTGTACATTTGAACACGAATAAGCTATAATCCACGAACGTATACATAGGTATATATATATATATATATATACATACATATATATATATATATTTATAATTTATTTATATACTCACGCCTGTATCCCCGAAGGGGTAGGCAGAGGTGTAATATTACACCCACATTTCGCCATGAATTTTGAGGTCCCACGTACACACATTTATGCCGCGAGACCAACGAGGCAGTATATATATATATATATATAAATATATCATAGAAAAAACCAATTTTTGAAGACGATTCTACCCGAGAAATTGTAATCCTAAATATTAAAATGATTTAAAAATGGACTGTTACACATCACAATCAGCATGGTATGTCAATATTCAAGGGTACTGACAGACTGTTAAAGAGCCATGCTAACGGATACATATTGTTTACCTTGCTTTCCTAGGCAAGTGATAATTATTGACAATTTGGTACTTAAAAAGGATAGTAATGCGCACTGCGGCTTTAAACCCGTTGCCTCTGTATAACAGTCTGTTAATATCTCCACTAGGCTTTCTCTGACCCAAAAATAGACTGTTACTATTGACGAATAATCGAAAAAGCACTTTGAAAAGCTATGTTCAGTCTGTGAGCTGTCAAATGCAATATACGTTTCATCCATCGAACAGACTTAGAGTCGGGAAGCGGAAAGTTCGCGAGCTTTCTCATTCATACGATTGAGTCTTTACACTATTGGCAGTTACGTTATGGAATATAACATCACGCTTATACAGAAAAAATTGTAGCAGGAATAAACATCTTAATACCAGACTACTTAATAGAGGATATATAACGTGTTTATAAATGGAACTTTATGAGGTACAACTTAGACATTTTATAAATGAAACTTTATAGGGTAAGATTTACCTGTTTTATAAAAAAACAACAGTTGACAAGCATTTAAACAAAGCACAAGTGACTTTTTTCGACCTGGATTGAAGAATTTCTGGATGGTACAAGATTTGTCGCTGTGTGAAATCGAAACTACCATTTTATAGTTGTTGGAGCAAGCTTCAAGCAAAACTAAACTAAGATTTTTATGTTTAGGAAGTTTTTTTATAAACCGTGCTAGCCTTTTCGTCTAATTTAAAAGTATTACCACTAGTTGTATATAATCTCAGTATTTTAGTGACAAACGGCGTAAAGTATCTATCTCACAACCAAGCGAGCAAAGTACGGAGTACGTAATCCTCTTCTTCTAGTCGAATGCTTAAAACAACAGCTGTAAGAAATGGTCTGTGCATTGACGTGCAACTATTTTAGCTTATAAAGATTTTACAGTATAACTGGCTGGTTTTTAGCGTTCCGTGTTCGATGGATGACACCGTAGAAATAAGTCAATGATTGGATGCGACGGACTACAGACGACGGAGACGCCATAAAATTAAAGATGCAATACAGAGTTATATCCAAGACTGGTTTAAAAAGAACCTAATAATGATGATGAGAATAGGACTGAAATGTCCGTGCCCATCAGACTTGCTTGACCATTTATCTCGCAACAAGTATTGACCATGATTTTTTTCATAGTGGTAGCGCCATCTACCTTCTTATATATAACTAATCGCATCAAGATCAATCGTTCCACGTCTAGTGCGAGCGATACCATATTTTCGTCCCGCTCTATCCCACTCCCTGGAAGGGCACTGCCTCCGCCTGATTCGTCGACGCGATCATGGACGCGAGTGACAGTCTAGAACATTCCGCTCGCTAAGAACGCCGTCTCGATACCGCTCCGCGCCGCACCGCTGTATGCGATTTACCGCTTCCACCAAGGAAAACCCGCTCGTGAGTGAAGTGAAAACAAGCAGCTGCATCACGAAACCACCAGGAGGAAAAGAAACGAAGAAGGCTGTATAAGGTAAGTGCCTTCCATCCATGAAATATCCTATACCCACTCAATCACCTCCTCCCGTATCCATCTCCTCTTCCCTTATTCCTTTCTAGGCGACCCAGAATTCGCCCTAATACAGTCCATCCATTAATCCTTCCCAAGTCGCTTAGAACCCTACGATTTCGGTGCAAAGCCGAGCCACATAGCATGTGTCTAAAACTGGTTGGTTTTGTAGGGTTCCGTATGCAAATGATACCAAGAAGCCAGGAATTACTGTGATCTTTAATAGTCGTTATGGGGTGACTCCCCATAACGACTGTCAAAGTTCTAGTCTAGATATGTACCCCTAAATAAACTGACACTGGTCTAAGCCTACAATACCACTTTTCCCTTCGGACACTGTGGTCAGACAGCAATCGCTTTGTGGTCAAGCTCATAATTATTCGGTCAAAAGTGGTTTTAAAAAGGTAAGCAGACCGCGGGATCCAAAGCGATAATTTTGGGTGTAGCTAAGATACTGCTATGAAGACGATAGTGATGATCCTGATTAAATTGACTACCCTAATATTCTATTTTGTCTCTTTCATTTATTTAGCATAAAAACTAACAGTTACAAAAGAACAACGTTTGCCGAATCAGCTTGTTATATCATTTATACGGTAGGTATTTCACTCATAAGGTGAAATTTCTGTTCACTTGGTCAGTGCTCTAAATAGGTTGTATTATGATATTGAGAGTATTTACGTGACCACGTGTCTACTTCACCTAGACTCCAGTAAAGACTAAAATAATTTATGACGTAAGTATTTCATTCTCTAAATTCCTTTATACCCATTTAATGTCTCTAAAATTTTAACAACGTGGGCGCACAAAAAGCTCTTAGGCGTAGGTTGTTGTAAATTTAATGTATTATTTTAGGCTCTTAAATAGTTCAAATTTGCTTTTTAGCTACTTTACTCGCATGAATTGCTTTAATCTCTTAGATTTCTTTCGTATGTTCTTGCTAAATTATATTTAAAAAAATTAATACAATTCAGTCTATTTCAATAAAATATGTCTGGATGTTAGGTTGCTGGGTGTATCTTAATGTTCTTAATAAGGTGTTTGAAGTGGAATTCTAGAATCATCTTAGTGCTCACATTTTATTCTAAGACAGCTATAAATGCGATTCAATGTCAGCAGAAAAGGACTGGTAGTATTGCCACACTGTATGGCAGTGCTGATTGCTTGAGGTATTCTTTGATCAGCCCTCTGTGTGTTACACGACGATAGCGATGCGTATTCTACGATAATCAATTACCTTGAAATTAATTTAACTATTGAAATACAATTAGTTACTTGAGTGCTGTGAATAAATATTTAAAATTATTATATTCATCATATAAATATTTCATATTTTATTATTATAGTTAATGTTGGCCGTGCGTTGACGAATGAAGAATACAAAGTAAAACTTCCCTATTTGATTCACGAAAATATACGACGCACAGAAAAACACAACTCTTAACCCTTCAGAGATCAAAACAGACCTATATAACATAATTATACCCACTCCCGTTCAATAAGGATCTCAAATGTCTGTCAATTTGGAGGATATTTCCGCGGCGTGTAAAACTCTCTTGAGCCGCGGTTTTCAATGAGCCCTTTGTCCATCAGCGCTGTAAATGACAGTACTTGTGCCGAATGTGCGATGTTTATCTAAATAACGTGATATGATTGGCTCTTAATCATTTCATTATGCTTTATTGTCAAATGGATGATGACGATTGATTTAGTTACAATCTTCTAATTGCATCACCATCATCATCATAGCTCGGTACATAGATTAGAGCCCGGGGTCGCTAATTTGAAGATTATTTATCGTGTATAATTATTCGATATAATTTCTCTCCTTCCCCTAATAGCTTGTTAAAGCCTACTTATCCGTGTATCACAAAATCCAGTTAAATGCACATCGCTTTTATCAAAACACGACGATAGAATGCAAAAATCCAACAACACTTTTCCGATTCACATGAAAACCCAATCTTGATAGATTTACGTTGGAAATATGCACCTGAATCCACACCAATCCAAAAAACCATTAAAAGCACCCTTCAAAAAACCAATATTAAATGATACAACGAAATTGCGAACCACAAAACAATAAGGAACGAACTAATAAATTGAAAAAAACACGTTTGCGATACGATTTTTTATTCATTCAATCTTCAAATCCGAATCGGCATGGCGAAGCATCGAAACGTCAGTCGATCTAACTCGCCGAATGGAAACTATTTTAGCGTGTAGTTTTGGTATCTGGCCGATTGTCCACAAAAAGTAAAAGATAAATACATGGTTTATACTCTGTGTTAAATTGGAATAGTTCTACATACATGCATATATTTGGTATGTCCAGAGTATTACGTATCGTTCGGGTTTCACATTTTTTTAATAATTTATGTGATTATTTTAAATGAATTATTTCGCTAATGAGCCTCATTATATAAATGTTAGTTTATATACGTCCTATACAACTGTGTATGTATGTAACTGTGTATGTTTACAGATTAGAAAATTGTATAATATTAGAAAGATACGGATACAGCATAAAATCATTATATTTTTTTTTGCGTTAAGTGTTGAGGGTTCGATCTCCGTACACTTTGTGTTATCCATAAGTTATTGTTTTGAATGTTGTAGGTCTTGTATCCGTTGAACGAATATTTTGAAATATAAAAAGGTCGCGTCCAGTCGTGGGACTATTTACAGTTGGTGCAAGTGATTTTTCTACCGAGAAAATCACTGGTGATCTTAGCAGAATAAGTTATGTTATATATTAAAGATCGTTAGTTTCCATGAAAATGTATGTATTTTGATTCTAGTCCAGTCAAAATAGACAAAAATAAGTCATAGCCTAGCCATAATAAAATTCGCATAGAGCTGAAAATTGACAGAGACGTTAAATAAAATGTCCAAAATCTCCTTCGATTCTACTTCTGCAATTTTTTTTATCCAAGGTGAAACATACAAAATTAAGAATTTTCTATTTTTCTCGAAAATGGTAAATTTTATCGTGAAAATAGGTCTGACAAAGATGTAGATCAGACCATTCTCTACAAAATAATCCAGGCGCTTTTTCTCGTACGACGATTCGTGAGATATCGCGGTTATAACAATTACAAAATTCATATTTTACATAATATGCACACATTGCCACTGTTAATTGAAGGAATGGTAATGTGGCTATTAATTAAAGTGGAATAGGTTACAGGTAGCAGTAGCCTAGCGGAGATACCAATGGACTGCTATGCAGAGCATATCGGGTTCGAATCTACGGCGCGCACCACTGACTTTTCGAAATTACGGGCGCATTAAATTGTTACTTATCGCTTACCTCGTCGCTCGGAGAGCACGTTAAACCGTCGGTCGTCGGTCCCGGCTGTCATGAGATATTTGACAGTCTTTACGGGTAGTCAGTACCTTCGAATAAACTGATACTCGTCTAAACCATGGAATATCGCTATCACTTCGGGTTGCGGAAGTCAGATGGCAGTCGCTCTGTGGAATAGCAAATATTCTGTAAAATCCTGGTTAGATTAGAAGACAAGCGGATCCCGTGCTCCAAGGCGTGTAAGTCTTGGATGCTACTGGGACTTACTGCGATAACGCTAGGACGATGATGATCATCAAAGTGGAGTAGGTTGCCTACCCACACTTGAACTTCATGACACGTTACATGTGTTGAACAATAAAACAGTAAAGTTAATCTTGTCTGCCTCCAACATCTGCTTCTGCTTTTCAACACTTGTGTGTATTATCAAGTTCATTCAAGTGTAGGTAGGCAATGAGCTATTCAAACTGTACTCCCCCCGCCTGCTCCATAAAAACTGCTCAATACTATTTTTTGTAACTACAAGACGGATTGTAGTAACAGAGTGTCAAAAAGTGGGATTATTTTGTTCGCCAATATACATCAATACTGGGTCAGACTTGCTCCAATTTTGAATCAAATCCATCAGATGAATATACTTATGATGTTAATGAAGAGACAATTGATGCATCCCTTTTTTTAAAAACAGAGAACAAAAATTCTACAAGCAAAAGAATAAAGAAATAATTGTTAAAGTAGGATTAAACAATTATCTGTATATGTATATTTAAGAAAGTCGTGTTAGTTACACTATATATAACTCAAGAACGGCTGAACCGATTTGGCAGAAAATTGGTGGGGAGGTAGCTCAGAAGCAGGAAAAATACATAGGATACAATAAGTTTCAAAAAAATTTCAGGGAGGGATTTTAGAGAGGGTCGAAATTTGTAGGGACAACTACCTATTGACAGTAAGAACGCATGCGCTGTGATAATTGAGGGCTGCGCATGTGCTATCGTATATCTGTCAGTACTGTCACATTATACATTGTCATATGGTGCACTGTCATTACTTCGTTCGCTTACTTATATAAACTAATAATTATTGTAACAGCCTTGGCTAATCCCTACTAATATTAGGTATAAATGCGAAAATGTGTATGCATGTATGTACCGATTTCGCGATAACCCAGCTGAACCAATATTCTTTACTCATACATCATAATAATGCGGAATCTAAATGCACCAAAGCTTTTTGATGGCAAATGGCTACACCTAGGACTAAACATTATAAAAGCTATTCGCTATTCGCTATTGCGAGTCAGACTCGCTCATGAAAGGTTCCGTAGTGGAGGTATCCACTTACTATAACCATCCAACCAGCAAAAACTACGCTTACAACAATCTCAAGACTACTATTTTTTGCTCTTACATCACTCCTATATAATAACATAAGCCTGGATTTGGGCACCAATTAAAAGCATATTTAATTTAATATCGTTCTAATGTCAGTCTAATTGAATGCTGTTTGCACTTACTGAAATCTAGCCAAATTTCATTTTTATATATATTGGCTCGCATTGGTACATGCTCGAGTCGCTGGACCCGCACATGTTTTTAAACGATATGTTTACGGTGCATGTAACCAGCGCAAGTGTCTCAACATGCTCAAGCTACATGCACCGTGTAGAAGCACCCTTACGTAAGTATCTTGTAACCCTGCATGGCTTATATTGGTCTTAGGTTAGAATATTCATTTAATAAAAGTTCGTGTGAGTATTGGTTTACAATTAAATTGGTTTCAAATTAAATGTAAACAATTAAAGTTGCGTAAAGTTAATGTTTATACTAAAGTGCCGTTATTATCAAGTGCGTGTATTTAAGTTTTACGGTAAGTAATCGTATTGGAATTTATTATTTACTGTTAATTAGACCTCGTTTTACGCTTCAAAATTCATGCGCCTAGTTAAATAAGGTATTTCATGTTCTCGTTTAATTATTTTATTTGTTAATTTGTATTGATAGTGTCGCCATTATTATAGCTGCATTTTACAAGCGCACTATTAGACTAATTTAAGATTGTTTACTCTAATTTTAACATTCGGTATACTAAAAATAACTCCATATTGGAAAAAATTAGGGTTCCTCGCAATTTTACATAAAACCTTAAATTAACAGAGAGAAAAAAATACTTTATCTTAAGGCTATACGGACACGAAGTAGGCGCGCGCGGCCATTATTACTTTTAAATTTAAAAATATAAAATAAAATATGGCCAGCAAAATTACTCTTAAAACTATTAAAATTAGTTATTCCCAAAATCGATCTAAGATCAAACGCTCTTATAATATATGTGTCTTGTCTTTTGTATTGTAAGTATATTGATCCAAAATTACTCTAATTTCATACTTATCCATGCTATTGATCCTATATTAGTTTCAAATAAGATCACAAATGCACGTACTCACAGTGCTCTTATGCTATGCTGATATTAGTCTGACATCTTACAATAGCATTTAGCAAGTCTAATATAAAATCGAACGAGCTTAGGAAATACCCATACAAGAGCAAGTTTTTCTCAAGTGCAACTCTTCTTAGTAAATGCTCTAATATACATATATGAGACTTGATTATAAGACTGAGCGTTCTTGAGGCCATACTGGCTTGTCTAAAAGTAATATAGGATCGATGGTATGTCCTAAAACAAATATAAGAGCGCTTTCAGCCTACCACTCTTAAAAAGTGCGAGTTCTGAGACTGTTTTGCTGGTTGGGCATTATCTTCGACTAACTATTAATAGTATTTGTATAAACGACAAAGCTATATTTGCGGTTTTTAAGATGTGCTTTATTAAAAAAACTGCTGACTAGGACTACACATCGTTCAAACCAATTTTCGTTGGAAGTTCTTATAACGATCTACAGCATATTTTTTTTTAGATTTGTCACTCTCTTACTTTAAAAGTTAGAGGTACGCACCCATTTTACCATTTTGGAACCGTATATCTTTCAAACGTTTGACTTTGAGAAACAATGGTTTTAGGAACCTCAAAGTAAATATTTAACGAACCATTTTCCACATCAGTTCCATGTATAAAGAGCCCCCCTTAATATTCAATATTTTTTATTTTCTATAACGTCGTAACGCGGTTCACAAAATACATCTACCTACCAATTTTCAAATGTGTAAACTGAATAGTTTCGGCTGTGACATACGGATAGACTGACAGACATAGCGCGTCTATAAGGATTCCGTGTTTAGCCATTTTCGACTACGGAACTCTAAAAATACTGTTTACAGAAATGTTTTAAAAACTTCTTGCGGTTATATTTCTTAGTAGTGCCTACGAACAGAATTAAAACGAAAATTACTATAGAACAATAAAGGAGTTTTGTGTTACCTCGAAATTAACGTGAGCGAATCCTCGGGCAAAAGCTAGTCTATTATAAAAATATTTAGAAGAAATCAACTTATTCCACTTTGATTAGCAATATTGCCATTATTTCAATCAATAGCGGCAATGTGTGCATATTACGATAAAAATATGAATTTTGTAAGTGTTATATCTTTATGCACCATCAATAGTACTTAAAGCATTCTAATAATACTCGGCCTTGCATTATCTCGGATGCATCCAAGACCTTTCGCCTTAAAGCTTGGGGTGCGCTTACTAGTCTAAATAGATGACAGAATTTTAGTTCTTCCACAGAGTGACTGCCATGATTCAGACCAATGTCAATTTATTTTTAGGGTTACTGTCCTAATAAGTACTAATAACGACTGTCAATGATGACTTAATGACGTTAAATGACAAGCGATAATTATCAATATATACGCTGCCTTAGAGTAATACAAAGTTAAAACTAAAGTTTAGTTTAGTTAGTTTATGTACATGCCGCTACATAATATTGCCATGCAAACCGTAAAAGTACCTCATGCAGACTAATTTGCGGTATCCATTCTCTGTGCATCCATTCAGCCATTAACCGTGCATTCGGAATATTAAAAGTACTTTTGACGAAGAGCGTCGGTCAAAAGTACTTTTAACCGCTAATTTGCAGTCAAAAGTACTAATAACCAATAATTTTCAGTCAAAACCACTTTTGCCCAACCTGGTCAGTCAAAAGTACTTTTGACTGATTTTGCTAGTCAATAGTACTTTTGACTGGTTAAGAGCCCGCTCTCACTGAGACTTGGCATGCCCTAGATAGGACCGGCAACTTATATTGGGTCGTCGGCGAACGCCGCGTAAAATGTTATCGCGGCGAAACAACCAGCTTACAAGTTCTCTGCTCACTTATATCTTATCTTTTGTCTAAACAACAGCTCCGTCCCATTCTTGTTTATACTCTGAACCGTTCTACTTGCTTCCAACTTACCATTTGTTAAATTAAAATGTTGCTCCACTTCCGATACGATTTTCTTTGTATCTTAGTTCTTTGCTTGTTGTTTGTTTGATATTTTGTTGCTAAGAAGCTCCGATGGCCGGTGGACGTTATTACACTAAATATTTGCTTTGATAGTCTCTGTATTAGCAAAATAGTGCTGGGATTTTACTTAAATGCTTTTACTAAAGTACCCAATCATGGCTCCTATTCTTTATCGTTATTTGTTTATGTAAAATGGTCTGCTAAATTTTAAGGACTATTTTGTGCGTTGTTGTCACTCGAAATTAATGGTTTTGCTTACGGAAAAAAGGTTTCATAGTCTCCTGTAAACTATACACCGCCTCCTCGACAGCTTTTCTTACGGAGGATGACAGTAAAAGTTTATTTAACAGCGAGATTGACGTTATGTTAAAACAGAATATTTGATTAAGATAGTACATTTTTGTGCAAAAAACTCTCATTTGTGTGAAGAAGCTGAATGCGCAATAAAATTATCTGGACTCTTTCAATAAACAACACTGATTTATTAAAAAAATATTTTAAAGCAACTGGAGACTACATCCACTTTAGAACTTGTCACGGTTTATTTTATATATAAGATAGGTATGTTCCAGTTAAAATTATAGGTCATGACAAGGTGGAAATCATAATCAAATAGTCTAATCTACTTTAATTTGTAAAAATTACTTCAATATAGCCACAGCGTACCCCACAAAGAAAACGTCAACACACTTCTTTAATCCTTATATCACCATACTTCACAAAAAAAACGTATACCGCCTTTTTTTGAACAACAAAAAAAGAACTTCAAACTCGTATGCTCTCAGCGAGTCAATTTACCTCCAAAATTTGAGTGAAAGCACAAGATTATAAAGGACTTTGAATTAAGAATATTTACATAATTTAGGCAGCACAGGTGTTCGCTGAAAGGGTAAAAAAGTTACCAACATGCGTGGTTGACTTCTAATTTAGCCTCCCGTTGTAAAGTTATTTTGATGTAACGCTACTATGTATTTTTAGGCTGAAATGAACTGACTTATTATGCAACGGTCAATTTTTTTATTTTGGTTTTGCGTGTGATGACGGTGTAAGATTACAACGTGTCACTGATCTATTTCATTACGTGAGTATTGTAAGAACCGACTAAGGAACATACATAAGGATAATAGTATATTTGTAAAGAGGCGAAAAATTCGATTTCAAACTCTATACTAATCCGTTTGGCCAGCTTCGTGTACTAACTCACTATGGTATAATGACGCAAATTTGAAAAGGTTAATGTCGTGACGTGGAACTTATTATACTGTTTGCAATAAGCTTGCTTAATACAAAATTTTTGAACTTATTCTATTTCGTTACAACTGTTTCGTTTCAGCTTGCAGTAAATTGTGTTCCTGTTGTTTATAATGAGATAAAAATTAAAAAAAAGGAAAAAAATACCTCTCTTCACGACGGACGTTACGACTAGCTTACGAAGGTTGCGATCACGGGTAAAGTCTGATCGGCTTAAAACCATTGCAACAACTGATAGTCAAAAAAAAAATCCGATGTTATTATTTAAAATTCTCAGTAGCAGTCTGGTAATGTGCCCGGTACTGCAATAGGCTCGCACCCTATTACGTGGGACTAAAATAAAAGCTGGCGAAAAGTGGGTGTAGCAATATACCTCTGCCTACCTCTTCGGGGATATAGGCGTGAGACTATGTATGTATTATTATTTTATTGTGTGTGTTGGGAGCTAGACCCAGTCCACATGCTAGCCTTACTCCCGGCTCCGACCGTGTGGACAAAGACCTCCAACTTTCATTGTTGTTGTTCATCCTCCATGTCGAGATATGTTAATTTATGGCCTATGATTTTATAGCACAGCCGAACAGATAGTAAAATTTCCGTTAAAACTATATAGGAGATACTTTTTGTGACGCCTATTTTTCTGAAAGAACGTTGACATGGCTTTTAATTTACTAAGTAATTGATAGAAACAGCAGACATTAAGGAAGACTTTATCAGAGGTGACTTTTCAATGTCATGACTTCTATAAAATGTACGTAGTTACTCTAAATAAATGTTTAGTGAAAAAACGTTAAAAAGTTATTTTTTAAAGATAAACACAGCACGAGCATTCAGTCTAATTAGCTTTTTAATGTTTATTATTTTTATAGAAGTTTATATAGTGGGTCGCACTTATAAATTACATATTTAAGGCATAAATCTCTCGGTATTTGCCAACGTTTCGACTCACTTGCTTCAGCCGTGGTCGCGGCAGGACTACAGAACACTTATACTCAGAGAGAGGAATGACAACTTCATACAAAATTTGTGAGGAAATTTCTCCTTGGCGTCTAGCGCCATCTATTCGCAGCCCACACAAAACTATTGTAAACGTAATGTTTGTACTAGCGCGGACAATTCAAAATTGGTGGTATATGTACCTATATACTTAGGTATATCTATTAGCTTGTTTACTATGAATTTAAAATAGGAAGCACTGTATTTTTCTAAGAGTTCCTTGAAGTTAATGTGTATGCCGATTTAGATTTGGTTTTCTATAGAAACTAATTACTAATAAAATCAGCGTTCCACATCTTCAAAGAAAACTATAAAAAACACAGTTTAGAGTTCAATAAAATATGTAACTTAATTATAAGAGATTTATTTGTTAATAGAGCAATACATACAAATATTAAAACAATATAAGAGTCATTTTCTTAAAACTGCAGTCTATATCTCATAAAATAACACTGGATTTCACAAAGAAGAAATAGGAGCAACAAGGTGCTAGATTCAAGGTTTTTAATGCAGGAGAAATCAAAACAGTAGTTTATACAACGTGTTTTTTTGATATCACATAACTCTAGAGTTATATTCTGTAGGTAAAAATAATACTAAAACTCCTAGAATAGGTGGTCCAAAAATGCATAGTTTCGCAGATATCATCAATCATAATTAGATTAGGTCAAAAATTGTCACCAGTATAACGAATCTTTACTTTTACGAGGTTTCCAAACTTCGCAGTAGTGTAGTAAAATAAATAGTTAAATAAAATACATATGTAGGTATATTGGTATCGGGGCTTCCAGGAGCGGCGGCGGCAGCTAGTGAAGGGAAAGCCACCTCGTCGACATCGATGAAACCTCATGTAGTTTGAGTACCTATCTAAATTACGAAGCAAAATTCAAATGACATTACATATTATTTAATATGCGTTTCAACTAAGAATATGATGACCTTGACGCCATATTGTGCCTTCATGCACGCTTTTCTAATACTTACCTACACGATCTTAAAAATATGAAACTAACATTAACGATAATAAATACTTAATATTGAACATTAATTTGCAGTATTTTTTAATGTAATCGTCGTCACAATAATTATGGTGCCAAGGTCTATTCTTAGTTGAAATTGAAACACAATTGTACGCTTCAGTAGAACTACTACTGCACCAAAAGGATCGGGTATGCTACCTAAACTAATTAATAAGCATAATAAATTAAAGATTGTAACCTATGGCTAAAGTATAAATTAAGTACTGGGTGAAGGTTATTATTAATTTGAGCCACCTTCATAATATTCGCACTTTTGCTTGATTAGAAAATTTGTTATCTTCATTGAATAATTATGTGCGTTAAATCAAAGTAAGTGTTGAATGACATTGAAGACTAAGTACGGGTTTAATCGATATCGATTTCATTAAAAAGTTACGACATTACAGCACTAGGTATCCTAGCGCGCGGCGCGCAAGAGTTGCATAGATAGGTACTTACAATGATAACTCGATGAAGTGCACCGCTACGACTCGGATTTTTCACTTTCTCATTGGCGCTTCTCGCTTTGGGTAAGTAAGATAGAGCTATTAAGTAGGTTCTTGTGTAGCGTCACGGGCTCAGACGGGACGGGCATCAAACTTCAATGAGTTCTATGTGTGTGTAGTGCTCGGAATGTACTCGTAGGCACGGTAATAATATCTAACAGTATTGTAACTCCATACAAACGCACGAAACTCAAGTTATACCTACGCGCCTCGAGCAGAGTACCCATTAGTCTGTGCGGACTGTGCCAAGAGTACCCACAGCCACGATCGTGCCGCAGCTCGCATACGGCGCGTCTGTAGGTATATAACTCACAAAGGCGGCCGAGTTACAATACTGTTAGATAATATTACCGTGTCGTAGGTGATAACCCTTGTCACCTACGAGTTTATGCGTAGGTAATTAGCTACGTAAGATTTAGTCTTTCATTCATTAGGAGTCATTGGCTTTTTTCTGAGTTTTCCTAAGTTAATTCGTCTAAGCGAAACGTACGGCCTGGA
The DNA here is from genome assembly GCA_944739405.2 of Euclidia mi. Lineage (NCBI taxonomy): Eukaryota > Metazoa > Arthropoda > Insecta > Lepidoptera > Erebidae > Euclidia > Euclidia mi. The sequence goes on along the minus strand of OX123185.2, from coordinate 84,353,469 downwards.
TAGCCACATCACATGTACCTAATATGTATTAGATATTCCAATTAAGTAACTGGGGAAGACGTTTTTGGAATATAATATGTAGGTACCTACAAATCAATAAACGAATTTAAAAATGTTTATGTTAGTTTTCATGCATATTCAAGCTGTTTACTTTTCTGAAACACTAAAAAGTTTTTCATTCCAATGTGCAAAGTCGAAATGACGTCATTTTACAAGGATAGTATCTAGTTTGCCTGGCTAAACACAACTAAAGTAAATGCAAATTAGATACTATCGAATTGTTGAGTAACATTAAGTACCTTGATCCCTTTGTCCGTTTTCACGAAATCAAATCTGTCCTGATCGGATCTCACTTTCACAACTAGTTTATGACTCAATTACCTACAAAAATATTGACAACCGTACTAATTCTTTTATCCAACACCGACTTGTTAGATACCGAATACAATGAACGCACACATGTAACTCGTAGCGTTAGCAAAGTTAAATTATTTTTACTTTAATTAGTAAGCCATTTGTTTAGCACTTGTTTCCTGACTTTCGTCTCGCTTACAAGTTTCGGTGCCGAGTAAAATTGATACGGTTTTGCTGTTTAGTTTTATTGTTGTTTTTTAAGTTTCCTTGTTAATTTGTTTTTGTTGAACTTTGTACGTTGAATTGTTTTTGGGTGTTAACTCAGTTACAATGCCGAGGCACAACTATCCGCCAGAACATCAAGCAGATATTCATTTTGTATATGGATATTGTAATGGAAATTCGATGGAAGCTGTGAGGGAATATCAGCGTCGATTTCCAAATCGCACTGTGCCGGACAATCAAACTTTCATAAACGTAAGTCCACATAGTTTATTTATTCATTTTAGCCCTTAGTATAGTCTCTTTTAGTAACAATAACATACATGAAGCAACCCAGTTTAGTAAAAATTCTTTTACATGACAGTTAATTAATGTAACTAATGAATGATTTATTTATTTATTTTATTATTTATGCACACACAGTAAAATTAGGATGAAATAATCTTTTTTTTTTATAAAAATAATTACAGAAGCTTCTTATGAAGTGTTACAATTGCAAAATACACAGCGTCTTACATGTAGCAAAATGTTTGTTCTTCGTACCGGATAAGGTTTTCCTCAAGGTCAATAGGTTTTGCTTGTTAATATTATTGAAAGATTCGAAAAAAATGTAACTAAATAATTTTGCTATGCTCCTGGTGGCTTACTAATTTAGTATCAGACACGAGGGTCTGCAAGCCTATTGCCATTAACTGGACACATATCCAGACTCGATGGCTGCTACTCAGAAATGTTTAATGGCAAAACCCAATAACAATTTGCTCGACCTGTGAATCGAACCTTCATGCTTAACAGTCGCGTTGAATATGTATGCGATGTGCAGGCGAATGTCGATTTGAATAGGCATGTGATGACGTGACGAAAGCTATTTAATTATTGTTCTAGGAGAGATGCTGCCTTTTTAATTTGAAGCCGGTGTAAACAAAAAACCAAATAGGCAAAAAGGTCCCCGGTTGCATTTGTTCCCACTCGTTACTATGTTACATTTTAAGCGCACCTTTATTTGTTACAGGTACATAGACGATTTCGGGAAAATGGTTTAAGATCATCTCCTCACGAAAGAGTCTTGAATTTGACTCAGGCTCAAGAAATTAGGATCATGACCCTAATAATTGAAGATCCAACATTATCTACGAGACGTGTAGGTGTAATAGTTGGAGTGCCTCACAACTTAGTGTGGAAATTATGGAAAAGATATGGGCTTCACCCTTACCATTATCGCAAAGCTCAAGGCCTATTACCCGCCGAGAATTTTTCGAGAATAGCCTTTTGTCAGCGCATGAATGAACTTTTAATTCAGGACCCAAATATTTTAAGTAAAATTTTATGGATGGACGAAGCCCAATTTACGCGCGCTGGGGCTTTTAATTAAAAAAACAGCATCAATGGAGAACAGAGGATCCAAAATTTAGAATTTTTAATAATAAATTAATAGGTCCCATAGAAATCCCGCATCGCCTTAACTCAGAAAACTATTTAACGTTTTTACAAAATCTAATATTCTTAGATTTTTTTGAGGATGTGGATCTGGAGACAATTGACACAATGTGGATCCAGCACGATGGCGCGCCTGCCCATTATGGGACACAGGTACGGGAATACCTAAACGAACGATACCCAGAACGTTGGATCGGGCGTGGAAGCCCGATTATAGCGTGGCCGGCGCGATCACCAGACCTAACACCACTAGACTTTTACGTGTTTACACTAGACTTTACATTAAAAAGTAAGGTGTATGAAAAAAATAATATCAAGGGACCATTAACTTAGTCGAACTGAAGAAACAGCTAATGAAATGCGCCAAAACAATGTTAATTTAAATAAGCAGATTCGTACTAGACTAAATGTGTGTTTGGAATACCATGGCGGACACTTTGAAAATCATTTAAATAAAATTGATTACTTTAACTAAACTTGTTTTATTTATCATACTCTAAACCCATAAAACACACACAAAACACATCGACTTACCCAAATCTGTCAAATCCGCAGCCCGCAATCAATTTTCAACTCAATATCTAACGATGGCATCTAAAATGATCAGCTTAGTTTGAAAGTTAATAAAAATGAAGCCAGTGCTATACCATCTTGCCAAAAGGCCCAGGTTTCATAAGTTTCTTAAACTTCATAACAATGAAGTGATAACATTTAGGCCAGTTTGTTTTCATTTATTTCAAATTAGCGTTGTCTTGGTTGCGTCCTATAAAAACACTAAAACTGAATTTGATGCAACTAAAATATCTTAAGTTCACCTACCTAATTTTGTTTGCTTACCGTACAAAATAGACCCTCGAGGTATCTAGGTATCCAAGTTTCATTGATAAATACGAGTAATTCATTTTTATTCAAACCAATCATTCATATTTAAAGCTAAGAAAATGCGACGTTGTCATATTTCACGTAAGGGTGTTTTACATTAATAATTGTGACTTTATCGAATTATTTTGTATGAAAAATGAAAAAAATAATAAAGATGATTGAAACATAATTCATATGCCAGTTGATTCTTTGATACGGTCTCAATCATACTCTAGACTTATGGGATATCAAAAAAAAACACGTTGTATATCGAAAATAAACCGAAATAACAAAATAAACGGTGCGCAAGCGGCGGCAGACATTTTTCTTGTAGTGTTACCAGTAAATGACACAAAATTATTAATAAAAATTATATTTTGAATTATCTTTTTTATACTGCGGTTAACATACTTTGCTCTATTAATTAATTACCAGAAATATCATTCATTATTATTTCAAAGCGTTTAACATAGTATTTGTAATAAAATAAAATAAAACTTTTTAATCTTAAGTGTATTTTTCCAGTGGTAATTCACTACATCAGCCATTATATCGCTATCTCGTTTCCTCACTATCGATGTTTCTGTCGTGACTAACAGCCCACCTATGAATATCTCGTAGAATTGAGTTGACCGACCCTAGACGCGACTGATGAGCTCAGCGCCGTCCTTGTGTTGTGCCGCTTTTGGCACCTACCCTCACTTGATTTTTATTTTTGTTTTCATCCGCACCGGTACCTCAACAAACTACACTAATGACGTCTACATACTTTTGAGCTGTATCATTGCGGCAGTGTTTACATTTATTGATGACTGGATTCCAAGTTGTTGATAATCTAAATCCATCCTCCCGGTTGAAATTGCTGTTTTCTTATTTCAGCCGCTTAACGTACCTACTATCCTTGAGTAATAGTGACGTTCGGTGGACAAGACCTGTGGCTGATGTAGTTCTATCCAGTGGTTTGGTCCAGATCCCAAAAAATGTTCAGCTATAGCGGACTTATTTACTTGTCGATTTTTCACAGATGCGATATGTTCCTTGACCGTTTCCGCAATTGTTCGCTTGGTCTGTCCGATATAGGAACTATCACAACTGCAATCGACCTTGTAGACGCCAGGTGTTTGAAAAAGAATGACATCCTTTGGGCTGCGCAGATTGTGTGCTATCTTGGAAAGCGGACTATATAAAGTCTTGATGGAGTATTTCTTGAGTACTGTTCCAACTTTGTCCGTTACTCCTTTTAGGTTAGGCATGTAAGCCGGCACCCAGCTCACCTCAGGTTTACGGTTCCTCCTCTTCAGACGGTATATCTCACTCTTGTAGCCGTTACGTCTAAGTACCTCCTGAACATGTGAGAGCTCACTGCTTAAGTGTTCAGGGTCACAGAGGTCAGACGTCCTGTTCACTAGGGACGTCACAACGGATTCCAAGTGTCGCGGGTGATGATGCGAAAACGCGTTGAGATACCTGTTAGTGTGTGTTGGTTTTCTGTATACAGTGTGTCCCAGGGTACCATTGTCTTTAACTGTCACTTTTACGTCAAGAAAGGTTAACAATCCATCCACCTCCATTTCAAATGTAAATCTGATAATAGGGTATTATTGGGGGTTCTGCGTCGCTACCCAAGATAGACTTGCCTCACTTCAACGGGGACTATCAGCACTGGCTTGAATTCCGAGATATGTATATTGCCTTAATACATAACAATAACAGTATACAACCAATTAATAAATTTCATTATCTGCGTGCTGCTTTGAAAGGTAGCGCGTCTTTAGTAATCAAAAGTATCGATTTTAAATCTGACAACTATGCCATCGCTTGGCAGTTGTTATTAGAACGTTACAATAACGAAAGGTTGCTTATAAATAACCACTTACATTCATTATTTAATTTTAACTCTATTCAAAAAGAATCTTGCAGTTATTTACGAAGCATGGTTGACACCATTAATAAAAACTTAAGGGCACTTGACATTCTGGGCCAGCCCACAGAACATTGGGACACTTTAATTATATACATGATGTCTAAGAAATTAGATTCTGTCACTAGCCGAGAGTGGGAAGAACATAAAAACGTTATAGATACATTTCCAAATTTAAAACATTTTACAAAATTCTTATGTAACAGAGCAGACTTACTCGAAACCTTATATGACAATAAAAACTTAAAATCTATTTGCAACACAAACACTAAACAAAACTACGATACAAACACAAAAACAAATCACCTTACAAATACAAAACCTATTTACACTAAAACTGACAAGGTAACATGTCCTATATGTTCTCAAAGTCACTTTTTGTTCAATTGTCAATCTTTTAGAAATCTTGATGTCGACACAAGAGTCAAAAAAGCTTCAGAATGTAATGTTTGTATGAATTGTCTACGTCCTGGTCATACAGAAAACCGTTGTAAACTTTCACATTGCAAATATTGCAAATTCAGACATAATACCCTTTTACACAAGGATACAGCATCAATCAATGACCAAAATATTGCTTTATCTACCAACACAGAACCACAAACTAATCAGGCATTCGTACTATTATCCACAGCTTTGGCAAAGGTGGCAGACGTCAATGGGAGGCTCCATACAGTCCGACTTCTACTGGACAACGGCAGTTCTTCCAATTTTGCCACTGAAAGCCTCTGTGATAAGCTTGGCGTGGTAAAACGAAGCACTAGCTCAACTATCTCAGGTATTAACGGTCTTATTTCTAGTACCTCCGAGAGTTGTAGTCTTACTGTGCAATCTTTTTATGGTAGTTATCGGGCGAGCATAAACTGTCTTATTTTACCGATGATTACGCAAAAGCTACCTGGCTCTTATGTAGATAAAAACATTATATCTATCCCGCCAGGCCTTCAGCTAGCAGAGCCAACATTCAACATACCCTCAGCAATTGACATTCTTGTTGGTGCCGAGGTCTTCTGGGACGTCTTAGGTTCCGATTCAATAAATTTAGGTAAACATAAACCTAAATTACATTCATCAAAGTTAGGTTGGCTTATTTCGGGCTGTGCATATCAGTCTCGCCTTCATCAACCTGCCTTATGTAATTTCTTAACGGACAAGGAGTCTGAGCAATTTACTCGCTTTTGGGAGCTTGAATCTGTGTCCAGTAAAAATAGTTTCTCTACAGAAGAGCAAGCTTGCGAAAAGTTGTTTCAAGAGACGACACAACGTAATCAGTTTGGTCAATTCGTCGTCACCATCCCATTGAGGGAATCGCCTGAGTGTTTAGGTGACTCTTATGCGATGGCCAAGCGTCGATTTATATCCTTAGAGCGAAGATTTGATCGTGACCATGTCTTTAAAAACAGATATTTACAATTTATCAAAGAATACATTGATCTTAATCACATGACACAAAATTCATCATTAAAACATTCTAAAATTAATTATTTCATGCCTCATCATGGTGTTGTGCGAGAGTCCAGTACAACTACAAAACTTCGTGTAGTTTACGACGCATCGGCATCCAGCACCTCAGGCAAATCCTTTAACGATATACAGATGGTAGGTCCCACTGTTCAAGAGGATTTATTGTCCATACTCTTAAGGTACAGACAGCATCAATTTGTTGTAACAGGTGACATTGAAAAAATGTACAGAGCTATTTTAATCTATCCTTCGCAGTGCTCGTTGCAGCAAATTGTCTTTAGGTTTGATTCCTCAGAGCCTTTACGGACATATACTTTGAATACAGTGACGTACGGTACGGCATCAGCAACGTACTTAGCTACCAAATGCTTAGTATCTCTTGTAGACCAATGTTTAGATCCTAAAGTAAGCGAGTCCATCAAGCGAGACTTTTACGTCGACGATTATTTAGGCGGCGGGGATTCAATTCAGTCAGTCATAGAGTTATGCCAAGGTGTCATTACTACTCTCAAATCAGCTAAGTTTCATCTCCGCAAATGGCAATCAAATAGCCTAGAAATCTTAGAGGCTATCGCCAACACTGACACAAAGAATTCAAATAAAACATTGAATTTAAATGACGAATCTCCTTGTAAAACGCTTGGTCTTTATTGGGACTGCAAATCAGACCATTTATTATTTTCAGTTAACTTAGAATATTCAGAAATTAAAATTACAAAACGTAACATATTATCTTTAATCAGTCAAGTTTTTGATCCACTTGGTCTCGTCGGGTCCTGTATACTTAAAGCCAAATTATTATTACAGCAATTATGGATTCTTAAATGTAATTGGGATGCAGACATACCTTTAAGTATACAGTCACAATTTCTTGAATTTATACAATCTCTTACATGTCTTAACTCTCCTCGTATTCCTCGTTGGATTTCCTGTAGCAATCCATCTGTAGTCGAGCTTCATACCTTCACGGACGCTTCCGAACGTTGTTACGCCGCTTGTGTCTATGTGAGGACAGTGACAGTAGACGGGACAGTTTGCGTTCGCCTTTTAGCTTCCAAAAGCAAGATTGCTCCTATAAAGCCCTTAAGCATTCCACGTAAAGAGCTTTGCGGTTGTTTGATTGGTTCACGACTTTTCATGAAAGTACGTGAATCAGTTATATTACAAATTCATAAATGCTTCTTTTGGTGTGACTCGATGATAGTTCTCGGCTGGCTCTCTATGCAAGAACCAACCCGACTTGAACAATTAGTTCGAAACAGAATATTTGAAAAACAGGAGACTACAACTGGCCATAAATGGAGTTACGTACCTTCCAAAAGTAATCCCGCTGATCTCGCAACTCGGGGGGTGAAGGCTGATTCCATCAGCGCATCCGCTTTCTGGTGGTCAGGTCCAGAATTCCTTCACCAGGTCGATATACAATTTCCTATAGTACCTAACACGCAACTTCATTTATTACCCGAGACATCTTTACATACAAAGGTGGATAATAGTTTGAATAAAAATAATAATATAATCTTAAATTTAATACACAATACATCATCATTTACAAAATTAATCAGAATCGTCGCTTATATACACCGATTTATTCATAATTGCAAGAAACAGAACACAAAAATGCTATTATACCTTACATACATAGAATTACAAACATCACAGAACTTAATATTACAAATTTCTCAGCAGGAAATGTTCCCTGAGGAATACACAATTCTTAAAAACAAACAGATCTTACTTAAGAAAAATAGACTTATTAGTTTATCACCATTTATAGATTCTGAAAATCTTATACGTGTCGGTGGGCGTCTTAAAAACTCTTATTACAGTTTTAGCGTCAAACAACCAATCTTACTGTGTAGCAAATACCACTTAACAAGAATAATATTTCAAAAAGAACACAAATCACTTTTTCATGCTGGGCCTCAATTACTTCTAGCACATATTAGGCTTACTTACTGGCCTTTAGCTGGGAGAAACCTAGCTAAGCAAACTGTGCGTAACTGTGTACGTTGTACTCGCTTTAAAGCGGAACCTGTCCAGGTCATAATGGGCAACCTGCCTGGTGACAGGACGCACTTAGAGTTTCCCTTCTTAAACACAGGTCTTGACTACGCCGGGCCAGTGCTGATAGCCGACCGCAAAGGTAGAGGTTGTAGGCTACTTAAATCATATATTTGCGTGTTTGTATGTTTCGCAGTCAAAGCTGTTCACCTCGAACTGGTCTCCGACCTTACAAAGGAGGCGTTTCTTGCAGCTTTCAGTCGGTTCATAAGCCGTCGTGGTAAACCTCAGCGCGTATACTCCGACAACGGCACCACGTTCGTAGGCGCTTTCAACGAGCTCTCACGCTTCCTTCAAGAGTCTCGTCATTCAGTCGAATCAGACATTGCCAACCAGGGTATCGAATTTAAATTTATTCCAGCTTACTCCCCGCATTTCGGTGGCATCTGGGAGGCAGCAGTCAAATCAACGAAATATCTATTACGTAGAGTCATGAGCTTAACTCACTTAACGTATGAAGAGCTTTCAACATGCCTGGTCCAAATAGAGGCTGTTTTGAATTCCAGGCCTTTAACACCCCTTTCCACAGATCCTTCTGATTTATCTTATCTTTCTCCTTCTCATTTCCTTATTGGGCGGACTCTCACGTCGTTTCCCCGGCCTCAAATAGATGACCGCAATATGCAGCGGCTACAACGTTTTGACCGCATCGAGAAGCTACGCCAACATTTTTGGCAACGTTATTCAAATGAATACATTTCTAAACTTCAGCAGCGGACAAAATGGCAGACGTCAAGGCAAGATTTTAAGCCAGGCACGATGGTTTTGGTGAAGGACGCCAATCTGCCACCTCTTCTTTGGCTGCTGGGCAGAGTCATCGCCGTCAATGCAGGATCTGACGGACATAGTAGAGTCGCCGACATACGCACGAAAAAGGGCATCATAACTCGGGCCTTTAATAATATATGCCCTCTTCCAGTGTCCTGATGACATCATTTTGAAGTCCTCCACACTTCAACCGGGGGAATCTGTTACTGCGTTCCATCGCGCCGGGCCGCCGCCGGCTAGTGAGGACCGGTTCTTCGGCCGAGCCCGCCTGCGCGCCGCACTCCACTCACTCGTCGTACATCGCACCGCACACACGCCACGGCCATATATTTATATTGTACTTGCGACCTATGCAATACAGTCTTTCTACCAACTATCGAAGCCTTTTTATTAGCCTAGACCACCAGCATCACATCTGGAGCTAGGCACTTATACAATTACGTAAAATTAAACAATTCATATTGTGTCTTTTTAAAATAGTTTAATATCAAAGCACCATTTTTTTAAGCACATAACATTTTTTAATGCACATATTGAATCATGATAGATACAATTGTACAAATCTCCGGCATATTTATAGCGATCATATAGGGTTAACAAATTAGGACAACCTTTATCTTCTAAATTAATAACATTAACACTATTTAAAATATTTTTCAACCATGATACTTTTTCAAGACCTTTAACGAAAACACACTTATCTTTAAGATATCTAAAACTAAATATTGATAATTTGAGTATGGTATAAATCCTTCGCTCCAGTATATTTTTCTATTACGTTCAATCCAGCAAACTTGTTGTCTTTCTGATTTAGTCAAATCGTAAAAAGGAAATGGCGGTTTGATTAAAACACTTGCAGGCTTTGATAACACCATATAACAATTTCTTTTATTATACATTCATTTGCTTCTGTTTTAAAGCCTTGGATGTCTACAATGGCAGTCATGATAACCTACGCACGATGTTGCTCAAAGGTTTGTATTCCACAAGTCGGTAGTTTATAATCAAACAATATGCAGTTGTCTTATGTGGTATTTGTGTTGAACATTCAAATTCCAATCGTACATCCACTGGACCAGTTTTTAAACTATCGTTTTGCCTCGAGCAGTCTAAGATAAAGACTGGTGCCTTTTCTTTGAAATCCTGTAGATCAAACAACGGGTCTACCGGAGAGTTGTAATACGACTGACGAAATTTCATATAATATACTATATTTATTCTCACAAAACTTTAAAGATAAAGGCTCATAAGGATAATATTGCGAATTTAAAAAGAGCGTAACATTTGTCACCTCACAATGATCAAATACCGAACTGTCTTTAGTTTTATAATTTTTCTATTAGTTTGCAAGCAAAAAATTACATACCGAGGCTTTTCTAATTGAGAAGCAGTCTTTACTGACCAAGAAAGCTTTGTGGTTTTAGGTAGTAAAGGATACTCATATAAATCCCAATTTCTAAAGGCCATCTGAATAGGTTTATCTATTTCTAAGTGCTTTAAAAGTATTAAATGTTCTCGATCTGAAACTTTTATATGTGGTACTCTCCATTGAATTCTTTGTGTATCTATTTGGAACTGAACGACTTCATCAGTAAGAATAATACTATTTAAGTTAGAATTGCTCCTATTCAATATAAGTTCGTGTTTACAATTTATCACAATTTTATTATAATCCTCTGCAAACCCTAAAATCTTATTTAAGGGCACCACAATGCTAAAATGCCCAACACTTTGGAATCCATTTAAATTCCAAGCCCATAATGCAGAAACTTTACTTTCTGCTTCATTAAATGAGATGTATGATTTTATTGTTGATGTTATTCCAGATTTATTATACGATCTATTTCAATTCCATTCATTTCGTACCTGATGTCTTGAAGGGTTTTTAGTACAGGGTTATTAGTAAACGTAACAGCTTTCTTGATCGCCCATCTTGATGCCCGTCCTTACCGAACAGCTTTGCCTGACCTTCGATGTCGATTGAACTGGCTGATGTTAGGACGTATATACCTTGCTGGTGTATGGGGATTCTGATTTCATCGTTTTCTCTAAAACTGTTATTGTTGGGACTGTATGAATGGATTTTATAACTTTCGATTGAACTATCAAAGTGTGGTAAATCTGTAGTATACTCATACTTTAAACCCTAAAGCTCTAAGAAAATCTTTATTTGATTCAGTCAATTTCTTTACGTTTTTCTTACGTCTGTGCGCCTTAATGGTCGTTGACGGAATAGGACGTTTTATTTTCACTGAAGGGTTTTTATAATATACCATCATTTTGCTTTTCTTAAATGAAGATGTAATTGAATATGTTCTTCACCAAAGTCAATACAGTAACCAAACTGATCTTTAATTCTAACTGATATGGATGAAATTATATTTTTGTTAACTGGAAAGTAAATAACGTTCTGAGGTATTTCTGTGTAGCCGTGACTTGGAGCAGTATCAGATATAAATTCATGAATAAAATGAGTCGGTAATCTGTTGCAGTATGAACCGTGCACAAGATCACATTCAATTCTGATAACAGCTGTTAAACTCCTGTTATTAACGAACACATTCAGTCTTGTTTTTAATACTGAAAATTATAGTAAACCACACTCGTACTGATCAGATAAATGAAGAGGTGGTTGAAAATACGAAATCAGTTCCAATTTATTTCCAGAGATGATAACCGTAGTAGACATGCATGCATACTGAACTCTTTTAGATGATCCTGTTTATTTTATTTCATGATTATACCAAAAATTCTTTAAGAAATTTAAACATAAATGTCCACAATTGAAGGGGTGATCACGTTGTATATTTTCATAATTATATTGAATGTAAGAACTTACATATTTTATAAATTCCTTCGGAGGTTTAAGATTTCCATAACTGTCAAAATACTCAATATAATCATTATATTTTGCATAGGCTACCCAATGAGAACCAGGATGTTTAGAACTATCCAAATTAATAACCACACATTCTTTTTTATAAGGACATTTAGGGCGCTCATCTCTCATAAAGACACCTCTAAAATAAAGAATTCTATTCCCGTATTTTAAAATGTCAAAGTTAGTTAAGGCTCGTTTGGGTAGCCGATATCTTAGTTTTTTTCTTTTGATACGAAAATTCCAAGGCCACCTTTATGTGGTTTAAAGTATAGTCCTTTCCCAATACATAGAGCTTCTATTTTTTCATTGTGTCTTCTCGATTCTTCATACAGCTTTTTAGCCATTTTGAATTCATTTATGGTTTTAGCAATACCCGCTGCACCGCCTGCTAAAGCTCCCGCAGCTGATAATCCCGCAAAAATAGGAATCAAAGGTAATACTCCCCCAGTTTTTGGAATAGGAATAACGCGAGGGAGCTTAATCGATGAATCATCAGCCAATTCTCTAGTAGCGGCAATAGCTAATTCTATTGTCATTTTCTTGCTCTTAGGTTTTAATTTTTAAATGCCTTTTTGCTTTTGTAATCACAGATTTTAAATTAATTTTTAACCCTTTTCCGGGTGTTATTTTTGGAGAATGCTTTTTGTCCAAACCAGAACCAGTTTAAATTTTTGCTGACATAGTCTTACTTACCAAGCGTACCGCGACATTTTCACCTATACTGGCATGGGAAGCAACCGTTTGCTCTTTCGCCATTTTTAACATAATTAAATCAGCCTTATGTCGATCCTTTAAGTTTGATGACTTGTGATATGCAATATCGTGATCTTTGCAGTATTCGTCCAACTTACTTACGCCGTTATCTCTTTTTGTTAGTTTTTTTATTAATTTAGTACCTGGGCCACAGTAATTATATCCTGGTAAGTGTAATTCAAATGGTAAATTATTAATAAGCCAATTGAGAAGACTACTCTCTCCAAAACACATTATAAGACTGATGATTCCGGTTTGAATACTTTAATAAATAGTTATGTGATTCGAGTTTATTAACGTTATTTTATTTATAATATTGCATTAGATTTATCAATCCAACTGCTTTCAGCTGAAGACAAACCTAACCATTTTACTAAAACCCTGTTACCTTTTCTTCTAAGAACTTTCTCGACTAGATATATATTGGGATGTTTTGTATTTTGAAGTTCTTGTGCATAAAATGTGCCTAAAATAGGCAGACCTCTGATAGTATCTTCAATTAAGTCAGTGATAGGAGTTGTATTTTGTATTTTACGAATTTTAAATATTTCTGTTGACCAGTTGAGAGTATAGGTAACCTTTTTCAAATGTACCTTTATATTTACTGATACGCACATAATCACCTACTTTGTACTTGCTTTTTAAATTATCATTTTTTAGCAACTTTAAATACCTTTCTAATATCAGTTTTTATTGATATTGTTCACATTAGCAGGGATTTCATTAATAGTGCGATGGTGAGTGTGAATTTATTTGTAAATAACATCATTGAGGGTATTATTCACCCAATTGTAATTGCCTTTTAAACTAAATTCCTTATAGATTTTAGATTTCAATGTTCTGATAAATCGTTTGACTATTGAAGCATTTTTGTTGAGAATGTTGAATAATGGTAAATATAATACGATTTCAGAAGCTTCTGAAATTTGTTATTATAAAATTCTGTTCCATTATCCGTTTGCAGTTTTTTAGGAACACACCCTTTATTCAACAAAGTTTTGAAAGAGTTATACCCATCTTCTTTGCTTACTTCTCATAGGAAAGGCCCAAGTTCATTTCGAAAATGAATCAATAACGGTAAGAATATATCTGTAATTTTTATTTTCTTTTGAAATTGATTGCATATCAAATAAGTCTGCTTGCCACAAGTCATCTATATCTCTCATGACAACATGTCTTCGTGGATAGTTCACCCTCACATTTTTATGAATTTTGTTTACCACGTCAGCTTTGCTCATGTTCACAACTCAGTAGGTATATGTCTCGAATTCAGCTATAATACTGAATAAAAAGCATATTATCAGGACTATTTATTATTTAATTATGCCAGCTTCTTTTAACTCTTAGATTATTGATAAAATGTCATTATCATGATTTGTATTACCGGCATCTCGGGAAGCAAATAATAGTTTCAATCTATAAACCAGTTCGTTAGAATCGTCTCAGTTTTTTTTTTGTATTTCTTTAACGCTGGTAAGCTTCCTCCAAATTTAGTGACAATATTATTGTTTGACGATTCAGAAAACAATGGTATGATATTTTATACCTTTATCGCCTCTAATTTGCCCATTAGGATTGAAATCTCTCTTATGTGCTTTTGCATAATGCAACATATATTTATAGACAAGTTTATCTTTGCTCGATATTAGTTTCCAATCAGGTTTTCTTCGAAGTAAAAATTCTTTTAAACCAGGGGTTAAAATGAAGCTTTTGTCATCAACTTTAATTAAAATGGTATTATCAGTATTTGCATTATCTATTTTAGAAATCGAAACTATTGAATTATCCATTTGGTTCGGCGATACACCGAAACCGTAGGTTCTAGGCGATTTGGAAAAAATGGACTGTATCTAAAGGAAAAGTGTAGGATTGGAATGGGAGAGATGATTCTGAGTGGGTATAGGATATTCCAAGGATGAAGGGCACTTACCCTATACGGCAATCTTCTTCCTCTCAGAAGGGCAGTCTCCTGGTGGTTTCGGGATGAAGCTGCTTGATTCACTTCACTACACAAATCACTTCCACTTGCGAGTGGTTTTATAAGCGGTAAAAATTATAGCGGGAGCGGCGCAGTGCGATACGGTATGGCGGACGCGTATTTAGCGACTCGAATGTTCTCGAAAGTTCTGAACTGTCACTCGCGTCGACGATCGCCGTGACCAATCCGCGAAGGCGTGCCCCCTTCTTGGGAATGGGATAGAGAGGGATAGAAACAAAAGGCATCGCTCGCATTGGCCAAGCAGCGACCAACCATTGACGTTGATGGGATCAGTTTCTATGGAAAGGTAGATGGCGCTACCATATACCCCCGGCCCTAAAGGGTTGCCTTTAAAAGAAAATAGAATTGAACTTAGCTATGTTGGGTGTACTACCGCATAACCCATCAATAGGCTAAGACAGCGATATGACAATAAAATTAATCTAAATTTAACTTTAGCGAAAACTACAAACGCAATAATAGCGAAAACTACAAACTAAATACTAAAACTAAGAGGTAGGTCCAACTTCAGGCTAGATCTCACTGAGGTGGAAGCGGACAGAGACGTACAACAGGGCGCACGTAACTCCCTTTAGTGGTATTCACGGTAACAACGCGAGTTGTACCGTCCTTGGAAGTATGCAATTTCTCTACGATGGCTAACGGCCATGAAAGCGGCGGAGCATTATCATGTATTATGACGACCAACGTACCCTCCTGTATAGGGGATGCAGGACTATTCCACTTGGATCTAGCCTGAAGCTGGTGTAGATATTCCGCACGCCAGCGCCGCCAGAACGACTGCACGAGTTTATCCAGCAGAGTATGTCTCTGGAGCAAGCTTGAAGAGTCTGCTTCAGGAGCCGGAAATGACGATAATGGCACTGTGTTCAGAAAATGTGCAGGGCTTAACGCGGATGGTTCTGCAGGGTCACTACTCAATGCCGTGAGCGGACGCGAGTTATCAGTGCCTCGACTTGTGCAAGGACAGTTAAAAGCTCTTCGTAAGAGAGGATCTGTTGACCTATAACCTTGAAGAGATGCGTTTTAATTACTTTGACCATGCTTTCCCAACATCCACCGAAATGTGGTGATGCTGGTGGAATAAACTTCCAGTCAATATGATTTATGGAAAGTTCTTCCTGAAGACGAGTACGATATTCTTCCCTGAGAAACTTATAAAGGTCGCGTAAATAAGAGCTTGCGCCCACAAAACAAGTGCCGTTATCCGTGTACAAACACTGTATAGGGCCGCGCCGTGAGAGAAATCGTTTAAGGGCTGCCAGGAACAACCAGGCCACCGTGCTTAAATCTGTCGCAACTTCAATATGCGTAGCGCGCGTCGTTAAGCATGTAAAAATACATAGCCAGGCTTTACGGCTTTTAAAACCTCGACCACGCACTGGCGTATACTGCAGTGGTCCTGCGTAATCACAACCGGTGTGTGTAAACGCTTTAGCAACCTGGTTGACGCGCTGGCTAGGGAGATCGGCCATGGGAGGGAAAGTCGGACGCGGACGAAATTTGAAACAGACGTTACATTTATGTATTCTGTGACGAATTATTCGTCGAGCGGCTAAAATCCAATACTTATGCCTAAGTAAGGACATAAGCAACTCCGGACCGGCATGGAGGTGCTTCTTGTGATAAAAATCAACAAGAAGGTCGACAACATGATCATGTCGCGGCAGAATACAAGGATGTTTGTAGTTATAAGGTTCATCCGAATTGGACAGACGACCCCCAATGCGTATGACGCCGTGTTCATCGAGAAACGGCTTGAGTCTAAGGATAGCGGGAGAACAAGGTACATTGTCTTTTAAATTTTGAATGTCGTTACTAAAATGAACAGCCTGTACAGCTCGTAAAAACTTACATTCTGCGGATTTGATATCAGTACTTGATACAAAAGTCTCATTAGGTAGGTGCCTAAGAAATCTATAGACATAAACGGTTGCGCGGAGTAACTTAGACCACGATGACATGCGTAGTGCGAGTGCATAGATGGGAGACTCCGCAACCTCAGCAATCACGGGATAAGAAACAGACTTCCGTTCGGGTGCATCTTCGTCTTCTGCACTGTGGTCAAAGGGTTGCATGGGCCATTCTGACGGATCATGGGAGATCCAAGAAGGTCCACGATGCCACAATGGATGATGCAGAAGATTCAGTGGAGTGACAAAACGAGACAAGAAATCTGCGGGAATCTCAATACCCGCGACGTGATTGAAACAAGTAGCAGGAACCAGTTCAATCAATTTGCTAAAGTCTGCCAGCGATGAGGAGAAGAATGAATCCAAGCAAGCACTACTTTGGAGTCGGAAAATGCGTATAATTTATTAATGGGGTAGTGGGGCAAAACTGTGTCTTGAAACTTGCGGAGCAACTGAGACAGCAGAAGGGCCGCGCACAACTCCAGTCTCGCAACTGAAATGGTTTTAACAGGCGAGACCTTAGACTTGGCACAAACTAACTGCACCGAGTAGTTAGAACCAATGCGGACTTGCAGATATACGACTCCGCCGTAAGCACGCTCGCTGGCGTCAGCGAAGACTATTAAGTTGACGGTACATCCATCTACCAACCCAAGATGACGCGGAATAGTAACTTGATTGAGCGCGGTAAGCTCAATACAAAACTGGCCCCAAGCGGCGACAATATGGTCAGGGGGTGTTTCATCCCACTCACACTTTGATAGCCAAAGCTCTTTGATCAAGAGCTTGGCGTACAAAATTGTGGGAGCCACAAAACCCATTATGTCCCATAGTCGAGCCACTGTGGACAGCATAGTGCGTTTGGTGCACTTATCATCTGGTGGTGAGACGTCAAACCGAAAACTATCGCAGGATTTGTCCCAGCGTAAACCGAGAACCTTATGCGGTACAGACTTCTCAAACTCAATGTCTGGAGAAGCCTTATGAGAATCTGGTATGCGTGCGAGAACCTCCTTAAAGTTGCTTGTCCATTTGACAAGATCAAACTGGCCTCGCTTGAAAAGCTGAATAAGCTCTTCACAAAGCAAAATTGCTAGCGGAGCGGATATGACACTACAGGCAATGTCATCCATGTACAAAGCGGAAGTGGCAACAGCCGCTGCGGCGGGAAAGTGATCGCCTTCATCAGCGATCAACTGGCGAACAACTCGTAACGCGTGATATGGGCTAGACTTGAGTCCAAAACAAACACGATTGAACTGATACACAGATAAAGGTTCTTTCTTGTCAAAACGATAAAAGATCCGTTGAAATCTACGGTCAGATTCGCGAACGCCGATATTGAGAAACATTTGGCGGCAATCAGCTGACAGAGCGATTTGGAAAAGACGAAACTTTATTATGATGTTAAATAAATCACCCTGTAGATTGGGGCCGGCATGCAAAATGTCATTGATCGACTGACCCGATGTAGTCTTACAACTAGCGTCTAAAACAACACGAATTTTAGTAGAGGTTTTATCTTCGCGAACTACGCCGTGATGCGGGATATAATATGAGGGCAGAGAGTTGCCCTCCTTGTTTACAACTACACTCAAAAAACCTTTATCTTTATAGTCACGAATGACGTCATTATAGGCGCTGCGTAACTTAGGTGATGCATCAAGTTTACGTTCCAAACAATGGAAACGTCTGAGCGCAGCAGCGTACGAGTCGCCTAACGAATAAGGGTCACCACAGAATGGCAACGCCACAACGTATCTGCCACTGTCGTCACGAACAGTGGTAGCGGGGAAATGTTCTTCACACTCGAGAGGGCGGTGCGGTAACCTCTTCCAGCTCCCAAAATCGCTTGAGAAGAGAATCAATATTATTTTCTTGAAGAACAGAACAACAGCAAGACGTAACGTATTGAGAAGTATGTAATGTAGGTACGGTACCCATAATCACATACCCAAATACCGTCTCAATAGCGGGCGGTAAGTTATTTTGCTCACTACGTACCACTTTAGTTAGTAGCAAGTGCGGGAATACTGCGGCTCCGATCAAAACATCAATGTCTGCCGGATTCGCAAACTCCGAGTCCGCCGGCGGCAATGACTCGAGGTGTGTGAGAAGTGATACGTCCACATTAGCGTTTGGCAATGTGTCCGTAATGCGCTCCACGATAAGCGAAGAAATGTTAAAAATAATGTCCCTATCAAAACGCGAATGTATTTTAATATCTACGGCACCCTTGCAATGTTTTTCTGATCCGCCTATCCCTCGGATTATTGAGTTCGTATTTTTAAAGTTATTCCATAATCCGAGGCGTTTGAACAATTCTAACGTTATTAAATTGGTCTGAGATGCGCTATCTAGCAGACAACGTACCATGTGCGGCGACCCATTAACATCATATATGATAACTTGCGCTGTCGCTAACAGAACAGTCTTAGACGCCATACATGGCGGCCTAGCACTGCTTTGATCACTACAAGCGCGCAAAGGCCATCCGCGCGTGCGTGCCGCCCGCGCAATGGTTGTCGTACTTAACGCTTGTAGTAATCGAGATTATGTCGTTTGACGGAGGTATACGAAATTGGCGGTAATCTCGGTTTGCGGGCAACGGGCTCTGCTGAACATTTACCCTCCAATTGCGATTGTATACGCTTAATAATACAATAAAGATCTTTTTGTTTTTCATCAGGATTGATAGAAAGTAATCTTGCGTTATAATCGTCTAACAACTTATTAAAATCTGTTCGAATACTATCTACTGTCATACAATAACTGAGAAATGCTTCGCTATTACTGTCAGAAATAGAAGCGGTTTTTGAACGCTCGTATATGTTTTGAATGCGCTCAAATAAAATATTGCGTTTTGCTTCTAAGATTGTCATCTCTTTGTCTTCCGACACGCGTGACTTCTTTTGTTGTGACATGCTTACGTAAGTATAAGCTAATGAGAACGAAACAAATAAGAATATCTAATGTACCTATTATTTTACCTAAGTAGGCTAAGTAGGCAACTCTTTAGAGCTGTGGAATTAAAAGTTCCTCAAAATATGAGATTTACAAGACAACTATGATAGTTCCAGAAATAATAATTGAGTAAGTAGGTAGCTACATAAAAGTTTACCTACTGATGCGGGCGGAAACAACCATGTGACGGTTATGTGAATATATTAGGAGTATAGCTAGGTGATATAACTGCCTAGGTATAGCGATATAACGTATAAAAACGTAAATGAATCCGGCTCGAAGGACCAAAAAAATGGTTCGGCGATACACCGAAACCGTAGGTTCTAGGCGATTTGGAAAAAATGGACTGTATCTAAAGGAAGAGGATGTAGGATTGGAATGGGAGAGATGATTGTGAGTGGGTATAGGATATTCCAAGGATGGAGGGCACTTACCTTATACGGCAATCTTCTTCCTCTCAGAAGGGCAGTCTCCTGGTGGTTTCGGGATGAAGCTCCTTGATTCACTTCACTACACAAATCACTTCCACTTGCGAGCGGTTTTATAAGCGGTAATAATTATAACGGGAGCAGCGCGGTGCGATACGGTATGGCGGACGCGTATTTAGCGACTCGAATGTTCTCGAAAGTTCTGGACTGTCGCTCGCGTCGACGATCGCCGCGACCAATCCGCGAAGGCGTGCCCCTTCTTGGGAATGGGATAGAGAGGGATAGGAACAAAAGGCATCGCTCGCATTGGCCAAGCAGCGACCAACCATTGACGTTGATGGGATCAGTTTCGATGGAAAGGTAGATGGCGCTACCACCATTAATATTTTTTTTATTTTCGCTCCTTTATTCCAAATGGTATGTTTAGGTCATAAATATCATGGATATCACGACGCTCTAATGGTATTTCTAAATCATCCAGTAATTCCGTCTGGGGAGGCTTTTTAACGATCAGTATAGAATTCGGTTCTGGATCATAGCATTCTTCAAACTTTGTAGATGAGCTAGTATTAATGTCACCCAATTCCACATCTTCAAAATTAGAGTGTGTATTTTCAAAATTTTGTATTTTTTCTTATGTTTTATTTGAATCAACTAGAGTTTTAAGGGGATCTGTGACAGGTTTTAACATTTTTTCAAGTGACAAGTTCGTAGAGTGTTCCTGGTTTTTCATTTGTTTTATTTTATTCTTTATGGAGTCTACAGACTTCATTAATTCTATTTTAATATTTTTCTCCATGTTATACTTATTAACAGTATTCAGTTAAAGAACAAATTATACTGAATTTGATGTGCCATGTCAATTACTTATATACACATATAAACAGTCAGTCAAATTTAAAAAAACATATCAAAATTCTGTCTGTACCTTCCATTATTTAATGACGATTCTTCATTAATATGTAGAAAATTATAAGGTTTACTCCAAACAGTTTGACAAATATTTCTAAACTCTTTCCACTGTAAATCAGAAGTAACATGCTCTTCATAAATATGTTTTAAATTCACATCATTTTATTTGAATATAATAAGAAAATTCACATTGTCACGCAACAGCTGTTTCGGAATTTTGGAATAGGTTTGAGATAAATAGAAACAATATATTTGTTTATGTCTACCCATACAGAAGTAATTGCGGATATTTACTTGATTTTCACACGCAACATCATGAAAAATAAACACAGAATTTGTTAAAGCTTCACTCGGAGAAATTACCTCTTTATCATCGCTAAACTTGTAGAAGTAACTCTGCGAGACTCTTTTTAATACTTCACTCAAGAAACGATACTTTGTTTGAAATGAAGTTTTGGAATAAAGATAAAGATTTTAAAATTTTAGACCATTTTCATGTAACAATAAACTAATCATAACGTTTGTTTAACCACAGTTCGATGGACCGCACATTATACATCGAATCGTATTCGGTAATAATGAACTATGACTGATCTGGTGAGAAGATTCATTTAAATCTATATTAATAACTTTCAAAGATATGGGTTGCTTGATCAACTAACTTCATTTTGACAATTACTGTAATGAATGTCTAACACACATATTTATAGGTAGCTATACCTTTAACACTAAATTAGATATATCATTAAGCATAAATAACAGCATTTAACATGTTTTTACAGGTCTAGAAAGTAAGTAATTTTGTATTCTCGTATTACAATATTATATTTTTAATAATTGATTTCATTTGGTATTGAATAACATACAGATTTAATATTGCATCCCTTATTTCATTATGCTGTCATAGTCAGTCGAAACAGGACCTGTTGTTAGCAGAGAAATCAAGTTTTATTGGTAAGTAAGTTTTTAATGTTATAAGTTATTACAATATTATATTATATTATTATATAAATAATTAGATATCTTACTTTAGTTTTATTTTCAGAATCATGTCATACAGCCCCAGCATTCTCGACATTGGGGGACTTAACAGATTTGTATTTGATAATGTTGATTCTCAAATCCCAAGTCCTTTGGACGAAGTTGACCAGACAGAAATACAAGAGGTTAGTAAATATTATTTTATTCCTCATAGTTAAATTCATATAGTTATGAACTTTTCATTTATATTTTTTATGTTATTATTTTGCAGGACAATGCCATGGCAGAGAATGGTAGACAGTTAAATAACAAGCCATTTTTTTACTCTCAAGGAAATTATGAATGTTTTGAAGAGCATCGGAACAAATCTTCTGATCAGGTAAGCACTACATAAAATGTATTTATGTTTATAAACATTTTTTGTGCGCGTCCACATTATTATATATTTATGTGTGATTTATTTTTTACATGTTACTAGCCCATATTTCTTCACTCAAGACGATGGCATAACATACATTGAACCAAACTTTTCTACAAAGTCAAAAAAATTGTCACCGTCTAAAAAGCGTCAAAGTTTATTAACGTCATCGGCAAATTCGTATATTGTATGAAGAAATCGTCCTAAGCAAGGATGTCTTCTAATTAAGATAGATATTCGTGAATTAGATCATGTAGATAAAAATAAAAAAAACGAGGCTTGCTTAAGTGCACAATATGTGGTTGAGGAGCTTTATGATGATGTAATGGATATCAGTGAGACATTAATAAAAAAAAGTAAGAAAATGTGTGATACTGAGTAGTCTTAAGATAATGTTTTTATTTAAATTTAGTTGTATTTCTAAAAATAAATAAATGTTACCTGTATAAAAATGTGTAATTGTTTTAAGTCAATGTTTGTATGCATGCTTTATATTTATGTAAAAGTTAAATAAATGTTGTGGCTGAAATCTTATCGTTTAATTTTTAATTAATAAAAATAGAAATGAGGTAGGTATAGAATAGTAAATTTAAACAACTTTATTTTAATACACATTTATTTTATAAAAAAAACATTTTTAACTTAATTCATAACTAATAATAACAAAAAAATACACAGTATACATTTATTGATTATTACAATAGTTACATTCCTTTATTACACACATTTTTATTTGATTATATACTTATTACACATTTAATTCAAATTGTAATTAGCTTTTATAAGTATATTACAATGTAATTTTAGATAAGTAGAACAAATAGGGTAAATCTTACACGTACTAAAGAATTGAACTATAATGCCCAAAGGTAAATTATTGAAATTTCATCATTGTTGTGCTGAAGTGCATTTCACTAAACTGTGAGTTTAAATTTGTTTGTGGTGGCTTACAAAATTGTCATTGTTACGTATATTCAAACATGACTTACTACGGAATTCAATATTCGAAATATAAATAGATCTGTAGATTTAAGATTGTTTTTTGACAGTTTTTGATATAAGCTCTATACAAAATATGTCAAACACGTATCTAAAATCAACAGATCTATCTATAGTTCGAATATTGAAAATGGCCGTTAGTTGACATAGTGTTTTTTATAACCGCAGGCAATTCTAAGTAAGTTCCAGCTCTTAAAGGATTGTACTTGTTTAACTTTATTTCCAAATTACTTATAATATTAAAAATAAATTCTTAATTTATAATTACTCAAATTTAATTTCATAATTTCTCATTACAGGTTTATAAATTTCTTATTTTCAATTTGGATTTTACATCGGAAGTCTGTAAAGTACATGTATAATATAAAATAATTATTTTAAATCAAATAAATGTTCTCACTTATACAATTTTTATTTGATAGTTGGCAAATTCTCATTTTTAAATTTCTCTCTGTTTTTTAATTTCAAAATTTCTTATTTCAAGATTTTAAATTCCTCATTTTTCATTCTCAATTTTTAATTTCAGAATTTCTTATTTCGGGTTATTAAATTTCTTATTTTCAATTTCGATTTTACATCGATAATCTGAAAAGTGCATGTATAATATAAAGTGGTTCGGCTATACACCGAAACCGTAGGTTCTAGGCGATTTGGAGAAGGAAAATGGACTGTATTAGGGCGAGTTCACTCGCATAGAAAAGATAAGGGAAGAGGATGTAGGATTGGAATGGGAGAGATGATTGTGAGTGGGTATAGGATATTCCAAGGACGGAGGGCACTTACCTTGTACAGCGATCTTCTTCGTCTCAGAAGGGCAGTCTCCTGGTGTTTCGGGATGAAGCTGCTTGATTCACTTCACTACACAAATCACTTCCACTTACGAGCGGTTTATATAAGCGGTAATAATTATAGCGGAAGCGGCGCCAAGCGGTACGGTATGGCCGACACGTATTTAGCGAATCGAATGTTCTCGAAAGTTCTGGAATGTCTCTCGCGTCGACGTTTCGCGGCGACCAATCCGCGAAAGGCGTGCCCCTCCTTAGGGAATGGGATACAGGGACGGAAATATGGTATCGCTCACACTAGACAAGCGTGGAACGATTGACGTTGATGCGATTAGTTATAGATAGGAAGGTAGATGGCGCTACCATATCCCCCCGGCCCTAAAGGGTTGCCTTTAAAAGAAATAGAATTGAACTTAGCTATGTTGGGTGTACTACCGCATAACCCATCAATAGGCTAAGACAGCGATATGACAATAAAATTAATCAAAATTAACTTTAGCGAAAACTACAAACGCAATAATAGCGAAAACTACTAACTAAATACTTAAACTAAGAGGTAGATCCAACTTCAGACTAGATCTCACTGAGTTGGAAGTGGACAGAGACGTACAACAGGGCGCACGTAGCTCCCCTTTGCAGTTTTCACGGTAACAACGTGGGTTGTACCGTCCTTGGAAGTATGCAATTTCTCTACGATGGCTAACGGCCATGAGAGCCGGAAGTGACGATAATGGCACTGTGTTCAGAAAATGTGCAGGGCTTAACGCGGATGGTTCTGCAGGGTCACTACTCAATGCCGTGAGCGGACGCGAGTTGATCAGTGCCTAAACTTGTGCAAGGACAGTTAAAAGCTCTTCGTAAGATAGGATCTGTTGACCTATAACTTTGAAGAGACGCGCCTTAATTACTTCGACCATGCTTTCCCAACATCCACCGAAATGTGGAGATGCTGGCGGAATAAACTTCCAGTCAATATGATTTATGGAAAGTTCTTCCTGAAGACGAGTACGATAACCCGCGACGTGATTGAAACAAGTAGCGGGAACAAGTTCAATCAATTTACTAACGTGGTTGGCGACAAAAGTCTGCCAGCGGTGAGGAGAAGAATAAATCCAAGCGAGCACTACTTTGGAGTCGGAAAATGCGTATATTTTATTAATGGGGTAGTGGGGCAAAACTGTGTCTTGAACCTTGCGGAGGAACTGAGACAGCAGAAGGGCCGCGCATAACTGCAGTCTCGCAACCGAAATGGTTTTAACAGGCGAGACCTTAGACTTGGCACAAACTAACTGCACCGAGTAGTTAGAACCAATGCGGACTTGCAGATATATAACCCCGCCGTAAGCACGCGCGCTGGCGTCAGCGAAACCTATTAAGTTGATGGTACATCCATCTACCAACCCAAGATGACGCGGAATAGTAATTTGATTGAGCGCGGTAAGCTCAATACAAAACTGGCCCCAAGCGGCGACAATATGGTCAGGGCTGTTTCATCCCACTCACACTTTGATAGCCAAAGCTCTTTGATCAAGAGCTTGGCGTACAAAATTGTGGGAGCCACAAAACCCATTATGTCCCATAGTCGAGCCACTGTGGACAGTATAGTGCGTTTGGTGCACTTATCATCTGGTGGTGAGACGTCAAACCGAAAACTATAGCAGGATTTGTCCCAGCGTAAACCGAGAACCTTATGCGGTACAGACTTCTCAAACTCAATGTCTGGAGAAGCCTTATGAGAATCTGGTATGCGTGCGAGAACCTCCTTAGAGTTGCTTGCCCATTTGACAAGATCAAACTGGCCTCGCTTGAAAAGCTGAATGAGCTCTTTACAAAGCGAAATTGCTAGCGGAGCGGATATGACACTACAGGCAAGGTCATCCATATACAAAACGGAAGTGTAGTATAGTATACTGTAGCGTAGCGTAGCTTAGCATAGCATAGCGTAGCATAGCGTAGCATAGCATAGCATAGCATAGCATAGCATAGCATAGCATAGCATAGCATAGCATAGCATAGCATAGCATAGCATCGCATAGCATAGCATAGCATAGCATAGCATAGCTAATTAGTGCTTTATCTTACACATAGTTTTAGCACCCACCTTGATCTGTTGAAGAGCAGAACAACAACAAGACGTAATACAATGAGAAGTATGTAACGTAGGTACGGTACCCATAATCACATACCCAAATACCGTCTCAATAGCGGGCGGTAAATCATATCGCTCACTACGTACTATTTTAGTTAGTAGCAAGTGCGGAAATATTGAAGCTCCGATCAAAAGATCAATGCCTGCCGGATTCGCAAACTCCGCGTCTGCCAGCGGCAATGACTCGAGGTGAGTGAGTGATGCTACGTCTACATTAGCGTTCGGCAATGCGTCCGTAATACGCTCCACGATAAGCGAAGAAATGTTAAAATTAATGTCCCCATCAAAACGCGAATGTATTTTAATATCTACGGAACCCTTGCAATGTTTTTCTGAACCGCCGATCCCTCGGACTATTGACTTCGTATTTTTAAAGTTATTCCATAATCCGAGGCGTTTGAATAACTCAAACGTTATTAAATTGGTTTGAGATGTGCTATTTAGCAGACAACGTACCATGTGCGGCGACCCATTAACATCATATACGATAACTTGCGCTGTCGCTAACAGAACAGTCTTAGACGTCATACACTGCGTTTTGGCCCTGCGCGGATCATTATAGATGCGCGTTTGCCGTCCTCGCGTGCGCGTCGCCCGCGCAATGGACGTCGTACACAACGATACTTCACCCTGAGGCGTGCAGGGGGAAGGCACCGTGGCCTGCACCTGCGACGTAAGTGTGTCAAGGTTAGCGGCTTGGCTTGACAACGGGTTATCTTCATCGAAATGTAGCAATGAATGATGTTTTTTATTGCATAAGCGACACTTTGTCTTACTAGAACAATTACTTGTTTTATGTTTTATGCTTAAGCAATTAATGCAAGCTTTGTTATCTTTTACGCATTTAAAACGAGCGGTTGCATTTAAATGATCGAAGGCGGGACACTTATATAAATGTTCGTGCACTATATTACTGCACAGACACTTCTGTGTATTATTACTATTAGATTCCGAACATGTAACGTAAGATTGCGAATCAGGGACCGAGTTATTATTACTATTTCGCGATTTATTCAACTTTTGTTTGTTGCTGTTAGTGTTAGACGGGCCAGGTGAACCAGACTGTGTATTATGAAATATTCGACACTGATCTTTGATGAACGAAATAAAACTATCTAGTGTAGGTATTTTATTATTGCGTTCCGTCATCTCGAATGCGCGAATTGTATCAGTGTCAAACTTTTTTAAAGCGAGTTGAAGCAACATAAAGTCGGAAAGATCTTCTAATTTTAAATTCCTAGGAGAATTAACCGCGGTTACGAAGTTATCAATAAACAGCTGGAAATTCGAGACAGATGCGGCACCGGACAGTTTAAGATTTAAAGCTTGGTCAAAGTAGGTAGACGCTAGGACGCGCGTGCCTTGATATCTGTCAAGTAGTGACTGAAATATGACCTGATAATTCTCAGCACTGGGTGTGACACCTGCAAATACGGACTGGGCCTTCGGTGACAGTTTACCTATTAAATAGTACAACCTGTCAGCATCTGTCAGAGAACCATTATCGTGCACTGTAGACTTAAAACTCGCATAGAATAACGGCCAATTTCGTATATCTCCGTCAAACGACATAATCTCGATTGGCGGTAATCTCGGTTTGCGGGCAACGGGCTCTACTGAACATTTACCCTCCAATTGCGATTGTATACGCTTAATTATACAATAAAGATCTTCGAATGAGGTGTACGCCTGATAGTTCGGTTTTTCATCAGGATTGATAGAAAGTAATCTTGCGTTATAATCGTCTAACAACTTATGAAAATCTGTTCGAATACTATCTACTGTCATACAATAACTGAGAAATGCTTCGCTATTACTGTCAGAAATAGATGCGGTTTTTGAGCGTTCATAGATGTTTTGAATACGCTCAAATAAAATATTGCGTTTTGCTTCTAAGATTGTCATCTCTTTGTCTTCCGACACGCGTGACTTCTTTTGTTGTGACATGCTTACGTAAGTATAAGCTAATGAGAACGAAACAAAATAAGAATATCTAATGTACCTATTATTTTACCTAAGTAGGGTAAGTAGGCAACACTTTAGAGCTGTGAATTAAAAGTTGATCGAAATATGAGATTTACAAGACAACTATGATAGTTCCAGAAATAATAATTGAGTAAGTAGGTAGCTACATAAAAGTTTACCTACTGATGCGGGCGGAAACAACCATGTGACGGTTATGTGAATATATTAGGAGTATAGCTAGGTGATATAACTGCCTAGGTGTAGCCATATAACGTATTAAAACGTAAATGAATCCGACTCGTATGGATAAAAAAAAATGGTTCGGCGATACACCGAAACCGTAGGTTCTAGGCGATTTGGAGAAGGAAAATGGACTGTATTTGGGCGAGTTTGCTCGCATAGAAAGGATAAGGGAAGAGGATGTAGGATTGAAATGGGAGAGATGATTGTGAGTGGGTATAGGATATTCCAAAGACGGAGGGCACTTACCTTGTACGGCGATCTTCTTCGTCTCAGAAGGGCAGTCTCCTGGTGTTTCGGGATGAAGCTGCTTGATTCACTTCACTACACAAATCACTTCCACTTGCGAGCGGTTTATATAAGCGGTAATAATTATAGCGGGAGCGGCGCGGAGCGGTACGGTATGGCCGACACTTATTTAGCGAATCGAATGTTCTCGAAAGTTCTGGACTGTCTCTCGCGTCGACGTTTCGCGGCGACCAATCCGCGAAAGGCGTGCCTCTCCTTAGGGAATGGGAGACAGGGACGGAAATATGGTATCGCTCGCACTAGACAAGCGTGGAACGATTGACGTTGATGCGATTAGTTATAGATAGGAAGGTAGATGGCGCTACCATAAAGTAATTATTTTAAATCAAATAAATGTTCTCACTTATTCAATTTTTATTTGATAGTTGGCAAATTCACATTTATTATTATCATTCTCAATTTTTAATTTCAAAATTTCTTATTTCGAGTTTTTAAATTTCTCATTTTTCATTCTGAATTTTTAATTTCAGAATTTGTTATTTCGGGTTTTTAAATTTATTATTTTTCAATTTCGATTTTACATCGGAACTCTGAAAAGTGCATGTGTAATATAAAATAATTATTTTAAATCAAATAAATGTTCTCACTTATTCAATTTTTATTTGATAGTTGACAAATACTCATTTTAAAATTTCTCAGTTTTTAATTTCAATATTTCTTATGTCGAGTTTTTAAATTTCTCATTTTTCAATTTCGATTTTACATCGATACTCGAAAAAGTACATGTATAATATAAAATAATTATTTTACATCAAATATTTGCAGATTTTTCTTTATAAAGACTGTATCTAATATATTTCAATTAAAATATATTCTCATTTTAAAATATATGTACCTATATTAAATGGGATTAAACATATTTTTTAAGTTACCTATTCACAAATTACAAAAAACTTGCTCATTAAGAGCGCATAGTTGTAGATAGGAGTAAGTTATAAAACTGAATAAAATGAATTTAAGAAGGTTTACTGAATAGAACAAGCTGAACGGCTTTAAATTCAGCCTTTCCAATATTCACAAGTTGTGTTAAAGCCTTCCACACAACATTGTCTTTATCAGTTGATAATTTTAATGTTACAAGAGATTGTTTCCAACGCTCGTTTTGTGCAAGTTTTTCCACTTCGTTCGTCATATAAATTCTTAATTCAAAATAATATTTTCCAACTCTGCCGGGGTCTGATTGGAAGGTATAACCGTCAGCCACTCGTTGAGTGAAGCTGCTCCTTAGAGTGGCAGCACGGATCAGCAATTGAGAGGATTCGTCCTGAAATACATACGATAGCTAGTCTTAATTAAAAATAATAAAACGTGAGAGTATTTTAAAAATAAATAAATGTTGGGACTTCTACACTGTCTCATCTACGTTACCATAAATTATAGATAGTTATGGCATACGTTACCATAATTACCTATAGATAATTATAGCAACGCTATTAGAAAAATCTATTTAAACTCTTATGTCGGCAAATAAGTATAATTTGATGGAGAAAATCATACACTGAAAATTAATGTTTTAAATGAAATTAAAATTTAACATATTGTTTGAAAAAATCTTACCTCGCACTCTGAAATGACGGTATTCCGTTTTCACTCTGTCTGTTGTCAGCCCGTCACTATCAGACTCTGATTCTGAAGCGAAACCTTCTTCTTCAACCCAAAGAGCGTTATTTACCGATTGAGCCCTGAAAACATTATTAAAATGCAATAAGTATTATTGTTGCCAACATTCCTGTAGCAGTATGAAACAACAGCACTCATATTCTTCAAAGGGCTAGGTGTGTTGTTAGCTGTATATTAAAAGGAATGAGGTGTCAATTTACTCTGGTGGAATACATAGAAACATATAAGAGACCAGTAAAAATAAGATATCTGGTAGTTATTTGCCATGTATTGAGAAATCTTGTCTTATTCTTTAAACTCTCAAGTCGCAAACGCTGTGTTAGATATAGCTACCCTGCTCATTTTAATGTTAATGGAAAGATATGACAATGAATTTCAAAGTGATTTCTGTTATAGAACTCGGTCTACAATTTAACAGATTTTGGCTGGGTGAATATTGAACGTTGGGAAATGTAACAAACAGATTTTTTTTATATATAATTATTATTGGCCGGTTTGTTGATTGACGGTTGACGGCATAGAATACAAGTGTCACCACCCCCTATCTTCCCGTGGGTGTCGTAAGAGGCGACTAAGGGATAACACGATGCAAATACCATCTTAGCGTAGAGACGGAAAACTCGACATCAAACCCTATACGACTGCCTCGTTGGTCTCGCGGCATAAATGTGCGCGTGGGATCGGGAGGTCCCGGGTTCGATTCCTGGGTCAGGCAGTGTTATTGGGTTTTTCTGCCACGAAATTCTCAGTAGCAGCACGGAGTCTGGAAATGTGCCTGGTACGGCAATAGGCTCGCCCCTTATTACGTGGGACTAAAGTATATCTAGCGAACAGTGGGTGTAGAAATACACCTCTGCCTACCCCTTCGGAGATAAAAGGCGTGACGTTGTGTGTGTATGTGTATAATAATAATTATTATTAAAAGAGTAATTAAATAATCTTATAAGAAATAAGTGATTCCTAATCTATTTAACATTTATTGTATTAAAAGTGCAATTTGTTTTAAGACTAAGATATATAAATAATCCATCAAGAATTCTAATTGTCTACTACTTAAATATATTATTAGAAGATTTTATTAAAAAATAAACGTTTGTACTGAGTTATTGATTATCTTGGATAATTCTATACACGTCATGTTAGGACAAAGTGGTTCAATATTTTATCACATCTTTGACGACACGTTTGGCGCATTGGCTAAGAGTATGACTCGCATCACAATGTAAATAGTAGGTTTAATAGACGCAGCAATTAATGCACCAACGTGTTGCGGGTTCGATTCCCGCACGGAACCCAATTATACCCTACTTCTGATATTCGGATGTATGGAGTTTAATCTGTTTGCGAATTGTTCTACGTCTTGCTTATTGCTCTTCGTTATACACAATACATCATCGACGTACCTTTTCCATAGTTTTACATTAGATGCCTGCATGTCTATGGATTCTTCGAAGTACTCCATCCAGATATTGGCCATTACCGGTGCTACTGGGCTCACCAGTCCCGCCCCGACCACGGCTGAAGCAAATCAAATATTGCATGTTCAAAAATATATTATCGCGAATGGATTGGCAAAATAAAAATCCTGGCCAGGCTAAAAAACTTGCCTACTACAATTTTTCTGACAGGTTTTTCGCAGATAACCTTATATCATCTTGTTTGTAGCGAAGTAACGCTCATTTTAATATAAGATTTGTCTATGTAACAAATTGATAAATAAAACTAGTATCAACAAACTATCGAAATGTTTATACCTGTCAACCCTATAAATACGCCATGAAAAAATAGACAAACCAATGTATACATAACCTTTAGAGTTCATACATTTGATTAGTACTAAATTTATTAATTAAGCTCGTACACATACATAGACTCACGCCTGTTTCCCCGAAGGGGTAGGCAGAGGCATATTAAACGCC
Organism: Euclidia mi; assembly: GCA_944739405.2. Taxonomy (NCBI): domain Eukaryota; kingdom Metazoa; phylum Arthropoda; class Insecta; order Lepidoptera; family Erebidae; genus Euclidia; species Euclidia mi. The sequence continues at coordinate 84,321,143 of OX123185.2, read as the reverse complement.
CACTTTTCGCCAGTGTTTTGATCCCACGTAATAGGTGGCGAGCCTATTGCCGCTTATCGGGATATTTTGTTTGCCAGAGCCTCGTCCGTTGATCGGCAGGTGCACCACTTGCAGGTGAGGTTGGCTTGGGACCCTAAGTTCTTGGTGGGAACCCTATGCACCTTCGTATACTAGTATGCTATGTTAAATGAAAAGCAAAATTTTTTTTTTACATTCCTTGTCTGGATTTCCTTTTTACATAACTTCACGCCTTTTATCCCCAAAGGGGTAGGCAGAGGTGTATTAAACACCCACACTTCGCCAGTTATGTTTCGGTCCCAATGTAATAGGGGGCGAGCATATTGCCATCTACCGGACACATTGTTGAGCGAGCGATAATTAACATTTTTAATTTTTAATACACACATAACTTTGAAAAGTCAGAGGGATTGAAAAGTCAGACCTAGGGATCGAACCCGAGACCATCGTCTATACCCCGGGCATACACCTCTGACTTCCTTTTTAACATGCAAATCTATATATTAAAAGAATTTGTGTTTTATAATACGAGTCGGCCAGCCCGTTCTACGCAACCGATTCGGATGATTTTTTTTTAAATGAAAGCTCTCGCTGCATAGTTTTGTCATCAAGCATTAGAAATTACCTAACTTGCACATTCATCAAGTTATATGCAAGAACAGTTTTCTCCCATACATTTTTTACGTTTTCGTAGCCGTAGTCAATGACTTTCTGCTTCTATATATCTGGTTCTCATTGAGGTAGGCGTTTCGTTATAGGCCTAAAACACGCGCTGAAAAGAGCTCTTTCATTTGATGGTATGCTCATTTAAATTGGGTAAGTTTAAAGGAAGATAGGTGTGGACATTGAACTTATTTTTCAATATTTTCCTATAAATTTCTTAAGATTCCATTGCTTTCTCTCTACATGGACGGTTCTTAATTCAAAAATATTTTTATGGCATCTAATAAGATCCTTGCGGTAACTGCCAGGAAAAAACGTTATGCCTCCTTAAGGTGACCTTGCCTTACTTTCATACGGTTGTGAGTGTGGTGGTGTGTAAAATTATACCCGATGTTGGTCAAATTATCACTACAGTGAATTTATCGCTGATGGCAGGTAATATTCCCCGAATGTTACCAGTTAACCCTTAATGTTGTGTGAACTGATTTCTGATGTTGAGGAATTTTCCTTACGTTTTATGTTAGGAAAATTTTTGGGTTTTTAAATTACGGGCTTTCTTCGGGCATCTTATTTTTTTTTTATGTGGAACATATTACAGCGGTTCATAGTACTATTGCCATATAATTATACCTACCTATTATTACAAGTGGTAGTTATGGTAGAAATTGTAACTTTGGTAAGAATAGTAGTTTTGAGAGAAAAGGTAGGTACTTTTGACAGCACCGGCGGTTTTGGTAGAAATGGTAGTTTAAAAAAAAATGGTAGATATGATAGTGTTAGTAAGATTAGTAGTTTTGGTAGAAATGGTATTTTGGCATATATTGTAGTTTTGGTAGCAATGTTACTTACGATTGCTACCAAAGCTACCATTCCTACCAAATGTACAAGTTTGACCAAAACTATAAACGTCATTATTACATTTCTAAATTATGATGGATTAATCACACCCATACACAAAACAAAATAAATCGTGCTTCTCACAGAAATATTTAGCTGGATAACAGAAATAAAACCTATTTTCTTACTTATAAAAAAAAGTTATTTATCTATATTTTTAATTTTGATAATAAAATATTACAGATAAAGAGAAAAGTGAAGTTAGCGTAAGTTAGTTACTTAAGTTTCTGATTTAATAACGTATTTTTTGTGAGTAGTTGTGTTTTAAATTAAACCTAATGATGGTTCTTGGAAGGAAATTGAAAAATGCTCAGAGAAAGTTTGAACAAAGAATCTTGGTCAATGACGGCCCTGTTGGAGATTTAGTACCGGATGGTCCTCCTACTGCTAAAAAGTACGGGTGGAAACAGGTTCAGATTTGATTAATTCTACCATCAACAATTTTCAAGTGATTTCCATTCTTGGTGACGGCAGTTGCTTATTCCGCGCAATTTCTTATTGTTTATATGGAAGTGAGAATAAACATTATGAAATTCGTTTGGCCACTGCTGATAACATTGTCAATAAGTGGAACGTATATAGTAACTTCACTGTTGTGGACGAAGCATATGGCCAGACCATTACAAATGCAACAGATTACAAACGTGTGATGGGTGCCAATGGACAGTACGCAGAGCATGCTGAACTTCAGAGTGTAAGTGAGCTGTTTCCCGAGTGTCAATTCAAAGTTCACCTGGAAAACAGTAACACGATTACTGACTATGGTACTGGCGAAATTGTTCATAACTTGCTATTTTCTGGGCACCTGGACGAAGGACATTACAGTGTCCTAATGGAAATAATGGTAGGGCAGCACAGTCATATTGAAGAACTTTCTTTCGTCAATGTTCAGTTATACATATTATATTATATCCCTATTGCGCGGCAAACCATTCAGTGATGCCAAGGTGGAAATTACACGATACCTAAGGTGCAACGCAAAGCCAATGTTGTGAGAAAAGAATTTTGTGATATATTATATTTTTGGTAAGAATATCATCTTTTTACTTATTAGATAAGGCTACAATGTACTCATCATACCTATATGTAAGAGCTTTTTTATAATATTAATGCTGTGGAGCAGCACGGGTCCTCTAGTCTATATATTAAAAGAATTTGTGTTTTATAATACGAGTCGGCCAGCCCGTTCTACCCAACCGATTCGCATGATTTTTTTTTTAAATGAAAGCTCTTGCTGCATAGATTTGTTATCAAGCATTAGAAATTACCTAACTTGCACATTCATCAAGTTATATGCAAAAACAGTTTTCTCCCATACACTTTTTACGTTTTCGTAGCCGTAGTCAATGACTTTCTGCTTCTATATATCTGGTTCTCATTGAGGTAGGCGTTTCGTTATAGGCCTGAAACACGCGCTGAAAAGAGCTCTGTTATTTGATGGTATGCTCATTTAAATTGGGTAAGTTTGAAGGAAGATAGGTGTGGACATTGAACTTATTTTTCAATATTTTCCTATAAATTTCTCAAGATTCCATTGCTTTCTCTCTACATGGACGGTGCTTAATTCAAAAATATTTTAATGGCATCTAATAAGTTCCTTGCGGTAACTGCCAGAGAAAAACGTTATGCCTCCTTAAGGTGACCTTGCCTTACTTTCATACGGGTGTGAGTGTGGTGGTGTGTAAAGTTATACCCGATGTTGGTCAAATTATCACTATAGTGAATTATCGCTGATGGCAGGTAATATTCCCCGAATGTTACCAGTTAATCCTTAATGTTGGGTGAACTGATCTCTGATGTTGAGGAATTTTCCTTACGTTTTATGTTAGGAAAATTTTTGTGGTGGGTACTTTTGACTGCACCGGCGGTTTTGGTAGAAATGGTAGTTTAAAAAAATGGTAGATATGATAGTGTTAGTACGAATAGTAGTTTCGGTACGAACAGTAGTTTTGATAGGAATAGTATTTTCGGTAGGAATAGTAGTTTTGGTAGAAGTGGTATTTTGGCATATATATTATTGTAATTTTGGTAGCAATGTTACTTACGATTAGTAACTTCACTGTTGGGGACGAAGCATATGGCCAGACCATTACAAATGCAACAGATTACAAACGTGTGATGAGTGTCAATGGACAGTACGCAGGGCATGCTGAACTTGAGAGTGTAAGTGAGCTATATCCCGAGTGTCAATTCAGAGTTCACCTGGAAAATAGTAATACGATTACTGACTATGGTACTGGCGAAATTGTTCATAACTTGCTATTTTCTGGGCACCTGGACGAAGGACATTACAGTGTCCTAATGGAAATAATGGTGGGGCAGCACAGTCATATTGAAGAACTTTCTTTCGTCAATGTTCAGTTATACATATTATATTATATCCCTATTGCGCGGCAAACCATTCAGTAATGCCAAGGTGGAAATTTTACGATACCTAAGGTGCAACGCAAAGCCAATGATGTGAGAAAAGAAGTTTTGTGATATAACTATTATATTTTTGGTAAGAATATCATCTTTTTACTTATTAGATAAGGCTACAATGTACACATCATACCTATATGTAAGAGCTTTTTTATAATATTAAAATATGCTGTGGATTAGCACGGGTCCTCTAGTTTTAATATAAAATATTTTCATCTATTTATCAGATCGGTGAATATCGCTCTTCTACGGATCTTAGACTAAAAGTCTAAACCTAACTATTTGATGAAATATATAATACTAATTAGACGCATAATAAATAAGTAGGTGAATACAGTCAGATTTAATGCAAATTGTTTCTTAATAAAGTGGTAAAGGCTCATTAAAGCAGTGGCCGGTTGGACCGACTGAGCCGTAAAAACGTTTGCCAGAAGACCTCACCGTAGTAACATTGTGAATTCTAATACCTATTTATTCTAGTACCTCCACAACGTTCTAATTTAATGGACCAGAATAAGCATTTGATATCTTATCGTTTGAGGAGACAGAGTAGTAAAATTGCTGTTCCAATCTACAGAAGGTATGGCTCGCTTTATAGTAAAAAGGTTTATAAAGATTAAAACACATAGATACTTTATAAAGTCTGACCTTTCAAAAATCACGTGAGTATGCTTAAATTTGGGCTTTTAACCGGCAATTAAAAATGCAAATAATTATCTCCGAAAAGACAAGATTTCTGTATTGCAGTACAGAGTACTTTAAAAATTACTTAAAGATGGGAAATTCATTATACCTACATTCTTGGATTGCGAGCAGGATTGAAACAGCAACTTTGAACGCATTACTTGTATTCGACAAATCCGTCGACCACCATTGTAACGCCACCAGAGAATAGAATCCTACTTATAATTTCATCCAGTCGGGAAGAAAATAGTCCGTGAAGAGCTTTGATAATAAGCACACGTCAATGACAGCACTAACCTCCTTCAAAGTTCACAGAGCTCAACGCCATCTAGAATATAAATGAGTCAACAAATATTTGTGTTACCCATGAATGCACTAAGAGGTTTGGTCCAGTACACCGAAACATAGACAGCTTTTAATTACTCCAAGTTACTAGTAAGTGCATAGCCGTTAGGACCGTCAACTATTTGCAGACTTGTATAATCATTGGATAATGGCGAACACGTGCCTGGTACAGAGTTGCTGCTTTTAAGCGTATGAATTAAACTTGCTTCAGATTGTTGTTTCGTGTTAAGCGTTGGAGATTGTTGCCGTATGGTTTAGATTCATGAGTGGAGTAACAAATATCTACTTTCACAGTTGTGATGGTAAATTGCCATAAAAACTTGTTAAGATTGCCACAGTACAAGTCTTGCCTTGTTTGTGATCAAGTGACTCTTTTATATTATAAAGAAGATACCCAGTGTGATTATCAAGAGCACTGGACTGCACAAAGCCCAATTAAAAGCAATAATAAATATTGAAAGCAATTTTAAAATGTAGAAAGAATTATTTAACTATGCATCTATACATAATTATTACAAAATGTCTGTATGAAAGCGATAAACTCCAAAACTAACGAAAAGATTTTTTAAACTGTTTTCACCAATATATAGTGTGATTCTTGAGGTAGCTTTAGGAATATAAATCACGCAGGCGGAGCTGCGGCGGTAAGACTAGTAATAAATGTAGTCCTGGCGAAGAAGTTCGCTATTCATTCAAATTAATAGCGAACTTCTTCGACAGGACAACATCATCCAATAAGAATTAAATATAACACCATACCTAGTTCTATAATTACACGATTTAAATTCCAAATAGTGTTACAATAGAATTGTCTCATATTTTGTTTCTTGTTCTGAAATAAGACCTTACTTGCCTTTTTTTAAACGTTCCCAGCGGCACAAATTTATCTGTACTTTCCATTACTGCGTTATGGGTCGTTTTAAACCTTGTCCTATGTCCGTGCCAATATACCAGATATTGCGGCGGCACGAAGCACATTAAACCCCACCACCCGTAGGAGACCAAAATCTTTTTTTTGGCGCCAAATAAGACAAAATGTACGGCTTTTGTCGTGATTATTATTAACAATGAGTTGATTAACCTAAATCTACCGCCGGCCGCGGTTAGATTAGTTAGTTTAGATTCTATGGGTAAAATAAAATGTGGGATCTGATGCACCCCGTACCGCACTAAAAAAATTCAGTTTTTCATGTTACTTAGTGATGGGAAAATAAATATCGATTATATTTGATTGTATGTATTTATCAAACTCATGGATGGTTTTTATTAAAATAGGTCAAACAATAATATTTTTTGCAAACAGTGCATTCTGTTGGTATTTCCTTTACTTTTTTGTCAGCCTCACGACTTGTTAAGAAGGTGCGGAGTTTTTCATAACATCCTATGGATCTTCTTTTCTTTGATCCCTTTTCGAGATGATGTGCTTTGTTTGCAGTGGGTTCTGAAAATAGGGTCGAGTTGAGTAGATAAGGGTAAGAGTAAGGTAGAGTCGAGTAGAGTTGGGTAGAGTTGGGTAAAGTTGTTTAGAGTAGAGAAAAGTTGGGTAAAGTTGGTTAGAGAAGGAAAAAGTTGGGTTAAGTTGGTTCGAGTAGGGAAGAGTTGGGTAGAGTTGGGCAAAAGAGTTAAATTTTGATGAGCAAGACACCGTTTGCCGGGTCCGCTAGTTAATTCAATAAACAAACACACTCATAGTTATCATGATCATCTGCCTTCTTCTTCTTATCGTATGGGTTGTAATACCTGACTAAGGGTGGTGTCAGAGTTTTCAAGCTGCCAAATAACCTCTGACATGACTTAATTAACGACTACTATCTACGATAGCATCCAACGGCTTAACGTGCCCTCCGAAGCACGAAATCATCTCGTTTTTCGGACGGGTAATTCAGCCTGCACGATTATACATATTTTAAAATTAGCGTACTTTGCTGATATTAATTTATTATAATAAATAAAATAATTATAACATACTTGACATCATTAATTCACATAGACGGAGTAATTATATTTGTGACTGACCTGTTTTTGAAATATCTTCCTGTATCCTGATTTTGACTCAGGTTCCCCAACGGGTTTTTGTTCACCTTCCTCCTTAATTAACTTTTTTTGGCAACGTTTCGAAATAATCGGCAGCAGTTTTAATTCGTCGCGCGTAAAGCTAGCGTAGGGTGCGGTACGAGGTGCGCGGGGGATACAAGGTGTTTGCAACCTCGTTCCGCACTGTGTTAGAATTATTATTTGTTCAGTGCGGCACCAGGTCTAAGAAACACCGGCATTAAGGTTGGTGTACCACAGAACTAGGAATTCCATTGCACATCTCAGATATAAAGTTATCTCTTTCCTACACTGAACCAGGTGGAAGTTATGCCTCCCGCACGACATAGAAGTTTAAGTTTTTTCTTACCGCTATAAAGACGAGACACGGACAGGGTTTTTCAAGTCCTGTTTCGCACTTATCCTGTTTAAAGAATATAAATATTGTACGTACTGCTTGATCATCAGCCAATTTCCCACAACGTGCATCTGTTTGCAAAACACACACCGCGGGACGCCAATATGATACATTTCTATATTTTAGGTTAGGTGCGACTCAAACAGTCAAATTTAAATAAAACTTCAGTAGGTATATAATCAACATTTTTAGTATCAAAAAAAAATCTTGTGTTTATTGAGGTGTACCTACATAAAATAGAGTATAAACATTGAGCAATATAACATTATCTAAGCTTACAAACTGAATACCTTATGGTGTACAAACTTTACAAAAATACCCTGAGCCTCTCCGACTTGGGTATTTTTGTAAATGGTAAATTTTACGCTACGCAATGTGATACATCAAAATTATGAAAATGGCGTATCGAATTTAAAAAAGCAATTGAGGTAGAAAATGTGTAAATCTGCACAATAGTAACACTGGATATATATATATATATATATATATATATATGTATATATATATATATATATATATATATATATATATATATATATATATATATATATATATCCCCTTCATCACAATGTTGATCAAGCGTGCCATATAAGTAGTTTTTGTTTGATCCGTTTTCACTTGTTGATCCGGCCATGATTTCTTGATCCATTGCGAGCACCTAATTCTCATGTGGTTCCCTTCGGATCAACTAACGCCAACGTCGTTGCTTATAATAATTACGCCATTTTCATACAAATCCACACTCTAGGTACTTTAGATTTACTTGATCCGATTCAAATGGGCCAATCGCAGCGCAGTATTCTTTACGGAGGGCAGTCATTGGTTCTTGGTCACTTTTATGTATTATTATTCTGTATTTCTTATCAATTCTCATAACCTGCGGAATTTCTTACATTAACTTGGTTTCTATGTCCATTTTTCCAGCATTTTTTTTTACTTCGGAGTTTTTGGTTAAATATTTGTAGTAAGTAGGTACATTACCTACCAGAAGGACCCGTGATAAAGTGGCGACCACTCGAATCTTTCAAAAATTCGCGAGGTAAAACGTGTTCGTCACCGTCTCGTTTATAGATGGGTCATCATCATTTTCCTCCAAGCTTTATCCCGGTTGCATCCAGGCCTTTGCCTTGGAGCTCGGGCTCCGCTATCTAGTCTAAACAGATTTGACTGAATATTAGTTTTCCACACAGTAACTGTTTTCTTACTATAACATGTAGGTATTACCATTTAATTTAGGGCACGGAGGGTATGACTTTTTGTGGCTGGTCACCCATCTATAAACCAGACGGTGACAAACGCGCTTAACCTTGCAAATCGATAGATTCGAGCGGTCGCTACTTTGACACGGGCCGCTCACTTTATACGCCACATGTGCGTACTTATTTGAATCCAAAACTTTATAATATAGACCTGCTGGTCAATATTATGTGGCTCCAGGATTATATTACTTGAGTATTTTTGTTTGAATATTTTAGCTTACTATTTAACGCATAATTGTATACCATAATCTTTACATACTTGGCTCCTTTAAGACATACATATACCCGTCAATCAATACTTAATGGTTTCACATTACAATTACTTAAATTTTAGTTTTCCATACAAAGTATGATCCAGTGAATTTATATTCATTACGTCCATGCATTGTCAAATCCGAAAGTATACTATATTAATCAGCTTTAAATATGAACTGATACTGATAATCTTATGCACAATAGCTTATATGAATATTATGTAGCTCCATTACGTATGTACGCCACGCCATATCTGCGTACTTATATGAATTTGGGTCGTTTGGCTGATATGAAATATCATCATCATATCAGCCAAACGACGTCCACTGCTGGACATAGGGTGACCGGCCACAAAAGATCGCATCCCTCCGTGCCTCGTAAAGCACGTAAAGCCATCGGTTTCGCTTATCATCTTTGACAGTCGTTAGGGCTATCAGTGCCCTCAAATATCTGGTCTAAACCATAAAATATGCCTACGCCTTCGGGTTGTAGAAGTCAGACGGCAGTCGCTCTGTGAAAAAGCTAATATTCTGTCAAGTCTATGAACTGATACTGATAATCTTATGCACAATAGCTTATATGAATATTATGTAGCTCCATTACGTATGTACGCCACGCCATATCTGCGTACTTATATGAATTTGGGTCGTTTGGCTGATATGAAATATCATCATCATTTCAGCCAAACGACGTCCACTGCTGGACATAGGGTGACCGGCCACAAAAGATTGCATCCCTCCGTGCCTCGTAAAGCACGTAAAGCCATCGGTTTCGCTTATCATCTTTGACAGTCGTTAGGGCTATCAGTGCCCTCAAATATCTGGTCTAAACCATAAAATATGCCTACGCCTTCGGGTTGTAGAAGTCAGACGGCAGTCGCTCTGTGAAAAAGCTAATATTCTGTCAAGTCTAGGCATCTATTATGAAAATGTTTCTGAAATTTCTTTCTAAACACAATACCCACGATGGAGTTCCTTCGGACATCTTTTTTTATTAATGTGAAACATTTACAGAATAGAAAATAATAGTTTATTTGTTTGGAATACTGTTTACAAAGTTGTTTACTGTTTTTAAGTCCATAGTATTATAATCCATAGGGGCGGCGATAGCCGAGTGGGTATACCAACAGACTGCCATGCAGAGGGTATCGGGTTCGAATCCACGGCGCCAATAACTTTTCGGAGTTATGTGCGTATTGAATTGTTAATTATCGCTTGTCCCGTGCCTCGGAGAGCACGTTAAGCCGTCGGTCCCGGTTGTCATGAAGATCTTTGACAATCGTTACAGGGCGTCAGTACCTTCTAAATAAAACTGACACTAGTCTAAACCATGGAATATCGCTATCCCTTCGGGTTGCGGAGGTCAGACAGGCAGTCGCTCCGTGGAAAAGCTAATATTCAGTCAAATCCGGTTAGACTAGAAAGCGGACCCCAGATTGAAACTGGGATAACGCTAAGAGAAAGAAGGAGTATTATAATCCATATATTATCCATAGTATTATTTTTCCAAGTAGTAGAGCCTTGCTGATTTCAGCATAAATGGGCCGGCTCAACCGGGGAAGTACTACCCTCTCACAGAAAATTGACGTAAAGTAACAGTACCCTAAACTGTTGCGTTTCGTTCGGTGAGTGAGAGTGCCGGAGGCCCTATCGCCTATTCCTTCTCCCATATCACACTCCTCATCCTATCCCTTTTCCCAATCCCAAGGGGCGGCAACGCACTTGTGACTTAGGAGTCACAAGTGCGTTGCCGCCTACCATCAGGCAATCCGTATGCTCGTTTGCCGCCTATTACTGTAAAAAAAAAAAGTATACTGCCGTCACCGGGTACAAATGTTCCATTTACATTATGTGCTATTACATAAGTCTTACTGTTCATCACACTAAAAAATTTAAAAAAAAAGACACTGTATGACACATTTTAAACTAAAGGTCAACATTAATAAAATTTGCACGTCATAAGTTCTATTGAATAATATAGAAAGAGTACTAATATCATCATTTAAAAGTGATAGGAATTAAGTATTTGGTAGAAAATTGTGACTTGCAGAACTTCTAGATTTGGTAGAAAATTTGGCAGTATAGATATGTGGTAGAAAATGGTTACTTTGAAAGAAATGGTAGTTTTGGAAGATATGGTTGTTTTTGTATGAATAGTAGTTTTGGTGGAAATTGTAGTAATGACACAAATTGTAGAAATGGTAGGTTTGGTCATTTGTAAAGAAATTGTTTTTTGGTAGGAAACGGTAGTAGTAGTCAACCAAAACTACCATAATACCCGAATAACGTTCTGAGAATGATAATTGGTGGTAGGTGCTTTAATTTGAGACGGAGAAAACCTACTTATTTTGAGTAGGTACTATTGTCCTCTGTATTGTTATCAGTAAAAAGGATTTGGCAATTAGCTCTCATCCATAATTGACAAATATTATATAAATAACGTACTTATATAGGTACGGAATTATGTGGTAAACGTATACAAGTAAAACATAGAGTTATTCATAACCGAAAATGATATCAATAGTACTGTAAATTTAGCAAATTCTTAAAGGTGGTAGGGCCACGCTGCCTGTTTACAAAATGAATCGCTCGACCGAGGAAGTACTACCCTCACATAGACCATCGACGTAAAGTGACAGTATTGTAAATGCTGTTGCGTTTCGTTAGGTGGATAACGCTCTTTTTCTTTTCTATAGGGAAAGGAAGAGATAATGAGAAGGAGAGGGAGATTGGAGGGGAGAGAGCCAAGAAAACTTTGCCCGCTCCTCTTTTTCCTAAGGTCGGCAACACGCAAGTGATGCCGGGTTGGCATCACTGGCTTCTATGGGCAACGGTTAGCCGCTTACCATCAGGCAGGCGCATTTGCCACTACAACACACACAACTACAGTTTACGGATTTTATCGCGATGTATTGGTTTCACTGAGTTATTACATTTGAAACTAATGACCTAGAAACTACATTTTTAATTATTATTCATGCCGTGAACATGAATCCTATAAAGAATTCGAAACGTCGGCTAGTAATAAATTAAAAATGTAGTTTCTAGATCATTAGTTTCAAATGTAATAACTCAGTGAAACCAATACATCGCGATAAAATCCGTAAACTGTAGTTTAATTTCAATTGTAATAATAGTTTTAAATAGTAAATAGATTACCATACTACTAATAATCATGCAATTAATGAACTTAATCCTGGAGCTTCATAGGATTAATAGGTTGGTTAGCTGGTAGTAATATGACTGGATTTAAATAAGTATACCGATATGGCATGTAAAGTATAATGTGGAGCCACATCACATTGATTTGTTTTTATATAAGTTTACTGGATTCAAATAAGTACGTACGATGCAGCATATAATCAGAGTTAAATAATACGTAAATCAACAACATAATGCTAGCAAATAACTCCATGGCTGCTATAATTTCACTCGTGGATCTAACAATGCGTGGTTATAATAAATATAAATCCTCTGGATCAACTTATGTATGGAAAATAGATAAGGATTTCATCTAATGATATTAAATATCTATGGGCCTTATCCGAAGGTGCAAGGACACTCAGAGGGCGATGGAGAGAGCTATTCTTGGAGGATAAAGATTGCGAGATCGAATCAGAAATGAGGAGATCCGCAGGAGAACCAAAGACATAGCTCTCCGGATAGTCAAGCTGAAGTGGCAGTGGTCAGGGCACATATTTCGAAGTTAAGGCCGTGGAGGCAGAAAGATTCTGAAGTAGTGGCCACATACCGGATGACGCCGCAAAGGAAAGTCCCCCGCAAGGCGACGATCCGATCGACCCCGACGATCTCGTTAAGAACGCGGGAAGCGGTTGGATGCGGTGGCTCAAGATCGGTATGTGTGGAGAACCTTGGGGGAGGCCTATGTCTAGCAGTGGACGTCGTTTGGCTGATATGATGATGAATTGATGATATTTCATCATACCAGCCAAACGACCCAAATTCATATACCTACGCACGCAGATATGGCGCGGCGTGTATTTAGCCACATAATATCCATAAGCTTGTGTGCATAAGATTTCAGTATCAGTTCATAATATTTAAAGTGGATCAATATAGTATGCTTTCGGATTTGACAATGTATGGACGTAATGAATATAAATTCAATGGATCATCTTTTGAATGGAAAACTGAAATTTAATTAATTGTACTGTGAAACCATTAAGTATTGATTGACGGGTATATGTATGTCTTAAAGGAGCCAAATAAATATACAGATTATGGTATACAATTATGCGTTAAATAGTAAGCTAAAATATTCAAACAAAAATACTCAACTAACATAATCCTGGAGGCACATAATATTAACCAGCAGGTCTAATACAATATATAGTTTAGGATTCAAATAAGTACGCACATGTGGCGTATAAAGTGAGCGGCCCGTGGCAAAGTGGCGACCGCTCGAAGCTATCGATTCGCAAGGTTAAGCGGGTTCGTCACCGTCTGGTTTTTAGACAGGTAACCGGCCACAAAAAGACACCCTCCGTGCCTCGGAGAGCACGTTAAGCCGTCGGTTCCAGCTGTCATCGAAAAGATCTTTGACAGTCGTTACGAAGAATTAGTACCCGCGAAAATCCTGACTCTGGTCTAAACCATAGAATATGGCTATCCCTTCAGGTTGCAGAGGTCAGACGGCAGTCGCTCTGTGGAAAAGCTAATATTCTGTCAAATCTGGTTAGACTATAAAGTGAGCGGCCCGTGGCAAAGTGGCGACCGCTCGTCTGGTTTATAGATGGGTGGCCGGACACAAAAAGTCACACCCTCTGTACCTCGAAGAGCACGTTAAGCCGTCGGTCCCAGCTGTCATCAAAAAGATCCTTGACAGTCGTTACGAGGAATTAGTACCCGCGAACATCCTGACTCTGGTCTAAACCATAGAATATGGCTATCCCTTCAGGTTGCAGAGGTCAGACGGCAGTCGCTCTGTGGAAAAGCTAATATTCTGTCAAATCTGGTTAGACTAGAAAGCGGAGCCCGGGCTCCAAGCCGACGGCCTGGATGCAACTGGCATAACGCTCGGAGGATGGTGATGATTTGGCATAATTATTATACAGTATAAATGGAGCCAAATAGTATACAAGAAATGGAAAATATCGGACTTAAATAGTATTTTAATTATCAAGTAGAAATAGGATAATTATAGTGCTGGTAAGAATGTATAAAATGGTTATATCATATAATATTATTATTACACGGAGCAAGTACTGAAGTAACTTGTCCCTGGAACCACATATTTATAATTGTCATGTCTGGATTCAATTAAGGACGCACGCATGGCATATAATTTGGAGCCAAAAAGTTGACGTCGGTGTGAGATATATGGCCGTTACGGATCCAGTTTTGTTCGGAACTTCGGACAAATTTATCACGAATACATCTTAATTTTATTGAATATGTTTGGCAACGTCTTGACATGAATGGCAACATTGTGAAAAAATCAAAAATATATTCCATAGAGCAAATGTTATTCTAGTGCAAAGGTGGATCAAGTAAGGAACGGCAACACCGCGTGATCAACCAAGTCCGCAAACAGTCGTTTATATATATATATATATATATATATAAACAGAAACGTTTTGATCAAGTACTTAAAACTACCAATTTTTTCGTCGAAAAATTACGTAGCGTCGTCGACTTAAAGCCAAAGCGGTAACATATTTTGTAACTTCAAAGTGTCAAATTTCTTGTAATAAAAGCTGGTAGTGCTGGTAGCGCCCGGTCGTGGTTCGCATCAGGATTAACAGTTGGTGCGGGCGTTACGTTTTAAAATAATTTGAAGGTCACAATAATGCATAACATTTTATCCTAACATAAGCCACAGCATATTTTTATATATCCTTTCATTATCTGCGGCATTATCGCACAACTATCTCTGGACGGCGACCTTGACGAAGAACAAAAAATATTACATTCCCAGCTCGTATCCACATATGCAAATAAAATGACACGATCCTAAGTATGTTTATAGTAAAGTGTGGGGTACATTTCAAATGCGTTGGGTGGCATGTGATATTAACAGAAAACGCCAAATATTTGCCGCGGGATAGTATGTTTCCAACACACCGGCGAAATATTGAGAGCACGAGCCACAGAGTGTACATAATAATGTGCCATCTGACTTCCAACAATTAAAATTATTATTATTATTTATTATGATTTTTTATTAAAAACATTATCCTTATAAGTAGTTACATTATGCCCCACAAAACCTTGTAACAGGTTTGACAATATATGTTTTAAATGTAAGACCATAGTAATCCAAAGCGTAATCGAGGATGGAATCTACTAATGACAAATATAAACATCTCAATGTACTAATAGGAACATTATAACTTAAATAATAAAATTTACACAGTAGTATTCTAAGTTTATCACATAAGTGTTCTACATGATGGAGCCATGAAATTGTTTTTTTTATTTAAAAAAAAAGATGTTGTCCACGTATCTTTTCCAAAGCCTGATGGTCTTGGGCCCGATGCTAAGCGCCTTTTCTTCACAGTGTTCCATCCAGATATTAGCCAGTACTGGGGCTACTGGACTCCCCATTGCGACACCATCGATCTGAAGGTAATATTCGCCTTGGAAGAGGAAGTAGTTGCCATCTAAGCAGTGTTTTAGTAGATCAATATAGTTGTGAGGCATATCATTGTCACTCAGTCTGTCCCTCACTACGTCAGAGACAGAGATACCTGCACGCCACGTCGCACCACCACCCTCGACGCGTGTAATCCGTTGTGACATCACTAAAAAACATAGCACATGACCTCTGTAACCCGGAGCATTTGAAGCTAGAGCTAGACCATTTTCAGGAGGTACTTAGGAAGAACGGATACCAGGTACAACGACGACTGACGCGGCCTATCAAGCGCGAAAAACATCCGGCGGTAAATAGACAACCGACCTACATGCCCTACATTAGAGGTGTTACGGATAAAATAGGAGACAAGTTAAAAAACTACTCCATTCCGACCGTATTTACACCAGGGGCCAAAGTATACAACATGGTGGGCACACCAAAGAATGTTCTACCGCTACAAACCCCAGGTGTCTATAAAATCAACTGCAGCTACGGAAGCTCTTACATAGGGCAAACAAAGCGGACTATCGCTGAACGTATAAAGGAGCACATCGCAGCTGTAAAGAACCGTCAAACGAACAAATCGGCGATTGCGGAACATTTATGTACTTCAATCGGGCACCAATCACTGGATTGAATTTCATCGTCCCCAAGTCCTCTCTACGGAATGCCACTTCTACCCAAGAGTTGTGCGTGAAGGGATCATAATCAGAAAACATAAAAATTTCAATCGGGAAGAGGGCTTCAAATCGTCATCGGCGTAGAATCCAGTGATTCGGCTAACAACACCCCACTTTTATGCGCAGTCGGCGAATGTTCTATATACAGACACGGTTAGTGTGTTTTGCGCCGGTACTTCGAAAATAAACAACCCGGGGGTAGAAATAGAATCTTGAATCTTCTACCTCGCACTCGGAGATGTGACATCGCTACACCAGTCAGCTTGCGACCACGTGGCGTGGAACCGTCTCGAAACGTCAAGCAAAATAAGGTATGTAAATACATAATGCATGTTCGCGTTAATTCCCGTCTATATATATATATTCTTAAACATGCAACGCGAGTGTTTAAAAGTTTCTATATTCGTGCCATGCCGACAACGCACTTCTGATTCTTGTGTAGCGGGTGTCAATGAGCCGCGGTAATCGCTTACCATCAGGCAATCTGTCTGGTCGTTTGCCTCTTCCCATAGAACAACTTATAAGAGATTCTTTAAAATTTTAATAATATGCATAATCATGCACATTTGAACAGACACGAAGGCAGTTCTTAATTCAACGAATAGTTCAAACGGTTTTATTATAAAGCTTCTTCTACGGATTATGTAGTTGAAAATTGAAGGCACATTCGAGTGTGTACATAAACAAATGGAGTTAAAATCGCGTAGAAATTCGGTTTAATTTGCCGAGCTGGTCTTTCTGTAGTCAAACATTTTGTTGCACAGGTATTAGTTACACAGGTGATTCTGCAAACCGAAGCTAACTTATACATGCCAAAGTAATTATAACATAGGTTTATCTCGATATGTTTTTTGTTTTGGAGTTTATTTTATACTTTAAGCGATTTTACTACGTTTTAATTTGATACTACATTTGTATATTATGCTAGACTTAACTTTTCAGCATGATCGATATTGATATAAATTTTGTGCAGGTGGATGGCGTTAAGGTGCTACATTTCATTTTAGAATAAAATGTATTATTTATATGTTTACTAGCTGACCCGGCGAACTTCGTACCGCCTAGTAGTCGATTCTTATTACTTTTTTTTCTCTCTGTAAGAACCATCCTCGTACTTCAAGGAATATTATAAAAAAAGAATTAGTGTAATCCGTTCAGCTGCTCCCGAGATTTGCGTTTTTTTTTGTTTTATTGTAATAGGCGTCAAACGAGCAGACGGATCGCCTGATGGTAAGCAATTACCACCGCCCATGTACACAAGCTTCACTAAAGAAGTCACAAGTGTGTTGCCGCCCCTTGGGGTTGGGAAAAGGGATAGGATGAGGAGTGGGATGAGGGAGAAGGAATAGGGCCTCCGGCACTCTCACTCACCGAATGAAACGCAACAGTTTAAGTACTGTTACTTTACGTCGATTTTCTGTGAGAGGGTAGTACTTCCCCGGTCAAGCTGGCCCATTCATGCTGAAATCAGCAATTCTCTACTACCTGTAAACACATGTACAGCTTAGCAACACATTCAGCAATTCGTTTTTATATTATTGATTTTGGGGATTTATTGACTTTGACTGCACGGTTGGTCTAGTGGTTTAAGCGGCCGCCTCGCCGCGTGACACTGCGCCGAGTATTGTGTGTTCGATTCCCACACGAGAACACTTTGAGTAATCCATAAATTGTTGTTTCGAATCTGGTTGTTAATTGTGTCCAATGGTTCTATGTTTGTAAAGTCCCCTGCGACACAGGACTAATTCCTAGTGCGGGAGTGGTCTTAAAAAAGAAATCCGATTGTGACCCAAGACCAACACCCTAGAGCCAAAATCAGTGTAGACATTTTTGCTATAGTTTATTTATTAGCCTGGAAGTCATATGTCACAATTTCTGCCCGATCCCGTGTGAATTTCGGGAAATCGTGAAATGCACCCCTATGGTCCTCAAGGAACATACAAGCCCAAATACAAGGTGCGTTGTCTGTCAGTCAGTTAGTAAAGGAACAATTTTATATATTATACATATTATGATCACGTCAAAAAGCTGTAATATGTCTGCTTGTAACAACCTGCCAGTGTTGAAGACTCAGTAATTTCTTCCACAAAAAAGGCAAGTGTTCCAAACTCGAATCATACATAACAATGTACTCGTATCAGTCGTATCATACTTCCATCACTCTTTATGGCGTACAAAAACATGTCTGTTGCGGAACATTCCCGGCAGACCGACGGAGTTAGACACAGACTTGTTCCAACTTGTAACCACAGTATGATTTACGCTGCATGCTGCATATGTTGATGTGTTTGAAACTTCTACATATTGCATTATGATGCAAATATATTGTTTTAAGCTATTTGGAGGAGATTGAGAGAATTAAGTGAATGGGACAAAGGCAACAGAGAAACAATGGAGGAATAGAAGAAAATAATGGGGTGTGCTGCGTTCACACTCACGCAAATACCGGTATGAAAGTTCATTTGAATGGTCGACTCACTTAGAGAAGGACTAAGCTTCTCTATCTGAAATGACCATACTAAACAAGCTTCCAGCAAGCTACTACTAAACGAATGTGTTATTATTCTGGTAGTTTATTATTCACCAATGTCAGAGATGATCATTTGTTTCATGTTTCATTACGTTTAAGAGTCTGTCTCAATAACTTCATGTGACAGTAGTTTAAGCGGCTGCGTTCTGTGCCCCAGAAAGTTTCTCGAGTGGCGGCCACGCACTGGAAGTCGAAGCAGAGGTAGCAGAGGTAGGTAAGAGCAAGGTGAAACCACGATCTTGTTGCGATCGTGAGCAGCGGTTGGATGCCGGTGACTCAAGATCAGTTCATGTAGAGAGTCTTTAGGAAGCCCTATGTTCAGCAGTGGCCGTTTTACAGCTGATAGCTATGATTATGTATTATGTATGGTACTATAGTTACGAGACTTATTATGTAAGTCTTTTTATACATACATACATAATGTCACGCCTTTTATCCCTGAAGGGGTAGGCAGAGGTGTATTTCTACAACCACTTTTCGCCAGTTATACTTTGGTCCCACGTAATAAGGGGCGAGCCTATTGCCGTACCGGGCACATTTCCAGACTCCGTGCTGCTACTGAGAATTTCGTGACAGAAAAACCAAATAACACTGCCCGACCCAGGAATCGAACCCGGGACCTCCCGATCCCGCGCGCACATTTATGCCGCGAGACCAACGAGGCAGTCGTATAGGGTTTGATGTCGAGTTTTCCGTCTCTACGCAAAGATGGTATTTGCATCGTGTTATCCCTCAGTCGCCTCTTACGACACCCACGGGAAGATAGGGGGTGGTGACACTTGTATTCTATGCCGTCAATCACACGGCTATATATACAGTCTTTTTATTATATACTTATTATGTAAAACTTTTTTGTTGTTCCCGTGTCGGAGGCCGGAGCAACACAATAAAAGTTGGTCACAGCCAATAAATTTTAGAAACAATCTATTGAGATACCTCGTCTGCTTTTTTAAGTGTAGTGTCTAAAATACTGAAATGTTTCTCAGGATAAAGTCACATAAATTAAAATATCGAACGAAGTCTCTACTTTTTTAAGATTACTACGATTGTATTTTAAATAATGAAAAAGCTCAACCGACAATATAAAAACATATAACATACAGAACGAATATCAATGGGTTTGAATTAAACATGAGGTTGGGTAACAACGAAGGAGTGTTTACCCCTGGGAAAGCTGAGTGCAACAGCTCTGTATACTGCAAATAGGCGACAAGTCTTCACAATGAAAAGGGCTGTTTATGATATCCCAGTATCTACTGGCCATTTTAAGGTAATACTATTTTTAATGACGGTATGAGACTTTACACAGTGCCATTTCCGCTTAGAAATAAATATTGTCTTAACATAACAGATATAAATTAATTCGGAGTATAACTTAGGCCGTGTCGCTAAGAATGAAATTACTGGTTTAAAAACAAGATACATATATAAAAATACACATTATCTGTGACATGGCTGTGTCCCCAAAGTGTAACTAAGACTCTTGAGTCACTGCAATTACGCAGAGACGTGGCCTCAATGGCTGTCTTCTACCGCATCTATCACGGTGAGTGCTCCGAAGAGCTCTTTCAACTAATCCCACCCTCTCCTTTCCTATCCCGAACGACACGTGCTGGGTTGAGGTGCCACTCTTACACGGTAGAACAGATACCGTCACGCACCAAACGGTTCGGCGCCTCTTATCTCTGCCGTACCATTAAGATGTGGAACTCTTTACCAGTCCACGTGTTTCCCTCCACCTATGATCCCGGGTCCTTTAAGCGGGGCGTGAAAAAGCTTTACTCAAGGCCGTCAAGGTGAGGGCCATCATGCCATAATGCCATGCTGGCTGCTGGGATGATGTCCATCACTATAGGACTTCACTGACTGCTTAACATCAGGCAGCATGGAGTCAATTTGTCCGGCAGAAAAAAAAAAAAAAAACTAACTCCAAATTGCATGTGCCAATTGACTTGACTTTATCACATGCCACGTTATAAAGACAACTCAATTGGCATCCTTTGAATAAAAGTTAACTAAGTGTAAGTAGAATATTTGGTGATTAAGAGTTATGTCGTGTCAAGGAATCCTGATAAATTTAGAAACGAAAGCGAAAGGATGGAAGCCCGGAATAAAATCTAGTGACATACAGTTATTTCTCTCAGCCCCCAAACTGAACCTTTGAGAAGATAAGAAGTAGTACCAATACAACGTCACTGTTTATTACTTTGAGTACACAGTAACTAAGCATTATAAAAACCATCCAAACTTCACACAATATAAACAACCCGAAAATATTTATCACTCGATCAAATTCAATGTAAACCCACTAAATCTAAATAACAGAAAACGTTGTACAAATTGATACAAATAGCGATACACGTAGGTTTCAATTCGCATTGCGGCAGGATCTATGTAGGCATTAAGCATGTAATTTACCTTTGAATATTTTATAGCGATGTAATATTTGCCAATTAGTATGCATAAGTACTTAGTTCTCATCTACCTATATTGTGTGGGCCGTGCGAAATTGGTTTATTGTTCGATTAAGCATTTTAAATAGCATTTTACAGTCCAGTAAGGTATCAATGCATTTGTAAAAGAACAATGGCAGATCTCCATACATTTAAATGTCTGAAATTAAAATGAAGCGAACAGTAAAGAAAATTATATCAAAAAAATTGTCGTAAGTAACAGAGTCTATAAATGATTCTATTTTCACTCAGGAAAGATGGAAAAAGAAGATATCGGTGTTTGAATTTTCAGTTAAGAATGAACAATGTAGGTAAAAGGTTATAGTTATAGTATGAAAGTTAAACAGTGTAGGTAGGTACGTTTGAATTATCAAATGACATAATGTCAGATTGACATCAAAACGCGGAAGTATTTTGTAGCATCTAACTGTCACAGTCAAAGACAAAAGCAGAGCCGCACATTTTAAATCGATTTTATGTGAAATCGATACAACATTAAAACGATGCTGTGACGTTTTTATTTGATTTAAACGTTGGTTTGCTTCAAAAATATTAGCTTATTGATATAATGTTGATTAAATATTAAATAACTGCATTTTAAACCAAACCAACTCTTTATAGACTTGGTTTGGTCGATCGTATCGATTACTTATTTAATAATCGATACGGATATAGCACTCACGTCTATTCCTGTCACACCATTGTCTATGGCAACAATCAAATAATAAAGTATTCGTTATCAATTGGAATGCTTTTTATCATCATAAAATACTCCAGCTTTAACGAGACAAAGTGAAAATATTAAAAATCGTAGAAAAAAAAAACAATTTGTTTTGTTAATATGAAGTTTAAGGTCGCCAGAAAAAACCCAGACCAAATTCTGCCATTGTTCTTTAACATTTTGATCGCCACAGCATTTTGTGGTCAAACGTTTGAAAAAACGTATGTGATAAAACAATTATGTTTATCGGCTATGATTATGACTGTGATAGACATAAGGATACATAATGTGACGGCCGGTGTCATGCCAAGCTGTCATCACTACCGTTGCCAACAAGGAGCAAGTACATATGGAGGGATAGCTTTAAGCATAATCAAGAAACCTATCGTTATTTCTTTTTACTTGTAGGAAATGTCATATGTGTAACCGAGACAGATGTATTGTATTTATTACCTCTTGAAATACTCATGTCGCAATGTTTTCAAAAGAAGAAATGACTGTCAATAGTGATGTACTCATGCATTAATCTTTGATTGGTATTGGTATATAATTCGGTATGTAGAGACAAGATAAGCATTTGATTAATTAATATGACAGAACATTTGACAGAACTTCAACCACTTATATTGTAAATTTACCTACATTTTGTATTTGTATCTCAAATAACCATTATGCTACAATATCCTTTTTATTAATAAATCATTATTATTATTATTATTAATATACCAGTAGTATATTATTTTACGAGCTTTTATTTAGATACTTAGGTGCCACAAACAAACAAATACTGTAAAAAGAGAGGTAAGATATGATTACTGTCTTGAGGAGACTTGTCTTATGTCCAGCAAAGATAGTATTTTGGCTGAAATAATAATGCAATATTAATCGTAAATTAAAATTTTCTCATAAAATTACGAAGTTGGAAATCGAATTGACAATGTCCTTCGCGAAGCTCCTCTCCTACCGCTTATTCACAGGAAGAATTCAAGTATCCACTTCGAACTGGTGGTCAGAGTATAATTTATCCACCTCTATGATGATTCGCTTTTCAGAAATTTCCAAATAATATAAAGTACTTGCATTACAATAAAATGAAGTTTTGTCTAAACCGTACATTTGGTAATATTTATTCTGATTCTGATTCTTTGTGACATTGTGTATTGGAAAATAATTGAAATAAAGTCAAAATAGTCAAAATCATTTATTTATTCCACAAAGTGACGCACACGATAACCGGCAGGTGTGATACTATATGTTACATATATATGTTACCAAAATGGGATGTACATGGACGGAAACAGTTAACATTTACGAACAATATTTTCATCCTGAGTTTCAGAAGTGCAAGCCATGTTCTCTCTTGAAGCCTTATTATTGCTTCTAAAAATAAGGTTTCGTTATTTCGGACATTTCTGAAAATTACAACACAAATCTGTTACGGATATACATATATGTATATATGATTACTATAGCATATTTTAACAGTTGCAATGTTGGTATATATTGATTGATAAAAATATAAGTAATAATAATAAAGTAGAAGTACAAACCTCAGTATTAGATATCTGGATAGTAAAATTGTAGGCACAGCATAAGAATGCAAAACTTTTCTTTGAAATCCTTCTTGATAACAAGCAGACGCAAAATCAAGCCGACAAAGTTTAGAAGAATTGGACTGTTGCCATTCTCCCTTTCTCATATTTCGGACCCAATTTAGTTTCAAACCTTCATTGTTTGGAAATCTACAAAAAATCACAATTAATAACAAATTATTCAAATTATAATCTTTCAGAAACTGGTTTTCTAACTGACAATTGTATTACAACACTATCCTCATATTTTTTATCGAAATATTTCTATTATATTTATTTCATTGTGACTAATGGAATAAAAATATGTGTCAACGGTGGTCATTATCTTTATCTTTAAGTATAAGCTTTACAAATATCATTGTAGAATTATTACGGCAGATATACAATTTTACTTATTATGACTTACCGGTGTTAAGATATTTTTTGACCATTTTCGGTCAATAGTCCCATTCGGCTTTTACATCCGACGGCATTACAAACTATGGTAATATTTTAATGTTTAGAAGTGATCATTTCTTCAATTGTAATATTTTGTAGCAATTAAAATTGCAGTTTATTTCGACACGGCTTTCACTCCAGCTGGACGAACATCGACATGACATATCATTTTTTTTGGCATATGTCATTCAAGGCTGTATAAAAGCTCTATGGCTATCACACTCGAACATATGCAGTTCTGTAATTAGAGAGAAAAGAGACGCATATACGATTTCTACTCTTTTTGAAATGCTCCCTCCATATGTACTTGCTCCTTGGTTGCCAAGGACTACTGACGTCTACACGACAAACTAGCCGGTCATCACACACAATAATTTATTAGCAAAGAGGTTTGAAGACTATTTTATTATTTGGAAATGAGTTTTTAGTTCGATGACGTATACACTCTGTCAAGTGTTCGCCAAATTCACCAGTCATTGACAACAAGGCGATGGCCGTACGGATAACACATTCCGTTCACGTTCTGAAGGCGTGGGTTCAAATCCCAGTCATAACAGTTATGTGGATTATGGTTTTTATGAAATTTGGAAAATGTTTATGAATATTTGCCAAATATTTAAAAAAAAGATTATATAAATATTTCAAGTAAAAATTAGAAAATTCTAGAAACTTCAGGAAGGAATGGAAAGGTTAAAAAGAGACAGGAGATAGAAAAACAATTAAATTATGAAATGACGATCGAAATTAGTGAATCTAGAACATTCCTAGGGGTACATAAGGCGGTGTAGACGCGCTGAGCGCCAGTTAAAGTTGAAAAGTGGTAAAGTGAAGAAGTAAAAGGAAGAAAGAAGAAGAAGTAAAATAAAGTGAAGTGAAAGTATAGTGCAGTAAAGTGCAGTGAAGTACAGTGAAGTGCAGTGAAAAGTGCAGTGCAAAAGACGCTAGTGTTGGTGCTGTCCGCGTCGAAATTAAACGGCGCGTCGTGTGTGAAGTCGAATAAAGTGTCATCAGTGCTACTCGGTGTTTCCTTCCAATCCCGTTACCCCGTCCGTAACAATTGGTGTCAGAAGTGGGATTGGAAGGATCAAAGATGCCACTCATGCCGAGGGAAGGGCCTACGACACGTGCAAGGGCTGCCGCTCAAGAGCTAGGCGACTCTAGCCAGGAAGTTGTGAGCAGGGATGCTCCTTCGCAAGCAAGCGGATCTGAAGGAGGGGTATCTACGTCCGCAAGCGCAGCTAACCTTATATCTCTCGCAAACCTCGCAATAATAATCCAGCAAAACTCGCAGCAGCTTAAATCCGAACTCCAGCAAAACTCGCAGCAGCTTAAATCCGAACTCCAGCAAAACTTGCAGCTGCTACAATCTCAGCTTAGCGAGATAATGGAAAGCCAGGATGAGATTCGCCATTATATATCGGAGAACGCTCGTAAGGTCACCGAGATGGAGATGTGTATCGGTGAAGTGCAATCTCGCATGGCTACTATAGAGGAAGAGATACAGTCCTGCAAGGCGGCAGTGTCGGAAGAGGTGCAGTCCCGCATGGCATCAGTATCGGATGAGATGCACAGCCGCATAGAGGAGGAGTTCAGGAGGATTAAGGCCAACGTTCCTTCAGTCGCAGTCACCTCATCAGGTGCTGGTAATTTCAAAGTGCCTTCTTTCGATGGTACCTCATCCTGGGAGGCGTACAGGATGCAGTTTGAAGCCGCTTCTTCTAGTAACCGTTGGAACAGTGAGCAGGCCAAGACTGCACTCGCTCTGGCTTTACGCGATGGTGCAATATCAGTGCTACAGTCTGTGGGGAAAGACGCCATATATGAACAGCTCATCGAGGCTCTTGAGTCCAGGTATGGAGAGGCGCATTTGGAATTTGTATTCCGTGCTCAGTTGCGTAATCGCTGTCAGCGCCCTAACGAGTCATTGCAGCAGTGGTCTCTAGAAGCAGAGAAGATGGTAGGAAAAGCTTACCAGTCTGCACCCCCGGCACAAGTCCAAAGCATGCGTCTCCAGGCGTTCATTGATGGCATTTATGACGACGAGGTCAGGTCTGCCGTTCGTCTGAAGCACCACGACAACGTTAAGGATGCTTTAGCGCATGCTCTGGAAGTGGAGGCTGTTCGTCGAGACATTAAGGGTGGACGAGTCCGAGTTGTGACCGCAGAAATGCAGCGAACAGACCGAAGATTTGTCCCAAAATGTTATAGATGCAGGGAACCAGGACATTTCAGCAGTAGCTGTCCAAAACCTAAACGTAACACTGACGCTACTGTTCAAACGTCAGAACACAACCAGGAAAACTAATTCCAGCCAGGGCTGCGGGGCAAGCGTTGGCCGGTAGACGAAAAGCCCCTAAAGTTTGTATCTGACAAAGCACGGATGGGAACAGCTTAACCATTGATGGAGTGGTCAATGGCGTTACCTGTTTGCTGACCTTGGACACCGGTGCGTCACGAACTGTTATAGGGACTCATCTCATAAGAAAGAATGGGAAGATTCTAAAACAGTAAATTCGACCTCGACTAACAACGGCTACCGGCCAGCACATCCCAGTCAAGGGAGAGCAAATGGTGGCTTTCAAAGTAGGTGACAAATTATATTGGCAAAAAGCACTGATTGCAGATATCGTCGACGACTGCATTGTTGGGCTAGACTTCTTCAGAGATCACCAATGTAGATTGGATATTAAGTGTGGTATCCTCAAGTGTGGAGACGTAGAGATTCCAATGAGAGGTGGAGGCACGAGAAAGGTTTTGTGCCTCAAGGAGAGTAAGCTCGCACCTAGGTCACAGACATTTGTTCCTGTCACATTACCTGCCACTTCGAGTCAGCGACGATGCATTATGATAGAAGACAATGGAGATAACAATCCATGGTTGCCAGCATGTGTAGTAGTTGCTTCTTCACAAATGGCTGTTATACCTATCCTAAATTTAAGTGACGAAGAAAAAGTTTTGAAAATGGGTTCTGAGATAGGAGAGTCCGTAGAAGTCGCTTGGTTACGAAACTGCCAGGAAGCCAAGAGTCTGGCTGAGACTAACGGTAACGTGGATAGTGTTTTAAAGGGTTGCAAAGACGATCTAACAGAAATCGAAACAGAAAAAGCAAAACAATTGCTGACACAATACGTCGACATTTTCTCAAAGAACGACGGTGACATCGGAAAGACAGGAGTAGTAAAACACACCATCAATACGGGGAATGAACAACCGATCCGTCAACGCCCACGACGTCTACCTTTTGCCATGGAGAAGGAGGTAGAGGATATGATTGAAGATATGAGGAAAAACGGGGTTATTGAGCCATCGACTAGTCCGTGGTGTTCGCCGGTGGTATTGGTAAAGGAAAAGGATGGATCGACTAGATTCTGTATTGACTACCGAAGATTGAATGATGTAACCAAGCAAGACAGTTATCCTTTGCCTAGAATAGAAGACACGTTAGACACATTATGCGGAATTAAGTGGTTCACAACAATAGACCTAAAAAGTGGTTACTGGCAAGTGGAAATGGACCCAAAAGACAAGGAGAAGACAGCTTTTTCAATGGGCAGAGGGCTTTGGCATTTCAATGTTATGCCTTTCGGATTATGCAACGCACCAGCTACTTTCGAAAGGTTAATGGAACACATCCTTACCGGGCTTTTAGGGGAAGCTTGTCTGGTGTATCTCGATGACATAATTGTAATGGGACGAGACTTTGATGATCATCTCACGAAGCTAGAAAGTGTACTCAATAGATTGAGAAATGCAAATCTGAAGCCCAGTCTTAAAAAATTTTCATTTTTCAAGCGACAAGTTAACTACTTGGGTCATGTCGTCTCTGAAAAAGGCATCGAGAAGGACCCTGCCAAGATTTCGGCGGTTAAAGATTGGCCCATGCCTAAGGACAAGACGCAGGTGCGCTCATTTATGGGGCTTTGCTCTTATTACAGACGTTTTGTGAAGAATTTCTCGAGCATCGCAAAACCGTTACATGAGCTGACGGAGCAAAAACGACCATTTAATTGGGATGAAAAATGTCAAACTGCTTTCGAGGAGTTGAAGACGCGTTTATGTGAAGCACCAATTCTTGCATATCCCGACATCAATGGGGAATTTATTGTTGACACAGACGCAAGCAATGTGGGCATTGGTGGAAGTCTTTCCCAGAGACAAGGAGACCAGGAGGCTGTTATTGCCTACTTTAGCAAATCCCTGTCTAAACCTGAAAGGAACTACTGTACCACACGAAAGGAGCTTCTATCGGTAGTGAAAACTCTCCAGCATTTTAAAAAGTACCTGATCGGAAGAAAATTCCGGATCCGGACGGACCACGCAGCTCTTAAGTGGCTTTTACAGTTTAAAAATTGTGAGGGCCAGGTAGCTCGATGGATTGAACAACTTCAAGAGTACGATTTCGAAGTTGAGCATCGTAGCGGAAAATCTCACGGTAATGCTGATGCCTTATCAAGACGTCCTTGTGATAAGAACTGCAAGTATTGCGTACGACAAGAAGGAAAAGAGGAAGCTGCCGTCAAGGTAATCAGAACGGATACCATCGACGGGCCATGGAACAGGGAGTTCATTATTAAATCCCAGGAAGAAGATAAAGATTTAAAACCGATACTGGAGCGGCTAAAGAATAACTCTCTTCGGCCAGAATGGAGTGAGGTGGCTGATACTAGTACCGTGACGAAAAGTTATTAGGCGCAATGGAACAGCCTAATAATACAAGATGGACTACTTTGTCGAAAATGGGAAAGTGCTTCTGGAAGAGACAGTTATCTTCAAACAATAGTGTCAAAATCAATGATTCCTGAAGTTTTGCGAGTTTGTCATGATGGCCCATCTGGCGGACATCTTGGAGTGCGAAGAACCTTAGTGAAGATTCGTCAACGTTTTTATTGGCTGCACTGTAGGGAAGACGTTGAAGACTGGTGCAGGAAATGCGTTAAATGTTCTTCAGTTAAAGGGCCGCAAACTCGGAGCCGCGGAGCACTAAATCTGTACACTGTGGGAGCTCCTTGGGAACGTGTTGCTGTGGATATAGCTGGACCATTTCCGTTGACAGAAAGTGGTAATCGCTACATTCTGGTGGTAATGGATTATTTCACGAGATGGCCAGAAGCTTTTGAAGTCCCCAATCAGGAAGCAATTACAGTTGCGACAAAATTAGTAAATTAAGTATTTTGTCGATATGGTTTACTGTTAGAAATCCACAGCGACCAAGGGAGAAACTTTGAATCTCAACTCTTTCAAGAAATCTGTAAGATGATGGGGATCCACAAAACTAGAACAACTCCGTATCACCCTCAATTGGATGGAATGGTGGAGAGATTTAACCAGACATTGGAGCGCCATCTTGCTAAAGTAGTCGATAGCCATCAGAGAAACTGGGACGAATATATCCCACTATTTCTTCTGGCTTACAGAACCGCAGTACATGAAAGTACGGCAACAATCCCGGCACGAACAAATTTAGGAAGGGAATTACGACTTCCAGTAGACCTCCTTGCTGGATGTCCTCCGGGAACGCCTAGCTGTGTTACTGATTATGCATGTGAATTAAGAAGAAAGCTCGAAGAAATTCATGAACACGTTAGAAAAGAGAATTTACAAGCGGGAGTAAGAATGAAGACTCGATATGACAGTGGCGCAAATGCAAGAGAATTCGAAGAGGGAACTTTGGTGTGGCTTCATAATCCGGTCCGATGTAAGGGAAAATCTCCCAAATTACAGCCAAGCTGGGAAGGACCATATACTGTGATAAAGAAAATTAACGACGTAACCTACAGAATTCGGAAGACACCTAGAAGTCCACTGAAGATTGTTCATGTGGATAGGATAGCAGTATATCATGGATCCAACAATGCTCGGGACGAGCATGTCTTAGAGAGGGGGTAGTGTGAAGGCCGGAGTCATGCCAAGCTGTCATCACTACCGTTGCCTAGGACTACTGACGTCTACACGACAAACTAGCCGGTCATCAAACACAATAATTTATTAGCAAAGAGGTTTGAAGACTATTTTATTATTTGGAAATGAGTTTTTAGTTCGATGACGTATACACTCTGTCAAGTGTTCGCCAAATTCACCAGTCATTGACAACAAGGCGATGGCCGTACGGATAACACATTCCGTTCACGTTCTGAAGGCGTGGGTTCAAATCCCAGTCATAACAGTTATGTGGATTATGGTTTTTATGAAATTTGGAAAATGTTTATGAATATTTGCCAAATATTTAAAAAAAAAGATTATTTAAATATTTCAAGTAAAAATTAGAAAATTCTAGAAACTTCAGGAAGGAATGGAAAGGTTAAAAAGAGACAGGAGATGGAAAAACAAATTTAAATATTTCGAATAAAGATTAGAAAATTCTAGAAACTTCAGGAAGGAATGGAAAGGTTAAAAAGAGACAGGAGATAGAAAAACAATTGAATTATGAAATGACTATCGAAATTAGTGAATCTAGAACATTCCTAGGGGTATATAAGGCGGTGTAGACGCGCTGAGCGCCAGTTAAAGTTGAAAAGTGGTAAAGTGAAGAAGTAAAAGGAAAAAAGAAGAAGAAGTAAAATAAAGTGAAATGAAAGTATAGTGCAGTAAAGTGCAGTGAAGTGCAGTGAAGTGCAGTGAAGTGCAGTGAAAAGTGCAGTGCAAAAGACGCTAGTGTTGGTGCTGTCCGCGTCGAAATTAAACGGCGCGTCGTGTGTGAAGTCGAATAAAGTGTCATCAGTGCTACTCGGTGTTTCCTTCCAATCCCGTTACCCCGTCCGTAACAATAAAATAGGTAGGTATCCTATCTACAAATTGTATTTCATATTTTGCGTTTTGTGTCAGTTTAATACTGTGTTTAGTGCTACTTTTTTACCGAATATCACCATTAAGGTCGTGGCAAACTGTAACTGCATCTTAACAGCGCAGCTGCAACACGACGCTGTATCGAAGGGTACTTTTAAGCGCCCTGACCATCCGTCATTGGCACTGAATACAGATTTACATAGAAGCGCATTTGTCAACGATTTTGTGTGCCGATTCCAAGTGGCGACTGTCGCCAGTGAAGTTCGTAGTTGGTGCCGTTGGCGGCGCTGGCCTCGTTCTACGTCTCTCTTGTTCTCGTAGTTAAGATACACAGGAGGAACGTTGGTCTTTCTTTCTCTCGTACAGACAGCTGTCACAGCGCGACTGCCACGCCGCCAAGCGGCAATTTGGGTCACAGAAAGTTTGTCTTAAGAGCGCTATAAAGAAATGCGCCTCTATGTAAATATCTGAGGTCTTTCTCAATGGTATTTAATTTTGACATTATGAAACATCTTTGAAAACATTTCATAACGTCGAATTTGAAGGACAATTTAAATGCCAAATTATTCGATGGGTAGATGTGGTGCTGCAACGGTGCCTGCATGGCATGTAAGTACCATGACCTAAAAGTAAGTTTGTCCATAAAGCAACAAAGTCAAAGTCAAAATAAAAAATCATTTATTCATCTACAATCTACGTGACGCTTATGAACGTCAAATTTTTAAAGGAAATTAATAATGCTTCTACATTTACATTTACTGCCCATTCGCAAAGCAATAGGTAGAACCACGAGAAAAAACGGGCAATAAAACACGTGGCCACTCTTTTTAATCGCCAGTGTTGTTTTGGTCGGTTGGTTCGGCGATCCACCGAAACCGTAGGTTCTAGGCGATTTGGATAAAATGGACTGTATCTAAAGGAAGAGGATGTAGGATTGGAATGGGAGAGATGATTGTGAGTGCGCGGAAGGCGTGTCCCTCCTTCGGGAATGGGAGACAGGAACGGAAATATGGTATCGCTCGCACTAGACCAGAATGGAACGATTGACGTTGATGCGATTAGTTATAGATAGGAAGGTAGATGGCGCTACCATATCCCCCCGGCCCTAAAGGGTTGCCTTTAAAAAAAATAGAATTGAACTTAGCTATGTTGGGTGTACTACGCAAAACCCATCAATAGGCTAAGACAGCGATATGACAATAAAATTAATCTAAATTAACTTTAGCGAAAACTACAAACGCAATAATAGCGAAAACTACTAACTAAATACTTAAACTAAGAGGTAGATCCAACTTCAGGCTAGATCTCACTGAGTTGGAAGCGGACAGAGACGTACAACAGGGCGCACGTAACTCCCTTTAGCGGTTTTCATGGTAACAACGCGGGTTGATCAGTGCTTCGACTTGTGCAGAGACAGTTACAGGCTCTTCGTAAGAGAGGATCTGTTGTCCTATAACCTTGAAGAGATGCGTTTTAATTACTTTGACCATGCTTTCCCAACATCCACCGAAATGTGGTGATGCTGGTGGAATAAACTTCCAGTCAATATGATCTATGGAAAATTCTTCCTGAAGACGAGTACGATAACCCGCGACGTGATTGAAACAAGTAGCTGGAACAAGTGCAATCAATTTACTAACGCGGTTGGCGACAAAAGTCTGCCAGCGGTGAAGAGAAGAATGAATCCAAGCGAGCACTACTTTGGAGTCGGAAAATGCGTATATTTTCTTAATAGGGTAGTGGGGCAAAACTGTGTCTTGAACCTTGCGGAGCAACTGAGACAGCAGAAGGGCCGCGCACAACTCCAGTCTCGCAACTGAAATGGTTTTAACAGGCGAGACCCTAGACTTGGCACAAACTAACTGCACCGAGAAGTTAGAACCAATTCGGACTTGCAGATATACGACTCTGCCGTAAGCACGCTCGCTGGCGTCAGCGAAACCTATTAAGTTGATGGTACATCCATCTACCAACCCAAGATGACGCGGAATAGTAACTTGATTGAGCGCGGTAAGCTCAATACAAAACTGGCCCCAAGCGGCGACGATATGGTCAGGGGGTGTTTCATCCCACTCACACTTTGATAGCCAAAGTTCTTTTGTCAAGAGCTTGGCGTACAAAATTGTGGGAGCCACAAAACCCATTATGTCCCATAGTCGAGCCACTGTAGACAGCATAGTGCGTTTGGTGCACTTATCATCTGGCGGTGAGACATCAAACCGAAAACTATCACAGGATTTGTCCCAGCGTAAACCGAGAACTTAATGCGGTACAGACTTCTCAAACTCAATGTCTGGGGAAGCTTTATGAGAATCTGGTATGCGTGCGAGAACCTCCTTAGAGTTGCTTGTCCATTTGACAAGATCAAACTGGCCTCGCTTGAAAAGCTGAATGAGCTCTTCACAAAGCGAAATTGCAAGCGGAGCGGGTATGACACTACAGGCAGTGTCACCCATATACAAAGCGGAAGTGGCAACAGCCGCTGCGGCGAGAAAGTGATCGCCTTCATCAGCGATCAACCGGCGAACAACTCGTAACGCGTGATATGGGCTAGACTTGAGTCCAAAACAAACACGATTGAACTGATACACAGATAAAGGTTCTTTCTTGTCAAAACGATAAAAGATCCGTTGAAATCTACGGTCAGATTCGCGAACGCCGATATTGAGAAACATTTGGCGGCAATCAGCTGATAGAGCGATTTGGAAAAGACGAAACTTTATTATGATGTTAAATAAATCACCCTGTAGATTGGGGCCGGCATGCAAAATGTCATTGATCGACTGACCCGATGTAGTCTTACAACTAGCGTCTAAAACCACACGAAGTTTAGTAGAGGTTTTATCTTCGCGAACTACGCCGTGATGCGGGATATAATATGAGGGCAGAGAGTTGCCCTCCTTGTTTACAACTACACTCAAAAAACCTTTATCTATATAGTCATTATAGGCGCTGCGTAACTTAGGTGATGCATCAAGTTTACGTTCCAAACAATGGAAACGTCTGAGCGCAGCACCGTACGAGTCGCCTAACGAATAAAGGTCACCACAGAATGGCAACGCCACAACGTATCTGCCACTGTCGTCACGAACAGTGGTAGTGCAGAAATGTCCTTCCCACTCGAGATCTTTACGGCTCAGCGAGGGCGGTGCGGTAACCTCTTCCAGCTCCCAAAATCGCTTGAGAAGAGAGTCAATATTGTTTTGAAGAACAGAACAACAGCAAGACGTAACGTATTGAGAAGTATGTAATGTAGGTACGGTACCCATAATCACATACCCAAATACCGTCTCAATAGCGGGCGGTAAGTTATTTTACTCACTACGTACCACTCTAGTTAGTAGCAAGTGCGGGAATATTGCGGCTCCGATCAAAACATCAATGTCTGCCGGATTCGCAAACTCCGAGTCCGCCAGCGGCAATGACTCGAGGTGTGTGAGAAGCGATACGTCCACATTAGCGTTTGGCAATGTGTCCGTAATACGCTCCACGATAAGCGAAGAAATGTTAAAATTTATGTCCCTATCAAAACGCGAATGTATTTTAATATCTACGGAACCCTTGCAATGTTTTTCTGATCCGTCTATCCCTCAGATTATTGAGTTCGTATTTTTAAAGTTATTCCATAATCCGAGGCGTTTGAACAATTCTAACGTTATTAAATTGGTCTGAGATGCGTTATCTAGCAGACAACGTACCATGTGCGGCGACCCGTTAACATCATAAATGATAACTTGCGCTGTCGCTAACAGAACAGTCTTAGACGCCATACATGGCGGCCTAGCATTGCTCTGATCACTACAAGCGCGCGAAGGCTGTCCGCGCGTGCGTGCCGCCCGCGCAATGGATGTCGTACACAACGATATCTCATTCTGAGGCGTGAAGTGGGAAGTCACCGTGGCCTTCACCTGCGACGTAAGTGTGTCAAGGTTAGCGGCTTGGCTTGACAACGAGTAATCTTTATCGAAATGTAGCAATGAATGATGTTTTTTATTGCATAAGCTTTGTCTTGCTAGAACAATTATTTGTTTTATGTTTTATGCTTAAGCAATTAATGCAAGCTTTGTTATCCTTTACGCATTTAAAACGAGCGGTTGGATTAAAGGTGGGACACTTGTATAAATCGTCGTGCACCACATTCCTGCACAGACACTTCTGTGAATTATTACTATTAGATTCTGAACATGTTACGTAAGATTGTGGATTAAGGACCGAGTTATTATTACTATTTTGCGATTTATTCAACCTTTGTTTGTTGCTGTTAGTGTTAGACGGGCCAGGTGAACCAGACTGCGTATTATGAAATATTCGACACTGATCTTTGATGAACGAAATAAAACTATCTGGTGTAGGTATTTTATTATTGCGTTCCGTCATCTCGAATGCGCGAATTGTATCAGTGTCAAACTTTTTTAAAGCGAGTTGAAGCAACATAAAGTCGGAAAGATCTTCTAGTTTTAAGCTCCTAAGAGAATAAACCGCGGTTACGAAGTTATCAATAAACAGCTGGAAATTCGCGTCAGACGCGTTGCCGGACAGTTTGAGATTTAAAGCTTGGTCAAAGTAAGTAGCCGCTAGGACGCGCGTGTCTTGATATCTATCAAGTAGCCGCGACCAATCCGCGGAAGGCGTGCCCCTCCTTCGGGAATGGGAGACAGGGACGGAAATATGGTATCGCTCGCACTAGACCAGCATGTAACGATTGACGTTGTTGCGATTAGTTATAGATAGGAAGGTAGATGGCGCTACCAATGGTACATATTTTGTTTTGTAAGGAGCTGCAACTGTTTCACATTGTAATTAATTACTTGTAAATAGTAAATAAGAACATACATAACACTTAAACAAATATGTAGTTACTAAATTAAGTGCTGTAGTAGTCTTCAAATGTGAATCTTGTGTAACAGGAGCATCCACTTACGCTTTATAATGTAGGCAACTCGCGATCATGTTCAGAACTATGGTGGAAAAGTATGTTACAGAAAGTGGCGGTATATGAATACACGAAAATTACAAAAACGTTAGTATCCAGCCCATGATAACGAGTTACCTTCATCTAAAACTGTAGCAAATTTTAATAAAATTTGTGGAACAACAATGAAAATGTAAATGTAGTAAGTTGAATGACCTAATAATGCATGAATATTAAATTAATAGAACTAAAGATATTATATAAAAAAAAAACTGAAAATTAAGGTATCTATATAAATTAAAAAAATCAAGAGTTGGCTATTGTAAGTGACCATCTATCCTTATCACTGAAATAATCATTAATGGTATAATAACCTTTCCTAATAAGGCAGTCTTTTATTTTACTTTTGAACGTACTAAATGGCAATTCTAAAAGACTAATTGGTATTTAATTGTATATACGAATACCTAGCCCTACAAAAGAATTATTAACTTTATGTAAACGATGATAAGGGGCATATAACTTATACCTGTTTCGAGTATTTATGTTATGTTCATCACTTTTTGTAGTAAATAAACCTATATTTTGCCTAATATACAATATATTAGCAAATAAAAATTGCGAGGCTATTGTAAGAATCCCTATAGACTTAAAGCGTTCCCTAAGAGTATCTTTTGCACCTAACATGTATATTGCTCGTACCGCTCATTTCTGTAGAACGAAGATATTCTGAATATCCGCAGCTTTGCCCGATAACAAAATACCGTAGGACATGACACTATGAAAATAGCTAAAATAAACTAGACGAGCTGTGTCATCATCAGTCTAACTTTTTTGACAGCATACGCAGCAGAGCTGAGCTTACCTGCAAGACATGCTATATATGCACCCCATTGTAACTTATTATCTAGTGTAATGCCTAGAAACACTGTCGAGTCAACTGTATCAAGTTCCTCCCTATGTAGCCTTATATTAGGTCCCAGTTGTCTAACGTTAGGTAAAGAAAATTTAACGCATTTAGTCTTTTTAGAATTAAGCACTAGGTTGTTTGCTGTAAACCATTGTGTAACCTGTATAAGTGCATTATTTACATCATCAAATTGATTCCTATTCCTATCTACTTTAAAAATAAGTGACGTATCATCTGCAAAAAGTACGACATCACAGATATTTTTAAAATAAAAAGGTAAGTCATTAATATATACAAGGAATAGATAAGGACCTAAAATAGAGCCTTGTGGAACGCCTAACTGTATAGGTAATTTAGAGGATGTAGTCCCATTTACATCGATGCACTGAAATCTTTGCCGCAGGTACGACTCGACAACACAAAGTGCGGTTTCCTCTACGCCGTAGTGGCGGAGCTTACCCAATAGTGTGTCGTGATGAACGCAATCAAATGCTTTTGAGAGGTCACAGAATACTTCGATAGCATTTTTGGATGACTCCCAAGCATTATAAATGTGTTTTATGAGAGCAACACCCGCATCAGTAGTGGATCTACCTTTAGTAAATCCGTATTGATCTAGCAGGCTATTTAAATTAAAGTGTCTTAGTAGCTGCTTTAATAAAATTTTATCAAATATTTTACTAAATACCGGCAAGATAGAGATGGGTCTGAAGTTATTTACGTCATTTTTACTGCCAGATTTGAATAAAGGTATGATTTTACTTAATTTCATCAAATCTGAAAATACGCCTAAGTCAAAATATTGGTTAAAAATTATAGAGAGGTAAGGCGCAACAGTCTCAACTATAGTACCTAAAATTTTAATTGAAATGCCCCAAAAGTCGCCGGTATTTTTAATATTAATTGAATTATATGCGATCAATATATCTCGCGGGGTAACGTGCTCGAATCTAAACACGCTCTTGCATTCAGATACACTGCTAAGCAAAAAATTTCCAGCGTCTAAAGATGATGATTGTAAAGAGCTAGTAGTTGTTAAAGGTATGCTCGCAAAGAAACTATTGAACATATGCGCTACTTGAGTTCAATTGGTGACTAATCAATTGTTTTCTTTTAGTTCAAATTGGTTTTCCCGTGGTCGTGCTCTTTCTGTTTCATTATTTATAATTCTCCAAGTTTCTTTAATTACATTTGTTGAATGCTTAATTTTGCTACTAATAAATTTAGATTTTGCCATAACACAAACTTGTTTAAAAATTTTTGAGTAGTTTTTTACATAATTTAGAAAAGGTGTGTCAAATCTATGTTGTTTCATACCATATAATTCAAATAATTTGGCTCTACTTCTGTATATACCTATAGTGGCCCACTGGTTAAAAGATCCGGTAGTACACTTTAATATGACAGTTTTACTCTTGAAAGTATCTTAAAACTCATTATTTACTATTCCAAAAAGTGAATTATAAATTGTATTTGGGTTTTCTGAGTTCAAAATTGAGGGATTGAGTTTAGCGATAATATTTTTTTTTTAAACGTATACGACGATTGGTAGTTTGAGGCCTACATTCTACTGTATGTGATTTATCATATGTTGTACATGAAAAACTAGCTATCTGTCCACGGTGATCAGAAGGAAGAGAACTAATAACTACTGGGTTTTTAGCAACACAAGAACTAAATATGTTATCCAAACAAGTAGAAGATGTTTCAGAGACTCTAGAAGGTTCACAGAATAAATTACTTAAATTAAATGACTTAAAAAAGATTCAGAAATCTAGTACACTGTGAAGAATTCTCTAAAATATTAATATTAAAATCACCACATACTATAATATTCTTATGACTACATACCTATAATTTTATTAAGAGCATCTTCCATAACAGTCTCAAATAGATTATAATCACTAGAAGGGGGTCGACATACACAAATTATAATATATAAGTCTAGTTCCACACAGGACAACTCAATAGTACGCTCAATAGACAAATTTACAATATTCTTACGTTTTTTGCATTTAAATAAATTTGAAGTCATTATGAGAGAACCGCCTCTAATAGCCTGCTTTCTTATATACGAACTCTGCACTGTGTAATATTCATTTATAACAATAACCTCATGGGTGCTTAACCAATGTTCAGTTAAGCACAAAACATTAACCTCATATTTTTCTAGAAATAAACTTAACTCTAACTCTTTGCCAAATAGGCCCTGCATGTTTTGATGTACTATATTCAAATACTGCAGCCTAACAGTTGTCCTATCTTGGAGTTTAAATCACAAGATGTGACAATAAAAACGTTGTTAGTACATGTACTAACCCTATCAAATAAATTGTCAACACAAGGCTCACTGCCTTGCTGTAAGTTGTATGCTAATAACTTAGCAATTTGTCGCTTAATATAAAATGGCAGATACATTGTATCTTTAGTTAAAATAAATTTACTAATAAATTTATTAGCGTCAAAAAACAATATTGCGTCACTATGACGACAAGTTATGTTATACAATAACATGTTTAATGAGTGTATGTGCATATTTTGTGTGTGTGTTAAGTTGTTTGAGTAAGGTAAAGCACCTAAAATAAATTTACAACTAAATTTAGAATTAAGTTCTATCAACAATTCAACACATTCTATGATATCCTGTCTCTTTACAGTTAAACTGTTACCAAACAATAATATTGCAGTACTACTCTCATCTAAGGGGTGTAATTTAATCTGATTAACTAAACTACAGTAACTATCCCCTGGCCTACAATAATTTATAACACACTGATTTGTATATTCATTGAGAAGACTACCAAAATTGTGACCTAGCCTATCAGAAAAAATAAAAGTTTTATTAATAGATGTTGGAAGCCTAGATTTATTTCAATTTGATTGTAATGAGTGTGAGTTTTGTGGATTGTTAGAAAAATTCTCAGGTAGTACGGTACTCAATGGCTCTGCTGATACAAGAGTATGAGTACAAGAACACGAGAGCTTATTGGTCAGAGACTCATACATTTCTGCATTACACCTCACCAAGTCTACGAGCTCACCTGCCTCCACTATACGCTTGCTCAGTTCTTGTTGAGAAGCTTGGTATTTGTTGAAGATCTCATTTAAGGTTATTTCCCTAAGTAATATCTCTTCCCTTAAGCGATGAGTGTCCATAAACAATCAGTATTTGAGAGCGCAGGCAATTAGCATGCTCCCCGCCCCTCTAATTTACTTTGTTTCCTCTCTATTCAACAAATCCTCTTAATCTCCTCAAAATTGCTTAAAACAATATATTTGCATTATAATGCAATACGTGGAAGTTTCAAACACATCCGCAGCGTAACACATTAGACAGGAAATGCATGCAGCATATGTAGCATGTAGCGTAAATCAAACGGTGGTTACAAGTTGGAACAAGTCTGTGTATAACTACGTCGGTTTGCCGGGAATGTTCCGCAACAGTCATGTTTTTGTACGCCATAAAGAGCGATGGAAGTATGATACGAGTAACTTGTTATGTATGATGATTTGGAACTGAATGATTCAAGTTTGGAACAATTCGTATTTTTTTGTGAAATAAAGTACTTAGTCTTCAACACTGACAAGTTGTTACAAGCTGACATGGCTTTTTGACGTGGTTTTAAAAATGTGTGACACTTGAGTGCCAGGCTAATAAAATGAACTATAGGAGAAATGTCTACACTGACTTCAGGCTCCAGGGTCCCTCACCCTGGACCTCACGTCTTGGATCACAGTCGGAAAATTTTTAAGATGGTGGTGATGAACAAAAACGTACCTTACTCAACTTTTAGTCTCTGAAAAAGAAAAACACCACTGTTTTCATTCCATAAAATGTGATTTTCTATATATATGTGCTTATATTTTGGTCCTCTACCTCTGACGCAATTTAATATAGAGCTCGCAACTACGCCCGTACTTTTTTTATTTAACCCGTTTATTTCGGGAAATCCCTTTGCAGTGCACAGGACCGTAGTCCTGAAAGAACAGATATGCCAAATTTCAGCTTCTTGCACCCAATAGTTTTGGCTGTGCTTTGTCTGTCAGCCACTCAATAACGCAAGATTTTATATATACAGATAACAGCAAATTCTGACTAAGCCTTTTGGCGATATGATGACAGATGACTTATTCATCCACGAAACCGAGAGACTAACGCCTAAAACGCGATTGGATTTATTCTATCTTTGCATGCTTCCAGTACATTTTTTTAAATACAAAGACGTATCTAGTGCAACAGCTGTAAGTACATTCGTTGCTATACACTGAGCACATGAGTAGCCTGCATTCAAATACTAAAGTTTACCTTAAAATATTTACATTGTACAGTCAATCACACTTCAAATAACTTGGAAATCGAACTACCCAAAACTTGTCGAGCTGTCAACATACTGAAACCTGCATGATAGTTAAAAAAATATTATACGAGTATATTTAAATTCACAAAGAAGTACAGAAAGAAATCATAAGATTCATAGTCGGACATGGATCGACATTTACAAGCACTTAAAGTTTCGCCATAAATATTGACTTCACTTGTAGCTACTCTATTCATAGCGAGAGTTCTTTGAGTTGACCCTTTTTTGTTGCTAAAGAGTTCTGAGCCAGCTGCTACTGAAACTGTATTGTGAAAGTATGTGTATTAAATTTCCAAGCGTTTAACTTTTGGATGTGTGGATGGAGTTGGGCTTTAGCTGGTGAAAGAGTCATTAGAAGGAATATAAGCAGTGCTGTTGATAAAATGCGTGTTGCATAGCTTGCCAGTTATTAAGAGAAGTTATGACAAAATCATGTTTCTTTCACTAATGGGTATGTCCTATTTTGAAACACACAGATCAAACTGGTAGGTACTTATACTATTCTAATGCTGGACTTAAGCTTCTCTGACTGTGAGCCAATTGGAGGATTTGGCCCACTATTCCATGCTGGCCAGACGGGTTGGTACTTGTATAGGTTTTGAGGTCGAGTTTTATGTCAATACAAAGATATTATTTGCCTTCTCCGTTCTAGTCTTTTCCTAGTACACCTATGGAATAAAATGGGGGTAGTAACATTCTGTATTCTTAATCCGTCACTACACGGACATACCTACCGCCTACTACTAACGGCCTACTCTACTATCCGAACACAAATCCCTAACAAAATTTCAATTAACAAAAAAATCGATCTTGCTTTTCACCGAATCCAATCAAAATAAATCAAATAGGCCGAATTTCAAGCAAACCTAATCTACACAGCTGTGACGAAGGCCAAATTTTTTTCGGCACAGAAATGAACCGAACGGTTTCACATAAATCTAAGGTATTTCGACCGTATGAAATAGTGATCAGGAATTCAGATTGGAATGTTCGACGTCTTGATGTGTGCGGCCTACCTGGCTTGTTGCTACCTCTAGAAATTCAAAGGTTATTTAGTTTCAGTACCGTTAGTATATTAGTGTGGGTGTATAAATCGTATGTAAATTGAGTGAGTACGTACGTACGTACGTTATATGTAATAGTATATCAGTGTGGAACAGTTTATTTCCAATGATTTTTGAGGGATGAGGGATAACTTTATATTAACATATCTTTGATTGTGAGGAGCAGAATCTGATTTCAAAATTGGAGGTCCACTTACTGGAAAAGCTAATATTCAGTCAGTTCCAGTTAGACTAACTGGCACTGACTGAATATTAGCTTTTCCAGGGGTGCAGTTCACCTGTCTGATCACCACAGCTCAAGTTTTAGCAATATTCCATGGTTTAGACTAGTGTCAGTTTATTCTGAGGCACAGATTACCTATAACAACTGTCAAAGATGATCTTGATAACGTGCTCTCTGACGCACGGGGCAAGCGATAATGATCAACACGCATATAACTCCGAAAAGTCTGTGGT
Organism: Euclidia mi; assembly: GCA_944739405.2. Lineage (NCBI taxonomy): Eukaryota > Metazoa > Arthropoda > Insecta > Lepidoptera > Erebidae > Euclidia > Euclidia mi. Next base: position 84,278,658 of record OX123185.2, on the reverse strand, counting down.
GCACGCCGTGGATTTGAACCTGTTATCAGTGCTCTTTATGGCAGTCTGTTGGTATCTCCAATAGGCTATCGTCGCGTAACGGTTCAATCTAATATAACTCTCTAAATAATACGTTCCGCTGCTTGCAAACATATACCAAAGGATAAGCAAATAAAAAGTTTATACAAATTAAAACATTTGTTTAATGTTTTAATTAACATTTCAAAACTCAAAAATCTAATACATTTTTCATTTGTATGTGATTTAATAATTACCAAGGTTGAGGTTACAAACTGATTTCTGTGAAAGTACTTAATAAAGTACTTTCACAGAAATCAGTTTGTAACCTCGTTATAATGAGGAAATTAGGAACTTTGAGAGTGATTGACGGGCCTTAATTATTATATAAGGATCTTAGGCGGGTTGATATAAACTAGGGGGACTAGTTTTGTGCTTAGTAGTTATAATGAGCTATGCTGATAGCTCGTTATCGAAGTTGAATTAGAGAAAGTCTGCGAGTCTAGATAGTTAAGCAACGATCGCATAGGCCGCGGCTTGGAGGGTGACCGCGGGTAGTATTTACTTCAGAGCGCTACCGTTCTTCCTAGGGCACGTAAAGCTGTCGGTTCCGGTTCTAATCTCAGGACAATAATCATTAGGCCAGGTGGAAGGTTTTCGAGCGGTCTGAAAAGTCCGACACCAGAGATAGTCACACACTCACTCGAAAGATAAAAAAGTACCTTTACGATGTATAGAAATTGTTACGTTATTTTAAATATCGTAGAAATTAGGTAGTACTGCTGTACATGTCTCGCAAGGTAGTATCACCTCAGAAGTTTAGACTTATGTCGTATGATTTTGATAGCTCATAACACGTACTCGTGCGAATCGGTTGCTTATAGTATTACACCTTCCATGAAGTCATATAATATTATACTAAACATCCCCATCATTTCTGCAAATACGTTCTAGCGTAAGAGCACCACGTTCGCATAGCTAAGTGAAAATCTACACACTAAAATAAACTCGACGTTATGAATCAAAATGGTGCACCATTCAACATAAAATAAAATTATACTGTTGAAATAATCTGAAAGCATTAACTTAACATCGTTTAGTAATATATTTTGACAGCTACGGGATAGCTGCGACTTATTTTATAGCTAGCCTCATAAACGGGGTTCGTTTCCCGACATCGAACAAAATAATAAAAACACGATAAAGGTACGATATACAGAAATCTATTTTGTGTTTATAGTTCTCTGTTTACATAGTAAGGTATTATATTTAAGTTAACGCTCATGACACTAAGTGCTTTGCAACTAGACGGTACGGACGGCTGAACGAATCCCGGCGGGATATATACTAAGGCATATGATACTGTGGTAAAGTAAGCGTGATTGTAGTGGATTCACGTGACTCCGCTGCTAAGGGATTTCGAAGCCACCACGATGTTTTTGGTGCATAGGCCATTTTTCTCGGGAGCTGCACTCCCTACCCCTCGTGTTTCAAACTCAATTATTCATTGGATTTGTGTCCTGGTAGGGGAAAGACAATACGATGTACTAATTATAGTGCATGGGCCAATTTTTTTGGAAGTCGCACTTCCTCCCTTACCGGGCTTGAAACTCAATTCTTCATTGCATCTGAGGTCTAATGGGGAGAGCCCCGGAAAGAGGGTCCTTGTGACAAAAATGCTTTGCAATAATAGCATTCTTCTTGATAATTTTATTGCATATTTCTTTTGTACAGGGCTGTAGCCTGAACTCTGCAACTTAGATTTGAATGGCAAAAAACAGATTCTATTATTAAAAGGCAGTCGCTTTTAATTATTGATATTTATTGCAACATACGTGCTTTGCTTTAGAATAGTGACGCAATATTTGATGGTAGTGAACATCCATAACAAATGACTCAACCAGGAAGCTTTATAAAGAAAAGTGTAGTACCATCTCAATACAGGAAGTTTGTAAATTGAAATCGTATTGGGATCACTAATAATTATAAAGAACTAATCCGTGGAATATTCTTGAACACATTTGACCCGAATATCCATCAGTCGATAATACCACCAGATAATATTTTCCGATCGGTGAATAACGTAAAATATAGCCAAGCAGATAATTCTATACGGCCAATCTCATAAAAACCAATTTTTACGAGTCTATCATTTTTTTAGGGCAATGAACGTGATGGACAACCCCCAATATTATAGTTTATCACTTTTTTGTATCTTGTGAGTAAGTTGTTACATTATGTCTAACTAGCAGTCGCCCGTGGCTTCGTCCGCTTTAAATGTTCATTCTCTATTTTGATCCCTGCAATATTGAAACATTATTCTTTAGGGAGCGCCTACACCTTCTAAATTTTATGTTTCTAGCAACCCGTAGTTTAGGCGCTGCAAAGATATTTCACTCGGGACAAGTAATTTTATATACATACTAGATAATAGCCGCAGCTTTGTCAGCACATGATCTTTTATTTAACAGTTTATTTCCGATCCTATGGAAATCTCTGGAAATTCTTTTTAGTGCACCACGACGCTCCCCAAGGAACACACTAGCTAACTTTTCTATCACAGTTTCAGTCTCTTCCTCTCCTGAGAAAGACAATCTAACATATAATATATACTCAAATAATATATTCATATCATATTGCCGCAATTCATTATGTTGTTGAATATTTGATTTAAATTGTCTTTCGGGATATATACCACGTACCTTTGTTTGGAGTAACCGATATTTCAGCACTGTTGCAAGCGCCATGTTCACGGATGTACTGTACTGAGGGTATTGCGGGTGGGTGAATGTTACGAGCAAGTATAACGGTCTACCCGCTTTCTTACTCGTTTTTTGCGTACAACACCACTGCCACTGTTTTCACTATCGCACTGTACCCGATCACGACATACTACACTCACTACGTCAGCTCGCGGTTTGAGTTTTTCCGTTTCACGGGTTTTACATAGACGCACCACTGGATGCCAAATACTCGACAATTGAAACCCATCCTCTCTATTGAAATTATTAAACTTTTTAATTTCAATAGCCTCCCTAACCATTCGAGGTATGTAGTCGTTGTAGGTACGAGTCTAAAAGGTGTTGAGCTATGGCTGACTTATGTGGCTCGTTATTTTTGACTGCCCTGATGTGTTTCTTTATCCAGCAAGAGATGGTGCGTTTCGTTTGTCCTATATAGGAACTCCCACAGCTGCAGTCAACTTTGTATACACCTGGCTTTTCTAATGGAAGACTGTCTTTCGGCGTTTTTATATATTGAGGAGGAGAGATGGGAAATGGGCCTCGTTAGCCTTGGTTGGCAACCTGTCTAGGAGAAGGAAAACTCCGAAATTAAACCAACTTTCAGGGAGCATACCCGACACAAAACCCCGATCTAAGGTGTCAACCGACCCGTACCGAGGGATTCGTGGCCAGAGGGCAAGCTGGTCTCAAACGGAGGGTGCCTGTGTTGGTGGTCACAGGGCACAGCTAGGATTCCATCTTACCCCCCCGTACACCGTACAGGGCTCTGCGGGGATGGACATTTTAAATCCCTATTACTCGTGGGAACGCTATGAGGACAGATATTAATAATTCTTTAAATGGCGGCGACGCGGTTCGCAACCCGTCACGTCTCGTTTCCCGCGAGGGCGAAAAGCGGCCTGCGGAAAGCCGATTTGCAACATTGAATGTTGGCGGTGGAATGGACGGAAAATTGGATGAAGTATACCAGATGATGGATGATAGAAAGATTGATGTTCTGTGTGTGAATGAAACGAAAAAGAAAGGATGTGACACTACCAAGCATGGCAGCTACACGGCGTATTGGTCCGGAGTAGATAGTACCACCAGAGCCTGCAAGGGAGTTGGTTTAGTACTGTCTGCGCGAATGAATGAGTGCGTAAAAGAGTTTGAATGTGTAAATGCAAGGTTACAATGGAAGAGAATGAAAGTAGGACTTACTCGTCTTCTTATTGTAGGGGTTAACGCCCCGGTCAATATAGTAACGGGTATGTCACAGCAAGAAAAATACGAAAGGCAAGAGTTTTGGGAGAGTTTAAGAGAGATTTTAAGGACCTGTAAGGATAATGAAAGATTGATTTTGTTAGGTGATTTCAATGGATGGGTGGGAGTAAAGCGAGATGGATTTGAAAGGGTTTTAGGTGGATTCGGTGATAAGAGTGTGAACGAAAATGGAAAAGAACTGCTTGAGGTTTGTTTGGAGTGGAGCCTTTGTGTGACAAACACCATGTTTGATCACAAAAGGATACATTTGTATACACGTGAGGCGAAAAATGTTAGGAGTAGTATGATTGATTTTGTAATAGTAGATGAACGACTGAGAAAGAATGTGTTGGATACAAGAGTGTTTCGAGGGATCGGCATCCATACATACCACTTTTTGGTGTTAAGCCTGATAAGTGGGCTCCTTAGAGGATGGCGACACCGAGAAAATAATCAAGAGAGGGTCTTGGAAAGAATAAAAGTAGAAAATCTGCAAGAGAAAGATGTGAAAGATGAGTATAAACGAAGATTGATAGCAAGATTTGAGAGGTTCGATGGCATAAATGATATGGAAGAATTATGGCATTCCTTTAAAGAAGATGTATTATGTGTAGCGTCTGAAGTATGTGGTGTGATCAAGAGAAGAAAACTACGAAAGGTTAAAAATACATGGTGGGACAAGGATGTACAAGCAGCAGTATCAGAGAAGAAGAAAACGTGGTTAGATTGGTTGGCTGCCAGAGCAAATGAAAGAATGGGAAAGGCAACGAGTGATGACATAGATGAAGCAAGAAAGGAGTTTGTTAGGTGTCAAGGAATAGTGAAAGAAATTGTTAAAAGGAAAAAAGCGGAAAAGAAAGATGAGTTTGATAGTAGATTATCTGACGACTTTCGGAGAAACATTAAGTTTTTCTGGAAATCTGTTCGTGCAGTTCGAGGAAAAACTCAATCCTCAGAATACACAGCAATCAGAGACAAGAATGGAAAGATACTGAATGGTGAATCGTGTGTGCTGAAGAGATGGAAAGAGTATTTTGAAGGATTATTTGAAAGAACGACGTCAGAGACATCAACAGGTGAAATGAATGATAATGATAGCAATGATGAAAGCGATATTGGCGTGGATGAGATTTTGAAGGCACTGGCCAGTATGAAATTAGGTAAGGGTATGATAGGATTACAGTCGAAATGCTGAAGGCTGGACAGGGCATCATAGTTAGTCAGCTGCAGCGTTTATTTAACTTGTGCTGGAGCACCGGCCGGGTACCTGATGACTTTGCCACAGCAGTAGTTGTGCCTCTTTATAAAGGATAAGGCTCGCAACAAGACTGCAAAAACTATAGAGGCATTAGCCTTCTCAGCATTGTTGGCAAATTGTATGCGAAGGTACTGATTGAAAGAGTTATGAAAGTAACCGACAAGAAAATATGGGATGTACAAGCGGGATTCCGAAAGGGTATGGGGTGTATGGATCAAGTCTTTTCCTTGCGATGCATAGCCGAGAAATTTTTGGCCAAAGGTCAAAAGATCTACTGCGCATTCGTGGATTTGGAAAAGGCTTATGATAAAGTGGTGAGGAATGAAATGTGGTCGGTACTGTCGATGTATGGTGAACAGCAGCCTCATACGAGCTCTGAAATCCCTTTATGAGGATTCTAGAGCTTGTGTGAGGATAAACGGGGCATACACTGACTGGTTTACCATCAACACAGGTGTTAGACAGGGATGTGTAGCGTCGCCGTGGCTGTTCAACCTCTTCATGGACAGTTGTTTGCAAGATTTGAAACATAGTTGTCTAGAATTACCGTAGCCAGGCAGGAATTTTCAGGACAGAGTTGCAGTGGAAGGTGTAATACATCTACCTGACCACGATAGACAATATATCCAGACACAAAGCACTGCGTTGCACAGTGAGTAAAGTATTGAGTAGGTACATGAAAATTTTACCTTATATCTCCTGGTGATGTTCTTGAAGTGGACCTATAGGATTAACTCATAATTTTGGCCAAAATAACAAAAGAATCGAATAGATACCAGTGTACAATTCGGCGAAGTTCTTCTCCAGACCACGATGCACGTTTGCGGTTCACAAAGCTTTTCACAAATGTTCAATATGTCATCAATTTACAACAAACTTTGCCGGAAGTCAAAAGCGGCAATTACGTATTTGCAAGTTAATTCAATTCGCGTTAATTCAAAGGGCGATCAATTTATTAATTAGGTACAAGGCACGCGAGAGTGCAAACGGCGTGTTAATTTTTCAAGGAAGCCAACGGAAGTGACAGTTCAGTGTGACCATTGTCAGAAATTTTCAATAGACTAAACAAAATGTTACTCAATCGATCTAATCGATTTGACTTATAATAAAAACTAATTCTATTTCAAACATCCACCCGCCCCGGACCGGCCTACCGGTCCGCTAATCGGTTGGTAGACGTGACAATGTTGCAACCGCTCTCCTCAGAATCGAACCGTCCACCAAGACCTCAGCAAATCGGGGAACTCCATCAGCCCCAGTTACCAAATGAAGGATGCGCCCCCTACGCCATCTGAGTGGCGGAAGGTTAGCCTCCTTGATCAAAACGAGGTCTCCAATCTTGGGTAGATCGGTCTTGTCGGTCCACTTAACGCGTTGCTGGAGTATGTGCAAATATTCCAAATTCCAGCGTTTCCAAAAGCTCTGAGTAATCTGGCCTACCAATTCAAAACGCGAGAGGTCTCGTATCAATATAGGGGTACTCAGGCAAGGCGACAAGTGGGCGACTAATCAAAAAATGGCCCGGCGTAAGGGCCTCCAAATCATTCGGATCTAAGGAGATCGGGCACAATGGTCGAGAGTTCAAAACGGCCTCAATCTTACAAAACACAGTTGCGAGTTCCTCAAATGTAAGGACAGACTCACCGATTGTCCTGCGCAAGTGTGTTTCGGCCGATTTTACGGCGGCCTCAAATATACAACCCCAGTGTGGACAATTTGGTGGGGAAAACAACCAATTTATCCCACGTCGGGCAAGCCTATCACCTATATCAGCCTTGTTGGTTTCAAGTAAATTAACAACATCATTCAAATAATTATAGGTGCCCTTGAAGTTAGTGCCGCAGTCAGAACGGATCAAGGAAGGCAGCCCCCTGCGGGATACAAATCTGTCAAATGTGGCTACAAACGCCTCGGTCGTAAGCGAGGAGACCAGTTCTAAGTGTACGGCCTTTGTGGACAAAAACACACAAGTAGGCCTTAACAGTCTTGCTGTTTCGAAGTGTGGACGTTTTCACCAAAAAGGGACCTGCGAAGTCCGTGCCAACACCGTCAAACGTCCTGCTCTCAGTTACGCGATTTGCCGGTAAGTCTCCCATCAAGGGCTGCATGGTAGAAGCCTTGAGCTTATAGCAAGGGATGCAGCGAAAGACTACACTCCGAATAATTCTTCGGGCAGAAAAAATCCAAAACTCGCGTTGCAAAATGGCCAACAGCGCATTACAACCAGCATGCGAATTTTTAAAGTGACGGTCAGTTACCAACAAACGTACCAAATGACCGTCCTTAGGTAACAAAAGGGGGTGACGTGCCCCGTAAGGGAGGTTGGCGTTCTTGAGACGTCCAACGCGCAAGAGACCCGTTTCGTCCAAAAAGGGATTCAATTTAGAGACAGCTCCCCACAATTTCGATCTCCCTGATTTAAGGATAGCAATCTCCTTTTCAAAATGCGCCAATTGCACAGAACGAACCCAAAAGGTGAGCGACTCCTGTCGTTCCTGTGGTGAGAGAAACGGTGTCAGACGTTTCTGTTGTGGGTGCCTAAAATTAAAAACAAAACGCTTTATCCAAGCAGTAACACCTAACAACTTGTCGAGGGCGCTGTAACGATTCAACAGGAAATCGGGGTCGAAGGTGCATTCTACCTTCTCAAGAGCGAGTGTTCGTAGACCCGGCAAATTAGAAGTATTCAAAACTGGCATTCGAGGCCAATCAAATTCTTGTCGACTCAACCAATCCGGACCCCACCACAGCGAATGACCAATCAAACTAGGCGTCAAGCATCCGCGCGAGGCACAATCATTGGGGTTGAGCTCACCTGGCACGTGTCTCCAAACAAGTTTGACTTCGGATTTCTGGATTTGGGAAACGCGATTAGCGACAAATACCTCCAAGGTGTGGACAGAAGCCTTCAACCAACAAAGAACAATTTGGCTGTCTGTCCAGGCGTAGGTCCCATTAATGCAAATGCTTTTACCCAAGGTACTGGACACATGATTCAACAAGCGTACAAGTAGGGCTGCTCCCGAGAGCTCCAATTTCGGAATGGTCAGAGATGTCCGAAGGGGTGCTACCTTGCTCTTCGCCATGATCAGGGAGACTCTCACCTGACCTGAGGCACTGACTGTGCGCAAGTACACCACGGCCGCGTGACCACGTTCCGAGGCATCACAAAACCCGTGAAGGGTGGCCTTGTACTTCCCGGGAGGAAGGATGGGACGAGGCAAGGAGATTACGTTGACGGCAGGAAGTGAGGATACAAAAGAGGTCCATTCCTCAACAAGAGTGCCGTGTAGAGGTTCGTCCCAGGTCAACCCTGCTGTCCAAAGCTTCTGCAAGAAGCATTTTGCCCAAAATATGATAGGACAAATCCAACCGTTCGGATCAAAGGTTCTGGCGACAGTAGACAACACGAGACGTTTAGTCCAAGAACACGGCAATTTCAAGTCTACGTTATATGTAAAGATGTCTTGGACTGGTCTGTACTGAACGCCGAGAACAGCCATCATGGCGGGGTTGTCAACAATCTCAAACAAATGTGGATCCTGCTGATGATCCTCTGGCAAGCCTTCCAAAAGCGCTGGTGAGTTGGAAATCCATTTGCGCAACTCATAACCAGCGGAGGCCAAAATACCTATCAATTCGTCCCGCAGGAGGATCGCCTCGTCCGCTGTGGAGGCGCGTGAACAAATGTCATCGACGTAAATATCGTCTTTCAAGATGGCGGAGGCTCGTGGGAAACGTAAGCCTTCGGGGTCTGCGAGCTCCCAAAGAGAACGTATTGCCAAGTAGGGGCTTGACCTTAACCCGTACGTATTAGTATTGAGCTCGTAGACGACCATGGGATCGCGAGGAGACTCTCTCCAAAGGATCAGCTGAAAGCGACGGTCATCAGGGTGGATAATAGTCTGCCTGAACATCATTTTTATGTCGGCCACAAAGACAACCTGATGTCGTCGGAAGCTGGTGATGACGTCACAAAGGTCCTTGACCAACTTGGGACCAGAATACAATCACTGGTTCAAGGATACGCCTGTTGAAGTCTGCGCAGAACCATCAAATACTGTGCGCAGCTTGCCAGTCAATGGCTTCAATACCGCATGATGCGGGAGAAAGTAGTGCTCCACCGAACGCCAATCCAAATTTGACACAGACATGTGTCCCAACTGTTCATATTCCCTCATGAACTCAATGTACTTCTGTCTGAGCTCCGGATCGCGACCCATGCGGTGCTCCATGGCCAACAACCTCTTTTCGGCTAAAGGTCGTGGCTCACCAAGCGGAGGCCGAACAGACAGGAAGGGTAGCCTCGTAATGATTCGACCAGAACGGAGTCGACCAGTGTTGTTATGGAAGAACAGCTCGCACTTCTCATGTTCTGGATTCAAACGGGCAGCTTGAGGAGGCTCCTCTATCTCCCAAAACCTCTGAACTGCATCAGAGAGAGCAGAGCCTACAGCCAACAAATTATCAAGTTCGGGTGGAGGGGGGTCCCTAGGTACAGGTCCCATCAAGGCAAATCCAAATATGGTCGGGATGGCAGTCAAACCATTTGGCACCAAGACCCGTTTCCCACCAATCAAAATTCCACCGAGGACATCACAGCCAATCAACAAGTCGATTTGTCCCGGTGTGTCAAATTTGGGGTCTGCCAATCCCGATGTAAAATTCACCACAGCAGCAGGTAGCTGCTTCTGTGGGTGCATACCCAAAATATTCTTCAACACAATAGACGAGGTTTTTATCCTCGGGTGTGAAGATTCAACAGGGCCAAACAAAACCTTAACTTGCCCTTCAACATTAGAGGCTACGTCACCAATGCCCCGAATACAATTTGGAAAAGAGCCCATATTTAATTTAACCTGCCCTACCAAATAAGTGGAAACAATGCAACCTTGTGAACCTGTGTCCAATATAGCACGGACAACAACAGAGGTCCCCGTGGGTCCTCAGACCCTAACAGCAACCAATGGGGGAGGTTGGCGTTATAGGGCAGGGGTCAATGACCTATTGTTGCCTGGGCGGCGACCGTTGGCCAGGACCAGGCAAATCAAAATGTGGGTGCGGCTTGAAATCCTCAAAGGCGCGATGACTCGATCCGCGCGCCATCTGTGGGGGGTCATAATGACGCACCCGCCCAAAACGAGGTGGGCGCGAGTCAAGGCGGGGACGCTCCGCCAAAGGAGGGGAATACCTGGGGCAGCAGTCATGGTGCTGGTGACGCTGAACAGCACATTCAGGTGCGCGAGAGAGAAGAGGCGTGCGCACGCTACGGTTCTCCAAGCGGGGCGAGTGGCGATCAATTGAGCGAGGCGACTCTCGGCTACGAGTCGGTGAGCCTCGGCTGCCACCTTCAAAACACCCGCCCGTGCGCGGCGTCGGCTGGTTGGACAAGCGGCCAACCTCTCTGGCATTCATGCAGAGAATGGCCAAATGCTGTCCTCCACAGTGAGGACAGGGGCGAGAATTTGGGCAGTCTCGCTGGTAGTGGGACCCCAAACAAGAGAAGCAAAGGCGGCGGGCATTCGTGATGCGCCTACGAGAGGCGACATGTAGGTCCAAGAATGCCTTACAACTGGCCGTTCTGTGCCCCGTGACCTTGCAGTAGGAGCACTCCGCTGGGCTCTGCGTGACCGTAAAGCGAGGAGGGCGCCGGTCAACATTGGCTCGGGTGTGACCGCGATCCTGCTCCTTGACCTTGGGTGGCTGCGTCTTAGCCGGCGTGTCACCACCGGAGTTGTCCAAGACCCGGCACTCATCCTCCAGGAACCTCTCCAGGTCAGCAAAGGGGGGCAGATGGGTCGCGCTATCCCCACCAAAGCGCTGTTCAAAACGCGACCTCAGGTCGGCAGGCAGCTTTTTCAGTACAATGTGCACAAATAGATAGGACCATTGGTCCACGGGCAGGTCAAGGCACTTAAGTGCGTTGATGGCCACCAAGAGCGGGTTCAACAGTTGGGTGCGCAGCCCAGAGACCCGGGTGAGCGTCGGCAAACCCAAAATCTGCTCGATTTGCGTATCGGCGAGGCCACGCTTATTATGGTACCTACGGGTAATTAGGTCCCGAGCCGTCTGGTACGCCTCGTCAGACACGGGCAGATGCTGGATGAGGCCCTTAGCCTCCCCATCCAGAACCGACATTAGATAGGCCAACTTTTGTGCCGGCCGAAGGTTAGCCCTATCATTGACTAGGCTGTCGAACAAATTAACGAAGCCCAGGTTGCTTCCTAGGCAGCCATCAAAATGGGGGAGGTCCAAAGTAGGGAGCCTACTCACCAGCTCCGGTGCTGACCTAGGAAGCTCCTGCTTCAGGCCGGGTTGCCCTTCCCTATCGGCAACTAGTTGTCTCGCACTATTGGAGACAGCATCATACAGGTCTAAGGCCTGGGCATAGTCTTCACTGACCTTATTTCGCTGGTCAGCAGTGAATTCAGTGACTGACACTTCAAGACAGCAAGCGCTGAAAGTGCGGAACTGCTGTTCCACACTTGCCAGGCGATCATCGATCCGCTCGTACCTTTGAAGTAAGGCCTGCTGGCGATCAGGCCGGTTCACTAAAGCACTGGCCGAGGCAAACCAGCGCAAATCTGATGCAATAGCACCAGCAGCCGCACGCAAGTCCTTGATAGCTGACATAATCAAACTTCAAAAGAGCCCGGACAAGCGTTAAATAAAATTAACAATCAAAACTTAATTTTTCTTAATTCTTTGAAACCAACAAAGTATTAGCCTGTTTACTGCAAGTGCAGGCAAGTGACAGGTATTTACTGCCAAACAAAATTAAAAGTTTCAGTATATTGAAACAAACACAAAAGTTATCAAAAGTTATAACTTGTAACAAATTAATAAAGTTGAAACTTCAACTTAATTAATTAATTATTTGCAACAGACAGACTAACTGTGTTATTTATGATATATACAACTGTAAGTACACACAGAATATGTGTTACCTAACAATATTATCCGTATATTACAACAAAACAAGGGTTTATCAAGTTGATTTATCAATGTGACCCGCCCATCTATGCAAGGTCAAATTTGATTATTACAATATTTATGAATATATGCAATAAACTAAATTTACTAAATTTATTGATACATACAGCTGTTATGTATCCAAACAAACTGACTTATTAATGCAACAACAAATTTAAGTTAGATTTTTCAACAATACAAATCAACAATTACTGATTGAGGTTATGTATAACATGTGTTTCAAATTATCTAGGTCAACTTATACAATTAAATATTATGTATTTTAGACAATACTGACCTGAGAACACTACAACACTGTTAACCTGTTAAGAAATGAGATGCTTAGCTCAGATACAAGTTTACAATATAGGCACAGTTAACCACGCTCTTGCTATCAAAATTTATGTCTAGAATTACCGTAGCCAGGCAGGAATTTTCAGGACAGAGTTGCAGTGGAAGGTGTAATACATCTACCTGACCACGATAGACAATATATCCAGACACAAAGCACTGCGTTGCACAGTGAGTAAAGTATTGAGTAGGTACATGAAAATTTTACCATATATCTCCTGGTGATGTTCTTGAAGTGGACCTATAGGATTAACTCATAATTTTGGCCAAAATAACAAGAGAATCGAATAGATACCAGTGTACAATTCGACGAAGTTCTTCTCCAGACCACGATGCACGTTTGCGGTTCACAAAACTTTTCACAAATGTTCAATATGTCATCAATTTACAACAAACTTTGCCGGAAGTCAAAAGCGGCAATTACGTATTTGCAAGTTAATTCAATTCGCGTTAATTCAAAGGGCGATCAATTTATTAATTAGGTACAAGGCACGCGAGAGTGCAAACGGCGTTTTAATTTTTCAAGGAAGCGAACGGAAGTGACAGTTCAGTGTGACCATTGTCAGAAATTTTCAATAGACTAAACAAAATGTTACTCAATCGATCTAATCGATTTGACTTATAATAAAAACTAATTCTATTTCAAACAATAGTGATTGTGGATTAAGGATGAATGAGTTACTTGTCAAATGCCGCTATGCTGATGATCAGGTTATGCTTGCGTCTTCAGCGGAGGAGTTGCAGGAGATGGTAACAATCATGCATGGTGCGTTGGAGAGGAAAGGAATGAAAGTGAATGTAAGTAAAACGAAAGTTATGGTTTTTGAAAAGGAGGAATGCGTTACGGCTTGTAATATTATGATCGATGGACAGCGAGTGGAGCAAGTGAATGAGTTTGTATATTTAGGAACGCTGTTTACAAGAGATGGTAAGATTGTAGAAGTCATTGAAAGAAGAGTTAATGCAGGTAATAGAGTGAATGGAGCTCTGAAGGGTTTATGAATAGCCAAAACGTGTCCAAAAAGGCACGTTTGGCTGTGCATAGAGGGGTGTTAGTACCTACTCTTATGTATGGTAGTGATAGTTGGGTATGGCAGAAGAGTCATGAAAGTGGAATAAATGCTGTAGAAATGAGAGCACTGAAAAGTATGTGTGGTGTTTCTCTGACTGACAGAATAAAGAATTGTGTGATAAGAGAGTGTTGTGGGGTAAAAGGAGATATAGTGACAAGCATCTAGAAAGGTATGCTAAGATGGTTTGGGCACGTGGAGAGGATGGATGACGAAAGAATGACCAAGCAGATATATAAGGCACGTGTGAAAGGGACAGAACGAAGGGGAAGACCTAGGCGGAATTTCTCTGACCAGATTGGAGACATCCTAAAAACAGGACAGGTGAGAAGTACCCTGAACAGAAGAGCATGCATGAGGAATCTGATGGGAGTGAATGAAGCAAGAGAGATATGTCAGGATCGTTGCAAATGGCGTTCCGTAGTCTCTGCCTACCCCTCCGGGAAACAGGCGTGAGTCTATGTATGTATGTTATATATTGAGATAGTTTCTTAAAAGGAGTGAAAATAGTCTTTACTGAAACTTTGTTAAGAATATTGGCGATCTTATCTGTCACTCCTTTGACGTACGGTAAGTACGCTGGGTGTCGTTCAACCTTGAAGTCCAGGTGTTTTTAATATGTCTGGATGGTCTGATTCGCCTGCTGTATCCGTTTTTGTGTAGAACGTCGCTTAAATGCGAAAGTTCCTTACACAAATGTTCATCGTCACACAAGCTGTATGCCCGGTTGGTAAGCAACGTTATAACGGAATTTAGTTGACATGGGTGATGATGTGATTCGGCGTGTAGATAGCGATCTGTGTGTGTTGGCTTTCTGTATACCGAGTGGCTTAATGAACCGTCATCCCGTACACCAATCATAACATCGAGGAACGTCATTCTTCTGTCCCTTTCGATTTCATAGGTAGGTAAAACTCCTTTTACTGTGGATGCTGTTTAATTGTGCCAAGTACTCTTGAACCATCTCTTTATCGCCTTCCATAACACAGAAAATGTCGTCTACATACCGTTTCCAAATTTTTACACTTAATGGGGCAGTAGCAATGGCTTGGTTTTCAAAATGTTCCATCCATAGGTTGGCTACCACTGGAGCTACCGGGTTGCCCATCGCTACGCCATCAATTTGTAGGTAGTGCTCACCTCTGTATAAGAAGTAATTCGTGGTCAGGCAATGATGTACCAGGTCGGCATATACCACAGCAATATGGTCCTTACTGATCCTACGTCTAATTACCTCCATGCAGTCTGTTATAGGTACGTTTGTGAAAAGCGATTCTACGTCGAAACTAACCATCACTTACGACCGTTGGGAGTCTGACATACGATGTTGTTCTACCCACCAATGGTCGCAGGACCTTAGCTAAATGTTTAGCTAGTTCATAAGTAGGTGAATCCACTTGACTGACTATAGGCCGTAAGGGAACGTTGTTTTTGTGCACCTTTGGCAAACCATACAATTTAGGGGGTAGAACATTACGTGGTCGCAGTAAATGGGTCACCGTATCTTCATCGAACGCGTGCTGGCACTCCTTGATCAGCTTTTGGGTACTACGGTTCAATCTAGCGGTCGGGTTATAATTTACCTTTTTATACGTGTTGACGTCACTTAATAAATGACGCATTTTTTCGTCATATTCACTAACATTAATGACTACCGTCGCGTTCCCATTGTCAGCTTTTAGGACAAGTACGCTCTCATCTTCACGGAGTTCACGTAATGTGACACGTTCAGCCACGGTCGTGTTAGGCTGAGGAAGCTTTGCTCGACGTAAACAGACAGCAACGTCTTGTCGTAAAACTTCGGCCTCCTCGGACGGTATTTGATTCCGTAGGATAACCTCCTCAACTGTGCCGATCACTTTTTCGTAAGGAACATGACTTTCTCTAATATATTGAGTGCAGCTTCCGTCAACGTTTTAGACGGTTAGATTTATCACTGTGCGTTCAATATTTGACTTTTTTTGGTGGGAGGCAGATGGATTTAGTTACATCATTAAGAATTCAAACTTACGGTCTTGTTCCAAGGCACTAAGGCAAAAAACAGATTCTTTTATTAAAAGGCAGTCGCTTTTAATTATTGATATTTATTGCAACATACGTGCTTTGGTTTAGAATAGTGACGCAATATTTGATGGTATTGAACTTCCATAACAAATGACTCAACCAGGAAGCTTTATAAAGACAAGTGTAGTACCATCTCAACACAGGAAGTTTGTAAATTGAAATCGTATTGGGATCACTAATAATTATAAAGAATTAATCCGTGGAATATTCTTGAACACATTTGACCCGAATATCCATCAGTCGATAATACCACCAGATAATATTTTGCGATCAGTGAATAACGTAAAATATAGCCAAACAGATAATTCTATACGGCCAATCTCATAAAAACCGATTTTTACGAGTCTATCATTTTTTTTAGGGAAATGAACGTGATGGACAACCCCCAATATTATAGTTTATCACTTTTTTGTACCTTATGAGTAAGTTGTTACATTATGTCTAACAAGCAGTCGCCCGTGGCTTCGTCCGCTTTAAATTTTCATTCTCTATTTTGATCCCTGCAATATTGAAACATTATTCTTTAGGGAGCGCCTACACCTTCTAAATTTTATGTTTCTAACAACCCGTAGTTTAGGCGCTGCAAAGATATTTCACTCGGGACAAGTAATTTTATAGACATACTAGATAATAGCCGCAGCTTTGTCAGCACATGATCTTTTATTTAACAGTCTATTTTCGATCCTATGGAAATCTCTGGCAATTCTTTTTAGTGCACCACGACGCTCCCCAGGAACACACTAGCTAACTTTTCTAGCACAGTTTCAGTCTCTTGCTATCCTGAGAAAGACAATCTAACATATAATATATACTCAAATAATATATTCATATTATATTGCCGCAATTCATAATGTTGTTGAATATTTGATTTAAATTGTCTTTCGGGATATATACCACGCACCTTTGTTTGGAGTAACCGATATTTCGACACTGTTGCAAGCGCCATGTTCACGGATGTACTGAGGGTATTGCGGGTGGGTGAATTTTACGAGCAAGTATAACGGTCTACCCGCTTTCTTACTCGTGTTTTGCGTACAACACCACTGCCACTGTTTTCACTATCGCACTGTATCCGATCACGACATACTACACTCACTACGTCAGCTCGCGGTTTGAGTTTTTCCGTTTCACGGGTTTTACATAGACGCACCACTGGATGCCAGATACTCGACAGTTGAAACCCATCCTCTGTATTGAAATTATTAAACTTTTTAATTTCAATAGCCTCCCTTACCATTCGAGGTATGTAGTGGCGTTCTGTCGAAAGCACCTGAGGGTTGTGTAACTCGATCCAGTGGTCGGTACCCGAGTCTAAAAGGTGTTGAGCTATGGCTGACTTATGTGTTATCTTTGACTGCCCTGATGTGTTCTCTTATCCGGCAAGAGATGGTGCGTTTCGTTTGTCCTATATAGGAACTCCCACAGCTGCAGTCAACTTTGTATACACCTGGCTTTTCTAATGGAAGACTGTCTTTCGGCTTTCTTTTATATTGAGATAGTTTCTTAAAAGGAGTGAAAATAGTCTTTACTGAAACTTTGTTAAGAATATTGGCGATCTTATCTGTCACTCCTTTGACGTACGGTAAGTACGCTGGGTGTCGTTCAACCTTGAAGTCCAGGTGTTTTTAGTATGTCTGGGTGGTCTGATTCGCCTACTGTATCCGTTTTTGTGTAGAACGTCTCTTAAATGCGAAAGTTCCTTACCCAAATGTTCATCGTCACACAAGCTGTATGCCCGGTCGGTAAGCGACGTTATAACGGAATTCAGTTGACGTGGGTGATGATGTGAGTCGGCGTGTAGATAGCGATCTGTGTGTGTTGGCTTTCTGTATACAGAGTGGCTTAATGAACCGTCATCCCGTACGCCAATCATAACATCGAGGAACGCCATTCTTCTGTCCCTTTCGATTTCATAGGTAGGTAAAACTCATTTTACTGTGGATGCTGTTTAAATGTGCCAAGTACTCTTGAACTATCTCTTTATCGCCTTCCATAACACAGGAAATGTCGTCTACATACCGTTTCCAAATTTTTACACTTAATGGGGCAGTAGCAATGGCTTGGTTTTCAAAATGTTCCATCCATAGGTTGGCTACCACTGGAGCTACCGGGCTGCCCATCGCTACGCCATCAATTTGTAGGTAGTACTCACCTCTGTATAAGAAGTAATTCGTGGTCAGGCAATGATGTACCAGGTCGGCATATACCACAGCAATATGGTCCTCACTGATCCTACGTCTAATTACCTCCATGCAGTCTGTTAAAGGTACGTTTGTGAAAAGCGATTCTACGTCGAAACTGACCATCACTTCTTTATCACTAACGTTACTCTGCCGTAGAATCTCAATGAAATGTCGGGAGTCTTTGACATACGATGTTGTTCTACCCACCAATTGTTGCAGGACCTTAGCTAAATGTTTAGCTAGTTCATAAGTAGGTGAATCCACTTGACTGACTATAGGCCGTAAGGGAACGTTGCTTTTGTGCACCTTTGGCAAACCATACAGTTTAGGGGGTAGAACATTACGTGATCGCAGTAAATGGGTCACCGTATCTTCATTGAACGTGTGCTGGCACTCCTTGATCAGCTTTTGGGTACTACGGTTCAATCTAGCGGTCGGGTTATAATTTACCTTTTTATACGTGTTGACGTCACTTAATAAATGACGCATTTTTTCGTCATATTCACTAACATTAATGACTACCGTCGCGTTCCCTTTGTCAGCTTTTAGGACAAGTACGCTCCCATCTTCACGGAGTTCACGTAATGTGACACGTTCAGCCACGGTCGTGTTAGGCTGAGGAAGCTTTGCTCGACGTAAACAGACAGCAACGTCTTGTCGTAAAACTTCGGCCTCCACGGACGGTATTTTATTCCGTCGGATAACCTCCTCAACTGTGCCGATCACTTTTTCGTAAGGAACATGACTTTCTATAATATATTGAGTGCAGCTTCCATCAACGTTTTATCGGATAGATTTATCACTGTGCGTTCAATTTTTGACTTTTCTTGGTGGGAGGTTGATGGATTTAGTTACATCATTAAGAATTCAAACTTACGGTCTTGTTTCAAGGCACTAAGTTCTCGCGAACGCTGTGCCTGTAGATAGGTGATGCGATCACAGTTATCAAAATCATCTATTGTCAACACTTCACTGCACTTCAGATGAATTTTATACAAGTCCGTTTGTATTTTGTTCAGTTTAAAACGGGTGTTGGCGATTAACTTACGCAATAATTTAACACTCGCATTACGTAGAATGCCCGCGGAACCGTGAATATCGTTTCGGGGTTTTATTTTGACACAAACCGGAATAATGTCCGCAGTGGTGTTGTACGCAAAAAACGAGTAAGAAAGCGGGTAGACCGTTATACTGGCTCGTAACATTCACCCATCCGCAATACCCTCAGTACATCCGTGAACATGGCGCTTGCAACAGTGCCGAAATATCGGTTACTCCAAACAAAGGTACGTGGTATATATCCCGGAAGACAATTTAAATCAAGTTTAAATGACCACGAAAGTTTAAATTCCTATGTTTTTGAATATGTCACAAGGTTATAAAAAAATTAAAATATTTGATATATTTGCACAGATTATATGCGCACAACAAAATTCTATGAGAGGTATGTCAGGATCGTTGCAAATGGCGTTCCGTAGTCTCTGCCTACCCCTCCGGGAAACAGGCGTGAGTCTATGTATGTATGTAACAAAATTCTAAGGTTAATTATTTTTTCCGAACAGCTCTTAACTAATGCCACTACGTAAAATTAATGGAAATAGGCATAATTTGTTTTATTTTCCTGTTTACGTTCTGAAATAACTATAAATATCGACTTGTAGGCGCAATAAAATTTATTTTTAATTAGAAGTTGTTTACTTATCTAAGGCTTAGTCATTTCAGTAGAGACCCAATTTTTGACTTTTTTATATGTTTATATAAAATTCTTGCGTTAATTACTGACTGAAAGACAACGCGAAACAATTGGATGCAATAAGCAAGCTGACACTGAAATTTGGCATGTACATGTATGTCCCTTGAAAAAAGGTGATAGCCCAATGGTGTACGTAACGGACTGCCGAGATGATGGTCACACACCTCTGACTTTTGAAGTTATGTGTGAATTATAGAAGGTTAATTATCACTCGCCTAATAATATGCCCGGTATCTACTGGGCATATTATTAGGCGCCTATTAGGTACATTGGGACCGAAATATAACTGGTGAAGTGTGGGTGTGTACTACACCTCTGCCTGCCCCTTTGGGGATAAAGGCGTGAATTTATGTTATGTTATGTATGTCCCTTGGAGAGCGTAGGGGTGCTCTGAGAAGGGATTGCCCGAAATACCCCCGGGATCGGGCACTAAAGGTTAAATGAAAAATGTCCGCGAGCATAGTTGCGGGCTTCCTCTAGTTTGTACATAAAATTCTATAAAAAAATATACTGGGCAACGCCTTGTCCTACTCTATTGGACAAACACAGCACATTTTATAAAAACAAAAGACTACTTGAAAATGTATTGGTCTACTTCGTCAATATTTGACCGCTTGCCGAGCTGTTATTGACAAATGTATATAGTCAAATAATTCAAACATTCGAGAGTATTTGAACATTTATATACCTTGAGCAACACATAATAAGGTAAGCGATTAACGACCATTTTCAATATTCGTTCTACCCAATCCATGATTTGGAGATTCAAGTATGAGAGTTTATTTGAGATACATGTTTGACATATTTTTATGGAGCTTATGTCAAAAATAAATCTAAAATCTCAAAAAATAGATAGATTGAATATTGAATTCAGCGGTAAATGAAACATCCGGACTCGGTACACTCATTTCAAACTATACATAATATAATAGACTTACATTTATCCTCTTCATTTATTGAAATTGCTTATAATACTGGCTATATACTGTGCAATACATAGCAACCACCAATTTCGCTTAAACAGCAATATTACTTATACCCCGTTATTGTGTCGCAAGTATTAATTGTGACCAGCTGTACCTAGCTTCCAGCTATTGTAATTTACCTGTGAACTTGTGCTCTAAGTGCCGATTATTAATTGTACTTTGCCGTATCTAGTTTGAAAACTTTACAACTTGAAGCGATACTGTTAGTAATTTCTTAATAATTACAATGACAAGTTGACGTATAATGAAAGTTTATATTTATGCCTGAGATTAAATCATATATTATGTAAAAAAATTACTTGCCTTGACTTGACGGGTGGCTCAGGATCGGTCTGAGGGTAAACTAGCGTTGAAAGTTTGCTTCGAACAGTTAGAAATACTAATAGTTGCAGATCCCGTGGGAATTTCGGGAAATCCTTTCTTAGTGCACCCCTACGGTCTCCAATGAACGTACATGCCAAATTTCAGCTTCCTGCGCCTAATAGTTTTGTCAGTCAGTCAGTTACGCTAGGATTTTATATATACAGATTCCAACATTCGACACAAAACCGACGAAATTTTTAGGCAATAATAAAATAGATTTCAAGTTTTACTTTCTTATCATAAAAAATATCCCTTTAATGAGAAATTAGTTTTGTGTAGAAAGAAAAGAAGTCATCTTACTTTCTTCGATTGGTAAACAATTTCATAGGACTTTAAGTTTATATTTTATCTTATAACTTTCCAAATGCTTTTTATTTCGTTCTTAGTAACAACGCCGAATATCATAAAACAAGAGTCCACAACTTTCTCACAGGTATTTAGTTTTCTTAAAAAACTTTCAGCACTTGATGTTAAGGAATAAAATGAGATTTTGTGAAAGTTATGCAAAGTAAGATTTTGTGATTAAAAAAGAGAACAACTTTTTAGGTAATAAAATGATAATGATAGTAAACTTCTACACTTGTGAAATATAAAATAACTCACTTATTTCCTTTACAGTTCGTAGTTATCTGCCGGACTTAATAAGCGTCTCTTCCAAATAAATTGATCTACTCTCTTCATTTGCTTCACAGTATCACCACATTAGACTGTGGTATCACTGTGAGTCATTATGAGGATTTGGACAACTATACCACGCTAGCCGGGTTAGTATAGAGTTTTTATGTCGGGCATTCTATCTCATCGCAAAGGCACTATTTGCTTCGTGTATTTTACTTAGTCGACGACGAAAGAGCCTTTAAGTTTGTACAAGACATTTTATTAAGCGTGATGACGATACATGTAGAATGCAGTCCATACGTTCAGCAAACGCAAGCCTATCGGTCTGTTGAAACTTTTGTCCACGAAAAGTGAGTGTACCTGACCACAAATATAAAGGAAGAAGGAAAGCAAGGAGGAGAATTATAATACTGTAATTATACAGTTCAAAATTACTAGCATACTTGCTAAATTTGAAGGATTTTTCTAGCTTACAAGCTTCGAAAACACTTTTCCAAAAATTCAATATTCGCTAAGTCTATCAATATAATGTTTAAAATTCTTTAACAAGCTAATTACTACTTAGCATATATTTACATACGGCAGCTCATTTTGACGACCCGCCTTTAGAGTGTATTATCTTAACCTAAATGCCAGTTCCATCGACTTCACAGTTTACAAACTCGCATCGTTCAAGTTTCATACATCGGCTGAAACTTGAACATGTTCGTTGGAGTTTAAGCTTAGACTTTCCCACACCATCTACTACGAGTTAATCGATTGGGCGTCTAGTAAATTTGTCGGTATATTTTGTAACATGAATTTGGAGTGGATGTAAAACGGAATATTCCGTGAAGCCGTATTGTCTATTACTTAGGATGAAAAGGCTTGGGAATTAATTTTATATCGCGTACCATATTACTAACATTCAAATAGCGGACACTAAATAGAACCTAGGCTTAAAACAAGAATTGTGGGTCAAACGAAGTTTTGACTCGCGTGGGGATTGAATTTGCCAACACTAGGCACAGTGCAAGGCTAAACGGCAAGGCAGCTTATGCATGGACCGTGTCTATGTGTGTGGATATATGAGTGCGATTCGATTAAGCTCCAAGGTCCATGTTATTGGTACCCACTCCGGTGATAAACGTACTACCACCAGTTGAAATTTATTTTTTAGTGGTATACAGGGAACATCGTACCGACAGAGAACTTAATAATTATTTTTATCTGTATATATAAAATTCTTGCGTTGTCGACTGATTGGCAGACAACATTTAGGCAAAACTATTTGCGGGCACAAGAAGCTGCAATTTGGAAGTTTTATTTTATAAACTGTGTGTATCGGCACCATAACAAAACGACTATTATGTTTCTTACAAATTTTTATGTAATAAAAACTAGAATTGCAGTTTTGTTTTGTCCTGCAATGCATTGCTTTTGGTAGTCCTGTTTAATCGTGTATTAGAAAAAAAAAGAAAATATTCAAATCCAGAAACATTTTCCTTGGTTCTCTTTTTGTTTTCTAAATAAGCTACTATTATTTATTGGCCAAAAGAGCAACACTATTTTAAATACAACGCATTATTTCTCTGAAAAATATCTTATTAGTTAAACTATACCAAATAGAACTATGTATTTTTGATGATAACACAAGTAGGTACTATTCACACTTTTAATAAGTTCGCAAATGCAGTAGTAATTAAACTCGACATTTCTCGTAAAGTTTAATTATCTTCAAGTTCATTAAGAGCGCCGTGTTTAGGCGGTGACTTCTGTTTATATACTACCTTATTATAATTTATATCGGAGGACATATTACTACGTCTTAGTAGTACTTCGTAGTCTTATTGTTTAGGTTTAAGTTTTAAGACAGGTAGAGTATATAATTAGAAATCTTCATGATTTTTACGTATACAAAATGGTGAAATAACTTCTAGTTGCAGTCATCTTGTAGCTACGGCTGGTGTTTGCCACGTAGAATACCTTTAATATGCAAAAAAAAAAAATGCGAATGAGACCCATCACATCCAACCAATACATCCAACAACAAAGAACAATGGCAGAATTAGGTCTGGGTTTGTTGTGGCGAGCTTAAACTTCATATGAACAAAACAAATTGTTTATTTTTTCTAATATTTTTTATATTTTCACTTTGTCTCGATAAAGCCGGATTATTTTATGATGATTAAAAGCATTCCAATTGATTACGAACTAGGTGCTTACTTTATTATTTGATTGTTGCCATAGACAATGGTGTGACAGGAATAGACGTTTGACATTGATGCGTATCGATTATTAAATAAGTAATCGATATGATCGACCTTTATAGGGTTGGTTTGGTTTAAAATATAATAATTAAAATGCAGTTAATTAATTGTTAATCAACATTATATTAATAAGCTAATTCTTTTGTAGCAAAACAAATTTTAAATCAAATAAAAACGTCACAGCATCGTTTTAACGTTATATCGATTTCACATAAAATCGATTTAAAATGTGCAGCTCTGCTTTTGTCTTTGGCTGTGACAGGTAGATGCTACAGAATAGTTCTGCGTTTAGATGTCAATCTGACATAATGCCTTTGATAATTCAAACGTACCCACATTGTTCATTCTTAACTAAACATTAAACACCGATATCTTCATTTTCCGGCTTTCCCGAGTGAAAATAGAATAATTTATAGACTCTGTTACTTACCCCGATTTTTTTGATATATTTTTTATTACTGAGCGCTTCAATTTAATTTCAGACATTTTGATGTATGGAGATCTGCCATTGTCCTTTCAAAATGTCGAGCGTTTAGTGAAACTTAAGTTCTCTATCCATGTTTTGAATTAGTATTTACAGACTATACATTTGCAACATATATATTGAAACAATGACGATCATGATGCATGCATAGGCTGACAGAGGAATGAGTTGGTACTGCCAGTCGTAATGTCTTTAGTTAAGTACGGGACTAGTCTTGCTCTCATTTTTGTTTTGGCAATGCAAAGATTCTAACTAGCGACTCTAGCGGCAAATTGGGAAGTTGTACGACACTTTTGACAGCACAATTCAATTACCACTATAACCTCGAAGCAAAGTTGTATTGAAAGCTATCAAAAGTGTCGTACCCGGACAACTTCCAAATTCGCCGCTAGAGGCGCGCGCATAATCTATGCATCGCCAATAGTATATCATCTATGCAGGCAGGATCCGTAACAGTGCTTATAGAAGACATCAAAATAGTTCAATTAAATTAAGTGTTTTCCTAATTATGCATGAAATTGGTATCTGACAAACTTTCATTTTACAAACAAATGCGCGTGAAAAAGACATAGGTGTAATATTTAACCTACATAACCTTTTAAACATTACAACAATTTATAAGCGAGTATCGTAGTAATCCATTACGGTACTATTGTGGTAGTTGTACAATGCGTTCAGCGCACTGTAAGCTGACTCTACACAGGCGGCCGACGGGTAATATACTGTAAACACCAACCTACTGAATATATATATATATATATATATATACGGGAATTAACGCGAACATGCATCAGGTATTTACATACCTTATTTTGCTTGACGTTTCGAGACGGTTGCACGCCCCGTGGTCGCAAGCTGACTGGTGTAGCGGTGTCACGTCTCCGAGTGCGAGGTAGAAGCTTCCATTTCTACCCCCGGGTCGTTTATTTTCGAAGTACCGGCGCAAAACACACTAACCGTATCTGTATATTGAACATTCGCCGACTGCGCATTAAAGTGGGGTGTTGTTAGTCGAATCACTGGATTCCACGCTGATGACAATTTGAAGCCCTCTTCGCGATTGAATTTTTTGAATTTTTTCGGAATGGAGTAGTTTTTTAACTTGGCTCCTATTTCATCCTATTTTCTCACTTGCGATTATCGTATAAATGTACACGTTTTCGATTACTTTGGTTGTCAACAGGCCGAATCATAAGACCTTCCCCCTAGTTAGAGGAAACGCCACACCTTATTCCTGCCCACATAATATTGCGAATGAAGCCAGAAAAGGAAGACCTTAAGCAAATACTCTTAAGTTTATTATACTATCAGAAACAAATTTCACACGGATTTATCGTGCACTCTACGTTATTTTAACTCTTTATGGGTAGCTCTTACTATTCCGTTTTCTTTTTACCATATTTATCCATATCTTCCGTATCTGACTAGATTAGTATATTACTGGTTAGTGTCTCTTTCTGCTATGCCTGAGGTCTTTGAATCGACTCCTATCCAAAATAAGTCCTTACGTGTTGAATACGATATTACTTAAATAATATGTATTTGAAAATGTTACATATAAGCATGATGTGATGATTAGGGCAATCGTCATAATGATTTTAGCTATCGAGTAACCATAGTGCAGACAATATGTGGAATAAGATGACATAAATATTACTTATCAGCAATTAATCAAATCTGTGACCTACTTGCCGCGTTATATGCTATTACGCTGAGTTAGCGTTTGTGCATTATGATTGTCATATGACTTTTGAGATGGCTAATATTCAAAATAGCCCGTTTAACCGCAGTACTATAACACAGCGCAGCCCTCCCAGCACCCCACAACCACAGCATCATGCTTCTGAGGAGTCATTGGAAATCCTCACCTCCGGTGAAATCAAATCTTGGAAGTCGTCAATGGACCAGTGCCTCAATGAAATATGCCAGATTGCCGCCGAAGGGAAGCTAAACTCAGAACAAAAGTTAAGGATAAATCAAATCGCAAGGAAAATAAGCGGTGGAGCTACACTTTTGACTGCCCATTATCATTCGCTAAAAGAAAATAACATTTTGATAAATGCGAAACTGGAATCACTTAAAGAGAAACAAGACCTTTTTGAATATCTCAAAGACTTCAAACAATCCATAGAAGAAAGATGCAATAAACCAGAGACGGAAAAGCCTATGACCTTTGCCGATATGGTAAAAACTGATAAAAACACCTACATGCGCCCTAAAACAATGAGCTCTATTGCTATTTATCCAAGCAATAAAGAGAAAACAAGCGACGACACAAAATCTCTCGTCCAGAAAATTATTTGCCCAGAACAAATGAAGCTTCAAGTGCGAGGGCTACGAAAAACCAAAAACGGAGGTGTGATTATTAGCACAGAATCTAAGGAAGACATAGAAAAGCTAAGACAAGCAACACAGCTTAGCAGCTCGGGCCTGAAGGTGGAGGAGCCACCAAAACGAAGACCGCGTATTGTGGTTATCGGAGTACCAGCTAATTTGCAAGAACAAGACGTCTATGACTGCATATATAAGCAAAATATAGCCGACAAGCTGCCCAATCTGACACGCGAATCGTTCCTATCGTCTATCAAACTCAGCCACAAATCCGGCAAAAGAGAAGCCCCGACTTGCAACCTTGTACTAGAAGTTTCAGCCACTATCCGACGAGCACTTGTGACACAAGGACGAGCCTTCATCAACTGGACATCTTGCCCAATTAGAGATTTTACGCTGGTGACCAGATGTTATAAATGCCAGCAGTATGGACATGCTGCTAAGACCTGTCGTGAGACTGTTGATACGTGTGGTCATTGTGGCGAGGCAGGTCATCAAGGAAATGAATGCACCAAGAAAGAGAGTGCACCTAAATGTGCGACGTGCCTCCGCTTCAAAAAACCGAGTGACCACAAAACAGGCGACCCCGAGTGTCCAGCGAAAAAGATGGCAGAGACAAGGTATATAAATTCTATAGATTATAGTGAGGGCGCCTAAGAGCGCCGTTTTTGTTTTATATTTTCGCAGCTTTTTTAGTTTTTTTGTAACACCTTAGTTTTTTTCGTTAATATCATGACTGAAGAAGTAATTAATGAATTAGATAATATCACTGTACATTCTTCAAAAATGTGTGATACGGAAAGCTGCAGTCAATACGTATCGAACTTTAGGAAGCCTTTAACTATACTAACCCAGAATATCCGCAGTATCTATAAGAATATTGATAGTTTAAACATATTTTTAGATAGATTAAAAGTTGAATGCGACGTCTTAATTCTTACAGAATGTTGGCTAGCTAACAAAAACAATAAACTGCCAGCTATGTCGGGGTACAATATATTCTACAGCACAGTATCTTTAAATCAGAACGACGGTGTGGTAATATTTGCAAAAAAGTCGCTACTTATCACTGTTAAAGAACCAAAGGTCAAAGAATATAACTGTCTACAGATAAATATTGGTGATGATACTGCCATCCTTGCTCTCTACAGACCCCCATGTTTCAGAAACCTAGATCTTTTTAATGACGACTTAAATTGTATATTACAAAGCCTATCTCACTTTAAAAACGTCTTACTAACCGGTGACATAAATTTAAATTTAAACGCTGACACCTGTGACGCGGGTACCCAAGACTACCTAAACCTGTGTGCATATCATGGACTTTTTCCTCCTCATACTTTCCCTACACATCAGAGTGGTTCCTGCTTAGATCACGTCATGCTTAAAACTAAACTTCCATCAATAACACTTGTCACTTACTCCGCCATAACTGACCATTGCGCTATCCTTATCATTCTGGATTTAGCACAATCACAGAACATTAGACGATCACAACGTAAAACTAAAATAAACATGAGTGGCTTAGAACATACGTTGCGTAACATTGACTTTAGCCCAGTTTTTAATAGTGCTGATGCGAACAAATCACTGGCCTACTTGATTAACACAGTGCAAACTAGCATTTTTA
This sequence comes from Euclidia mi, assembly GCA_944739405.2. Taxonomy (NCBI): domain Eukaryota; kingdom Metazoa; phylum Arthropoda; class Insecta; order Lepidoptera; family Erebidae; genus Euclidia; species Euclidia mi. The sequence continues at coordinate 84,250,363 of OX123185.2, read as the reverse complement.
GAAATTCTACTATCTATTCAGTTCGTAAGAGGAACTATAATATTAAACCATGGATAACTCCAGGTTTAATTAGATGTATTCGGCATAGAGACAAACTACATTTAAGAGCGAAACAGAACCCTGACAACTCTATCCTGCAAATTACATATAAAAGGTATCGCAATTTTTGCAATAATCTCCTAAAGAAAATTAAAATAGAATACGACAAACAACAAATAAATGTCGCTGGCAATAATAGTAAAAAGCTTTGGAAGTACCTTAAAGCCGTTACATATACATCCAATGAAAACACAGTCGACACGAGTTTATTAAGTCTAAGAGAGTCGCCTCAATCGTCGGCCGACGAAGTTAATAATTACTTTATCAACGTAGGAACCAAACTTGCAGAAAGAATACAAAGTCAATGTGGCATCGACCTTTGTAATAAACACTCAACTTTCTCAACCTATTTTAAGAGCGGTAGATCTTTCGTTATGCTAGATCCAGATGAAAAAGAAGTGGAACGTGTTATACTAACCTTAAAAAATAACAGCGCAGCAGGGTGGGATAACATTAGTAATAATATTTTAAAGCATTTTAAACACATCCTTGTGCCTCCATTGACCCATATTTACCGTCTATGCCTTGCTGAGGGCGTTTTCCCTTCATATCTTAAAAAGGCAGTAGTAGTCCCCATTTACAAAAGCGGTGCAAAAGGTGTTATATCGAACTATAGGCCAATTTCTCTATTGCCATCAATTGCTAAGGTCTTAGAGAAAATAGTCAACCATAGATTAATGACTTACTTAGAAAATAACGCTCTGTTATCCACGTCCCAGTTCGGCTTTAGACCTAAGTTGTCTACAGCAGACGCAGTACATCAGCTAACAAATTACGTATCGGAAGAGCTTGGCAAAAAAAATCACGTCATTGGAATTTTTCTTAATTTAGCTAAGGCCTATGATACGGTGTCTATACCTAAACTTATAAACAAGCTCGAAGCCATAGGCATTAGAGGCACTCAATTAAATTTCTTTGCTGATTATTTAAATGACAGGTACCAAAGTGTTCGAATCGGTGACGTTTCTAGCACAGAAACAAAAATACCTCAATATGGCATCCCTCAAGGAAGCACCCTCGCATCAACGCTTTTTCTAGTGTATATTAACGACCTTTGTGATCAAAAACTAGACCATGGCAAAATCATTACATATGCAGATGATACTGCGCTCCTATTTGCCGCTGATACCGCCGAGAAGGTACAGGATCTTGCTCAACGGGGATTTGACATCGTAAACAATTGGCTAAAATATAATCTTTTAACGCTAAACGCAGACAAAACAAAATTCCTCAAATTCTCGATGCGCAAGACACAAACTCAAACATGTAATAACACATTATATGCCCATATCTGTAATGACCCATCGCTTAACCTTTGCTCCTGCCCTGCTATCAATTACACCACTAGCATTAAATACTTAGGAATAATACTCGACGATGGCCTCTCCTTTAAGCAACATATAACGGCCCTAACAGCTAGGATACGTAAATTTTTCTTCGTGTTCAAGAAGCTCCGTTTCATAGCAGATAATAAGCTTATTATACGTGTATATCAAGCCCTGTGTCAGTCTATTATACAGTATTGTATTACTTCATGGGGCGGGGCTCCTAATAATGCTGCCGATTGAACGGGCTCAAAGAGCACTTCTAAAAGTTGCAACGCGTAGGCCCTTTCGCTTCCCCTCGCACCAACTGTATGAACTATGCAATGTAATAACTGTACGACAGCTTTTCCTACTTTATATTGTCCTAAAACAGCACACCACGCTTACTTATAACACCAATCTGACTGTCAATAAAAGGCGTAAAGATATTGTATGCACTGCACTTTCCGAATCTAAATTCGTCTTCACGAACAGATTTTATGCCTTCTTAGGACCTTTTATATATAAGAAACTAAACAAAATACTTTGTATATATGACGTTAATTATTTCAAATGCAAGCAATTAGTTTATAAGTATTTGCAATCGTTGAATTATAAACAGACCGAAGATTTGCTAGCAGTGCTAAAATAAATTGGACCTGTCTTGACATTGTTTATATATTATATTGTTTAAATAATATCGGGCTACGCATTTTTCTTGAAGGTATTTAACGTTGTTATGTAACTTTATAAATAGTATAAGCAGTAATAATAAGTATTGGTATATAATTCTAATTTGTTATCAACATAATATATATTGATAGTGCTCTTACCGCCTGTGGCACAGGTTTACCCTAGTACAGGCACCCTTTGTTATCTAGAACTTATTTATCCTTAGAAGTACATATACTATTATTGTAGAAAGATAAATAAATAAATTATTATTATTATTATTATTACTTATCATAATTATCTAATTTTAACAGCAACTTCTTCGCTTCAGGACTATTTACCCACTGCTACTAATAAACACACTTTCATACACCGCCCTAGATATCGCACTTCGCAAACTCGACAGAAACAAACATAACATGTTATCATTTAAAACTCGCTCACTAGGAAATAACACGACACCGCAAGTTATTCCAAATAACATTGTCTCGAAGTTGGTCCATATTCCGTATTCTGCACCTTAGTTACATTGCACAGATACATCCAGTAAAACCAGTCAGGCATTTTTCTTGCTTGACTCTGGATGTTTTAATGTCTATCATTGCGGGTTTATATAGCCTACCGTAATATTAGAAATTGGGCTTCAACATATAGAAAAATTATTTGATCTGGGAAGATAATAACTTCTTCTAGGCTCTGTTTTTTTCGTCTTCTAGCATTAGCTGCCCTCATGGATGCCCAGACTATAAACTGCAAGGCATTAGCAGCAAATATACACAGGTAAGGTGGTAGTTGGCCTACTGAATATGCCATATACAGTGCACTGTAACATGAATCATGCAATATTCATGAAGTATGCGTCCAGTAGTACCATTACTTCCTGCGGTTTTCAATGTTTTGTATCGATGTTGGAATACGATGTGGCCAGTTCTGATTCAGGAAGCTTGTACTTTTCTAAGCAAACAATACAATCTTATTAAGAAAGGATTTTGGGTTTGTTTTATATCGTCTGATTTGTCTTCAATAATTAATCATCCGCGTGGTAAGAGATTAGGAACATAAAGTGTCACTACCCCATTTCATTCTATGGGTGTTTGAATTTTTGCGACGAAAAAAAACCCACATCAAACCTTGTATCAATCCGTCTGGCCAGATTTGCATGGTAGCGGTAGGGCCAAATTCTTCTATCGACTAACAGTGTTACTGTAAAATGAATTAGGTGATGCTTAAGTCCAGCGTTGGACAGCGGAAAAAAACCCGAAAGGTAAGGCAAAGGTTTTGTCTTATCATACTATTTCGGGTTAGGAGTAGAGTGTAATCGAAGCGAGAACAAAAAAATATAATAAAATTATCTACTGTGCAATGTACCAGTACATAGATAGCAGTGCTAGATGTACAATAGTACAGTGTACTAATGTACTGCCATTTTGGAGGTTGCAGTTGCCGTACTGCCGTTTTTGGTGTAATTCAATTATAGTACGGTTCCAACACTTATTATACTGAGTGGAAGATTCAACAGATAAAAAGGGCAAAAAATCTATAATAATTACATCTAGGTATCCAGTAAAGCATTGGCCTTCTATATTTTTCGATTTTCTCTATCACGTGGCGGGATGTAACAAGGTAAATCAAATTTGAAAATGAAAGAGGTAAATTAATCTTTGCCAAAAATTTCTACTATTCTTCAAATACTTTTAGAAGCAACATGTATTTCATATTCATTTTAAAAACCAACATGTTTACAGTCTACAAACAGATAATACAGTGACTTTGTTGAAGCTGAAATCTAATGTGTTTTGTCTTCAATGTGGTATTTGAAGAGTTTATTTTGCTTTGTACAACACAATTTTGACGTATTTTCTAAAGTATTCGAAATTTTGTTTGATATTTCACAATTCTCATATTTTGCTGTGTACTGTATTTTGAATCAAATTTACAAACCAAGTCAGTAATTAAACTCGAATTACCAATAACCTTGGTTTGGTTTCGTCTACATAAACACAAAAATAGTAAATGTTACTTATAAAACATGAAAATAGGGCAGTAGGCTCGCCCCCTATTACGTGGGACTAAAATAAATCTGGCGAAAAGTGGGTGTAGCAATATACCTCTGCTACCTCTTCAGTGATAAAGACTATGTATGTATGTATAAAACATGAAAATTACTCTGATTAACACTATCATTGGTATTCTATCCGATCCAAAATTGAATTAAAATATCAAGATAAATTAAAATAAATGCTACTTATTTGAGACGTAAAGGTTATTAAAAATACTCTTAATCGAATAGCAACCTGCCTATGTCATAGAGTTTTAAACGAGTTTATAAAAAAAGTTGAACATTGAGAGGAAATTGTGGATGTGGATCGTAAATCGACATCGTGAGATATGATAGATAGATAGATACATAGATATACGCTTTATTGCACACTTTATTCACACCAACATAGCATTATTCAGTTCATATTTTGTAAAGAGACTTAAAACTACGATGATGTACAATCGGCGGCCTTATCGCCTAGGGCCTAGGGCGATCTCTTCCAGGCAACTTTGAGGTGGACAGGAATGATATAAGCAAGAATGTGGAGCGGTGGTGTAGTTGCTAAAAATAATACGAAAATCTAAGATACTTTATACATATATAAATTATAGTTCGATAAATTTACGTAGGTACATAAATAAAATACAAATATAAAATATACTTACATACATTATAAAAATATAAGAGACAGTCAAGACAGACAATACAGATGCAGTAAATAAGGCTCATGTAACAAGAAAATCAATAAATTAAATCAGATAATATGCTTGTTGTTTCGGATTAGGTCCGAAGATTGATGCATGTATGTCCGGTTGTTGCTTAATAATGGAAGTGATTTCAGATTTCCCGCCGACTGTTAAGGTCTTATGAGCAGCGAGCTAATAGTTTAAATTCAGTTGTTCAATTTAGAATGTAGTCCTTATTAAAATGGCTGGTATCACTGTATTTTTTTGTTTTAACCATTAACTGGTATGGTACTCATGACATTCTCTATATTTCCTGACAAGCTTAGCATCGTGGGCAGCTGCCACTTGAAGTATTCCTATTACGTCGCTATTCTTGGCGGCTGCCGGACTTTGGGTGCTGCATCACTTACCAGGACGCGGGTATACACGTGTTGGGGTCTGCGCGGCTCCCACGATAATATAACATAACTAGAGGACGCCAGCAGCTACGCCTGCAATTTTTTTTTAATTTACCCGTTTTGGCCCATCCCGTGGGAATTTCGGGAAATCCCTTCTTAGTGCACCCCTACGGTCCCCAAGGAACATACACGCCAAATTTCAGCTTCCTGCGCCCAATAGTTTCGGCTGTAGCGTGTCTGTCAGTCAGTCAGTAACGCAAGGATTTTATATATTAAGATATTACATTCCACCACATTTACACAATACTTTCTAGTCCCAAACTAACCAGAAGCTTGTACTATGGGTACTAGATAATGGAAACACATACAAATATACTTTTTTTTTTGTAAATACATGCATATTATATATAGAAACACCCAGACCAAGACACGACATCCATGGTCATGCACACAAATGTTTGACTTGAGCGGCCGCGAACCCGCGACCTTCAGCGTAGTTACAACTTTTATTTGTTTCTTATTTTTTACAGTTATTTAATCAAAGTCAAAGTAAAAATCGTTTATTCATCTAGGTCACAAGGTGACGCTTATGAACATGAAGTCGTTTTTTTATTGAATTACTTAGTGCTTCTACATTTACATTAACTGCCTCGTTCGCACAACAATAGGTGCTTTTCCACGAGAAAGAACGGGCAATAAAACTCGTGGCTACTCTTTTGAATCGCCAATATTATGGTACATATGTATTTTATTTTTGTAAGGAGCTACAACTGTTTCACATTGTACTTAATTACTTGTAAATAGTTACAGACATAATACTTAAGCAATTAATGCAGTTACTAAATGGCCGATGAGTGCCTTAGTTAGCCTTCCAATGTGAATATTGTGTAACAGGAGTATCCACTTACGTCTTATAATGTAGGCAACTCGCGACCATGTTCAGAACTATGGTGGAAATGTATGTTGCAGAAGTGACTGTATATGAATACACAACATTACAAAAACATTAGTTTACAGCCCATGATCACGAGTTATCTTCGTCTTACAGTGCAGTAAAATTTTAATAAAATTAGTGGAACAACAATGCAAATGTAAATGTAGTAAGTTGAATAACCTAATAATACATGAATAGTAATTTAAAAGAACTAGAAATATTATATAAAGATAAACTGAAAAATGCAAAGTATCTATATAATTCTAAATAAGTAATAAAGATCATGAGTTGTCTAGTGTAAGTGACCAACTATCCTTATACACAGAAATAATCATTAATAGTATAATAACCTTTCTTAATAAGGCAGTCCTTTATTTTAGTTTTAAATGTACTAAATGGCAACTCTAAAAGACTAATTGGTATTTTATTGTATATACGCATACCTAGCCCTACAAAAGAATTATTAACTTTATGTAAACGATGATAAGGGTCATATAACTTATGCCTATTTCGAGTATTTATATTATGTATATCCCTTTTTGTGGTAAATAAACCTACATTTTGCCTAATGTACAATATATTAGCAAATAAAAATTGCGAGGCTACTGTAAGAATTCCTATAGACTTAAAATAATACCTAATAATACATGAATAGTAATTTAAAAGAACTAGAAATATTATATAAAGATAAACTGAAAAATGCAAAGTATCTATATAATTCTAAATAAGTATAAAGATCATGAGTTGTCTAGGGTAAGTGACCAACTATCCTTATACACAGAAATAATCATTAATAGTATAATAACCTTTCTTAATAAGGCAGTCTTTTATTTTAGTTTTAAATGTACTAAATGGCAACTCTAAAAGACTAATTGGTATTTTATTGTATATACGCATACCTAGCCCTACAAAAGAATTATTAACTTTATGTAAACGATGATAAGGGTCATATAACTTATGCCTATTTCGAGTATTTATATTATGTATATCCCTTTTTGTGGTAAATAAACCTACATTTTGCCTAATGTACAATATATTAGCAAATAAAAATTGCGAGGCTACTGTAAGAATTCCTATAGACTTAAAGTTCCCTAAGAGTATCTTTTGCACCTAACATGTATATAGCTCATACCGCTCGTTTTTGTACACCGAAGGTATTCTGAATATCTGCAGCTTTGCTCCATAACGAAATGCCGTAGGACATAACACTGTGAAAATAACTAAAATATACTAAACGAGCCGTGTCGATGTCAGTAAGTTGACTAACATTTCTGACGGCATACGCAGCAGAGCTGAGTTTTCCTGCAAGACATGCTATATGTGCACCCCATTGTAACTTACTGTCGAGTCTACTGTGTCAAGTTCCTCCCTATCTAGTATAATATTAGGTCCAAGTTGTCTAACGTTAGGTAAAGCAAATTTAATGCATTTAGTTATCCTAGAATTAAGTACTAGGTTGTTTGCTGTAAACCATTGTGTAACTTGTAATAGTGTATTATTTACATTCATTAAATTGACTTCTATTGCTATCTACTTTAAAAATAAGTGACGTATCATCTGCAAAAAAGTACGGCGTCACAGATGTTTTTTAAATAAAAAGGTAAGTCATTAAAATATACAAGGAATAGAAAAGGACCTAGAATTGAACCTTGTGGAACGCCTAACTGTATACGTAATTTAGAGTCCCATTTACACATCAATACACTGAATAATCAATATAGGCCTTTATGTGATAAATAGTGATCGGATAATCGGATGCATATTTACCTAAAGTTGAAGTGTTGGCTATTATGGAATGCACTTTTGAATCGAAAAATCACGGGATTACGGAATTGACAAATTTAGTTTTTTTTTTACTATAGAATTAAATCGGGTGTATGTATATTTACTTATTTTAACTTTTGTCAAAAAAAAGCTCTAAAAATAATAAAATCCTCTTAATTTTCTTCAATTTTCAAAACATTTATCTCAAACGAATAATAAATAAGAATTACAAAGAAAAACCATCAACAATCCAGTGATTCGGCTAACAACATCCCACTTTAATTCGCAGTCGGCGAATGTTCAATATACAGATACGGTTAGTGTATTTTGCGCTGGTACTGCGAAAGTCAACGACCCGGGGGTAGAAATAGAATCTTCTACCTCACACTCGGTGACGTGACATCGCTACACCAGTCAGCTTGCGACCACGGGACGTGCAACCGTCTCGAAACATCAAGCAAAATAAGTTATGTAAATACCTAATGCATGTTCGCGTTAATTCCCGTCTATATATATATATATTCTTAAAAATGCAACGCAATTGTTTAAAAGTTTCTAAATCATTCAGTCTCTTAATAATTATTAACTTTACATCACCAACGAACTCCCGCGCTCAACAGATTCTGTCTGACAGTATCGTATTAAACAACTAAGTTGAAAGTTTAGGATACATAATATTATATATTATTATGTTTTTTTTAATTAACACCCACTGCTTACCATTCCTCTTACACTTAACATACTCAGAAATTGATGGGAAGCTTAAAATTAACTTCAAGTTAATACACATTAATAATTATGTAATCCCAGAGACCAGTTTTTTTTAATAAAATCCACATGTTAAGGATGTCGTTTCCTCACCATGTTACAGAGTAGTTTCACATTCTCGAATTTTCTGGAATCCCGGGATTTATATTTAAAAAAGTATGTATTAAGAAGCCGCTTCCGTAATATCCTAGCCAAAAATGAACTTTAGGTGAATATGCATCCGATCATCCTATCACTCTGGTGATAAAACAGCAGTATTTGAAGGACCCCAGAAATTTGTGCGATATAATTAATAATTTCGTAGCAGCTAACGTCGTGCCATTCTCCTCGACGTCTAATGTTGCTACTTCAAGACGTTGTCACGTATATGATAGAAAAAAAGATTTGCTACAAACTGCAATATTTCTTCAAAATTAATTTGCATAGTACTTAGTAGCATAAAAACACTATGTGATAAAAAAAAAATATAAAGCCTCAAGTGAAGATACAAGTTGATTTTTGTGAAATGGTCATACGAGACCAAAAAGCTTATTTTTAATTTAAGTTTACATAGATTTAGTAAAATCATATTATAACTTTCCAAACAATAAGTTTCATAGATATTATAAACGTAAAAAAAAATATTACCGAAAAGTTTTTACTATTTTGTGATCTCTTGTAATAATTAAGTAAGAATATTTATATAAATAAAAAGTAATGATTTTATAAATCGAACCTATTATTTGTCATTTATAAGCATTTATTCAAGTACATAGTTAAAATTTGCTTGGCAGACGCAAAAAATCATATGGGGGCCCCCATATGATTTTTTGCGTCTGCCAAGCACGACCACGGCCCTAATAATACCAGTTATGTTTGTCAGAATTACGATACCAGTTAGGGGTTAATGTTAAAACATTAAAAGGCACAGAAGCCCCTTCTATAAAACTTTACCATAAATGGTAAATTTTTATAGAAGAGGCTTCTCTGCTAATATTTCGTCTGATTCTGCAGAAACAGTGTAATTTTAAATAATAATAATAATATTCTTTATTGCACACCAATCGGAAATACATATAAAAATTGTGATCAACAGGTAATGCACAAAGGGCGGCCTTATCACTAAAAAGTAATTTCTTCCAGGCAACCTTTGGATGGACTGGAAACTGATGGATTTCGAAAAAGGGTAGTGTTGGTGTGTTCAAATATTGTACATAATTAATTGGATTTAAACAATAAATAGGTACAAAATACTGTAATAAAATTGAATAATGATACATATATTTAAAGTCTTTCGACTGTGGGTTAAGGGATTCCTACTGCATTCCTTCTCTCCTTCTTCTATCATTTGTTTCTTCAACATATCTCATGTGGTATGGGCGTGTGGGTTATCGGGCTAGGAGATGTAAGTAAAACAACCATTGCTTATCACTTCAGTTATTATTTTAAATAGGTACTCACAGTATAATAATTGATAATCAAAACACATCAACAATTTCTATCAAAAATTAGCGTCCGCCGTTCACGTGGCCGCGAGCGCCTGTTCAGTTGTTTTCTCGTTGACTCCGATTCGAACAGTGCTCACCTCGCCAGAGCCCGGTGTTCGCTATTGGAATGTCGTTCTTCTTGGCGGCCTGCAACATTGTAGCAAACCTCATTGTTAACCACCAATGAGGTTAGCCTACACGGCCATTCTGACGAATCGCACGACCTCGTGCGCATGGTGTCCAGCATCTACAGAATGCAGCATTATTCCTCCAGACCTGTTCAATGAGTAAAGATGCACATTAACATTCGCTCGACCTTTTTTGACCAGAATGAAATACATCGCTACTGCGTAGTATACCAACCATGACCAGAATAAAATACATCGCTACTGCTTAGTATACCAACCATGGTACAGGCATAGTATAGACCATGGACCCTCTTGGGGTACCAGGTCCTACTGACCGAATACCAAAATGCTAATGCATTCAGCTAAATTACCCGAGTGCAGACCGGGCGTACTAGGCCCTTTCGACCGACTCACAACCATGGACAGGGCATACTGGACCCTTCTGATTGACTTAAATCATGGTCAGGGCATACTGGACCCTTCCGATCGACTCTCAAAGCGTGGACCAGGCGTACGAGGCCCCTCCGACCAGCTTTGCTACTGCTACAACAATACAACACACGTAGTTACACACATACCTTTACTCAAGTCACAATTACTTAGCGAGTCATCCTACGGTGCGGAGACTATCGACGCTGGCAGCAGTCATGTCTTATCAGGAATGGACGCTGTCTCACCGTTGGTTTCTTAGGACTCTGTTTAATTTCGTTACCATTAATCGCAGGCACTTCATCCTCATCGAAGATTTTGGTTAAAGTAGTAAATATTTCTACCAGGTCTTCAAAATCCTGAAGCATACAAGTTTTAATGAGCCTACTTGTGAACAAGGTAAAAGCGATTGACGCTTTACTTTTATTCATCATCATCATCATCATCATCTTAGCGCTGTCACGGTTGCGCTCCAAAACCCACGCTTTGGAGCCCGGGGTTCGGTTTCCGGCTATGTCTCCTCCACTTCGCACGGTCTTCAGCATCCTTGGTGGTTAGTTGTTAGGCACGCATATCATCCCTTACGACGTCAAGCCAGCATTCCTTTGGCCTTCCCCGTTTACCGGGACCCAGCGGAGGTAGCATGGCAAGACATTTGTTACCCACGTAAGATGCCGGTTGACATAAGACGTGGCCATACCAGCGTAGACGACACTCTTGCAGTTTGTCAGCAATGTCACGGACATGAAGGCTACTCCGGATGCGGGAGTTCCTAATGCGGTCCTTCCGCGTGGCACCACTTATCCAGTGCAGCATGTTCATCTCCTTTACTTTTATTCATAGAGACTTATCCAAAACTAGTTATGACGAATTGTTACTGTACATTTTTAAATCATCTTTCATGCACTAGCTATATGTGTCGCGGGGGACTTTACAAACATACAACCAACAGACATTCAAGTACATCTAAACCACCATTTGTGGGTTACATACAGTGTTTCGTATGGGAACTGAACCCATAACACTCAACTCAGTGTGAAGGGGTATTTGAGGACCACACAAAGTGTCGTGTAGGAATGAACCTACAACACTCGGCACATTGTGAAGTGGTGAGATGGTCGCTTTAGCCACTACGCCAATCGTGCACTATTTGTGTAGCGGACGAAGATGATACATAGCTAGTAGGTACGATGACATATAGCGGATTGTTTTAAGCTACGCATGTGCCCACTTCACCTGACCGTTGAATCCAACAGAGGCTTATTCGTGCTAGGTTCTGAATATCGGGAGCCTGTTTCTGCTTTACCTGTAATCAATCAATCAGCCTACCGCATCAAGTCCAACGCAGCTAACTTTTTCAGGACGTCGGTCCACCTAGCAGGGGGGCCGGCCGTCCTTACGTTTACTGAGTCGCATTCTTCACTCTAAGACACGCTTGCTCCATCGCCCGTCAGTCCTTGTACTGTGCAGATTTGACTAGCTCACTGACACTTAAGGTTGCCTGAAATCAACAATTGTTTAATTTGACATAATTTACCACCTTAACGAAAGTCTCTAGGGTTCAAAACTAAAGGAGTTTGAGATTAACTAACTCACAATTAAAGTTTCAGACTCTATAAGACAAGGGAGCTAAAGAGATTCTAGACAAAAGCTCGGCATACGCCATTTGAAGTCTCACTATAGACTCACGCCTGTATCCCCGAAGGAGTAGGCAGAGCTATAATATTACACCCACATTTTGCCATGAATTGTTAGGTCTCACGTCATAGCAGACGAGCCTTTTGCCGTTACCGGGCATATCACTAGACTCCGTGCAGCTACTGAGAATTCGGAAAAAAAAACCTATAACACTTTTGCCCGACCCGGGAATCGAACCCGGGACCTCCGATCAGCAGTCGTATACGCGCGCTATCCACTGGACCACGGAGGCAGTCACGTCTCACTACATGACAGCAACATCATATGCTAAGAGAAACGGATGGTATGCGTTTCTCGTCCTCATGAACATGAGGTGACAAATTGTTTTAGCTTTAGAAGCTTTCAAGGAAAAGCAGTGAAATTCTGTTAGTTTGGATAGTAAAATAATGACCAAGATATAACGAAAACTTCGACTAGTTATGTCACTGATAGGGATTACAAATCTCACGAGTGTTACTCAGACTCAACTTCGGTCGTGAGACACCACTGAAAGTTCTGTTGTCCCAAAATTAATACTGTAGGTACCATAACTTTCAAGCTGTAACTATACCATGCTGTTATAACCATAAGTGTAGAACACAACTCACCCTTCGCGGCTGTGCTTACGGATGCCCAATGTAGACCAAACCTAGGAATTGTCTTACTTGTCTCGCTGTAAAATGATATCTGCTGAAGAACTGACTTACCAGTCGATGTGGATACTATACCATTTACTAGTTTCTGTTTACTAACGTTAACGTTTTTTTTTCTACCAGTATTCTCGGATATCTTTTGAAACCTGAAAATAAGTGGCGATCGTCTCCAGCATTTTTAAAACAGCGACAACATCTTTAAATTTGCTTTACTGCCATCTTGTGCTTATGATGATCACGGTGCTGGCAGGATCCATAAAATTATAAATCAGCAACTAAACACATTTCCTTCATCGTCATCACAGCGCAATATTTTAGCTCTCGATTTTTTTTTTCTCTTCAGCGATATTTTTCTAGGTGCACGACACGCACGACACAATTGTATTGAGCTGTCATCGTGTTGTCAAATTCGTATTTGCGGCCAGTCGCATTACAAAGTAGGTCAGTTATCCTGTTGAGGTTGCTAAAGAGATACCTCCTTGCTTACATGATGGTGTATGTATTGGGTTCACAATCAATCCAGTAATGATCTCTTCGATTTGCCGAACCTTGCGAGTAGCAATTCCTTAAAATGCGGCCGTCATATTTCATATTAACGCGGCGCGCCTCTTCAATGCGTCGGTTAAGGCGATTCAAATATGATGTTGGTGTTTCTCCACCATCTTTCAATATCAGCTTCAACATCGTCAGGAATGTAATTTCACGAGCAGAATCGGGTTACGTTGCTAGTAACGGCTTTGTCACAATCGCCTCGTTATCGATAAGAAAATCATGGGTACTCACACGGGATCTGTCTTTCCATGATCGAATGCCATCTCCTGTTCATCTGCCCTTCGTAACCAATTCTGATAAAGTCTTTCGACTGTGGGTTAAGGGATTCCTACTGCATTTCTTTTCTCCTTCTTCTATCATTTGTTTCTTCCACATATCTCATGTGGTATGGGCGTGTGGGTTATCGGGCTAGGAGATGTAAGTAAAACAACCATTGCTTATCACTTCAGTTATTATTTTAAATAGGTACTCACAGTATAATAATTGATAATCAAAACACATCAACAATTTCTATCAAAAATTAGCGTCCGCCGTTCACGTGGCCGCGAGCGCCTGTTCGGTTGTTTTCTCGTTGACTCCAATTCGAACAGTGCTCACCTCGCCAGAGCCCGGTGTTCGCTATTGGAATGTCGTTCTTCTTGGCGGCCCGTAACATTGTAGCAAACCTCATTGTTAACCACCAATGAGGTTAGCCTACATATTAATAAATATACCATATTTTGTTAATACTATACTTACATACATACATACATACCGTCACGCCTTTTATCCCCGAAGGGGTAGGCAGAGGTGTATTTCTACACCCACTTTTCGCCAGATATACTTTAGTCCCACGTAATAAGGGGCGAGCCTATTGCCGTACCGGGCACATTTCCAGACTCCGTGCTGCTACTGAGAATTTCGTGACAGAAAAACCCAATAACACTGCCCGACCCAGGAATCGAACCCGGGACCTCCCGATCCCACGCGCACATTAATGCCGCGAGACCAACGAGGTAGTCGCATAGGGTTTGATGTCGAGTTTTCCGTCTCTACGCAAAGATGGTATTTGCATCGTGTTATCCCTTAGTCGCCTCTTACGACACCCACGGGAAGATAGGGGGTGGTGACACTTGTTTTTTATGCCGTCAACCACACGGCAAAATACTATACTTATATATATTTATACATACTTATAATATATAACTAAAATAAGGAGATAGGAGATAGGAGATAGTAAAAACTGTACTAATTGACAAAGGAAAAAAGAGATAGAAGATTAACAGTTTGACAATGTGGAGGAGAGCTGAATGGAAAGATAGTGGTCTTTTAATAATCTATTAAAGGCTTATAATGATTGTGCTTGTCTGATGGATATCGGCAGTGCATTCCATAGTCGAGCAGCTTGGACTGTAAATGATTTGTCATAAAAGGTACTGGAATGCATTGGTATTTCCAATCTTAATTTAACCGATGAACTCAGCGATCTCGAATGTGTGTCATTGAGGAACTTAAAGCGTTCTTTTAAGTAAGGGGGAGTAGAAGGATTAAAGAGAATATTGTAAAGCAAAGAAAGTATATGAATATTCCGTCGAAGGCGAATCGGGAGCCACTTGTTACGGAAATTTGAAACATGATCACATTTGCGTAATCCAAATATGAATCTTATATAGCAATTTTGAAGACGCTCAAGCTTATCAAGTTGCTCCTCAGTGAGATCTAGATAACTGACATCAGCATAGTCAAAGATTAGTAAGAGAAGAGAATTAGCAAGCGCAATTTTAGTGGCATTCGGCAAAAAGTTTCGCAGTCTTCGCAAGTTCCCCGCCGCTGTGATAATTTGCGACTAACCTCACCTATTTGTGGGCACCAAGATAGCGTTTTATCAATATAAATACCCAGATCCTTTACGCAATCACTAACCCCAGATTTACTTCGGTGGTATACCTATACCTAAGGTATACCACCGAAGTAAATCTGGGGTAGAAGATTCCAGTCAATGCATGCGATCATCCTAGAACTGCCAAAGACAGTAACCTGCGCTTTTTTTGGATTAATCCGTAAACCAAATCTTAGGCTCCAAGCAGATATCCGCTCTAAATCGATGTTTATAAAGCGAAAAGCATCAAATAAACTATGAACCGGTGCTTGAGTGTAAATTTGCAGATCATCTGCATAAAGGTGGTAGGATGACTGAAGTTGATAGGAGATAGAATTTATAAAAATGGAAAAGAGTAATGGAGATAGAACGCCACCCTGCGGTACGCCGACTGTTGTATTACACCACGAAGAGAAGGAATCTTCAATGCGTATACGCTGCCGACGACCAAACAGATAACTGTGAAACCAATCAATTACTGGTGGAGATATGTTAATAGAGCGCAATATACCAAGAAGAGTATGGAAATCTACGGTATTGAAGACATTATTGAAATCAAGCAGAGAGAGAACCGTCAGATTTTCATTCTCCATACCAAGCCTTATGTCGTCGGTAATTTTGATAAGCGCCGTTGTGGTGCTGTGACCAGGACGGAAACCGGATTGGAGAGGATTAAGGAGTAGGTTCTTATTAAGGAATGTGCTAAGTTGGATATGGACTAGGCGCTCGAGCACTTTAGGTAGGAACGGGAGTATAGAAATGGGACGATACTCAGAAAAGGACAAAGGTTTGGATTTTTTAGGTATGGGAATAATTTGGGCATCTTTCCACGCAGATGGAAATACGCCCAAGGATAAGGATTGATCTTAATCAATCATTATCCTCCCTTAGATATGACAAAGGATGGGAAAGATTTCCTCTAAGATGGGAAGGATCATTTTGCGACTAAGATAGTCATTACCGACTGCATTGGAAGTAATCGATAATACGCTCTTTTTAACATCACACGCGGATAATTGATTAAAAACGAAAGGGTAGTCTGGGGTTGGAAGCGATGAAAGATCTTGTAAAGTCTTAGCTTTAGTAGTCGCATCAAAATTGGACGAAGCAGAGAAATGTTGATTTAATAAATCAATATCAATATTATTGGAACTGGATTCATGTGTAGACTTTCCAACTCCCATTGTTCTTAGTAATATTTAGAAAACATTAACAAAATTCTAGCTGACTCATAGATGATAAAATTACGTTCCAGTTAATAAATACCTTATTAAAATAAAAGGAAAATGCTAAAAATACAAATTGAAGATCGGAGAAATCAATCTTTACGAATATTTACTTAGTTTGCCGACTTTTACTTGTTCATGTAGTAATTTATTATGACTTTTCTACTTTTATTCACTTACTTAATTTTATTTTCAAGTAAATTATCGGAGAAAGTCTATTTGCAGTTACTTTTAGAGCGTTTGCAAACGACTGAACATTGCCAACGCTACTGATGTTGCCCCGTCGGAGCATAGCCAACGCCTACAGTTGGATACAGAAATTCAGGTATCTTCCTGGAACCCACAACATTCCTATATATCCCATATTTAGGAATTTTATTTTCCCTTATTTCCCTTTTCAACGGAGGAGTTCGGTATTGTCAAGCTTTTTCTATTGCTGTAATCAGGTAATAGTCAGGGTTTTCAACCCAGGACGCGTGATAAGTTCTTCTTGCGATCCATTATGAATCAGTAACAATTTGCTTTAAACTTTGCCTGAAATTAGTAGCTTATTTTATTCAAATTTTTTTGCACAAGATCAACATTTATTTCTACTATTGCCTTTTCACAGCAAATTAACTACCAAAGTTCACGCAAACTCAAAAAGCAAACGGACCTAACTATCCTAATCAGTATGTGCGAGCGGCCGCATGAGTTATAGCCCGGCTTGCATCTGCACACATCATAAATTCTCCGCAGTCAATGCGCGACCGATTCACGAATTCCGATGAGTCCGGTTCCATGCAGATTTAGCTTTTCGATGGGCTTTATAAGTTCGTCAAGTACGTGTTACGTCGATTTGGAGGCTGACTGCTATTGAACGTTTCAGGTGATGCCGTTTAACTGGGTTTGTTGTTTACTAGCTTTATTGTATGGAGATAGCTGACCTCCGTGAAATCTTGGTTTTGGGCTTTGGCTTTCTTTTGCAGCTGTTGGCGACATTTCTTCATGTATTCTAAGCGATCATGCAGTGTCTGTTAGACCATTTTATTCTATCTATTTTTGGTCTGTGCTTCCAGTCAAACATATACCAGCTTACGCAACACAACAGTTTTGAAGTTTATTTTAGAACAAGGATAATTACGACTTGCAGTGCGTATTAAAATAGCCATCCATATCTGTGATCCGTCATATCTTGGGGTAAATCGAAGATTGCAGTAACTAATTGCCACTAAAACATTTACCAAGAAGTTTGCGGAACTCCAAAAACCGTAGTCCAATTAAGATTTTTGTCCATTCGGCGTAAAATTTATGACATGCAAATCCATTAGTAGCTACTAGTGTTGTTTGCAACTGCACACGATTTATTATTTTTAATATCTGACTCAAAAATATGATATTTTCAATTTTGTCCTTAATTTATGTTTCTATAGAAAGTCATATGCCATAAATTTGCGAACGGCTTTCATAATTCGGACAACATACCTATACCACATACCCATAAAAAATCTCAGTCTTGCCGTACTTGTAGTTTTTGCGTTTAAGACTTTTTAAACAGTACACAATTTTAGATTACAAAAGGGCGTAGTAACTCGGCAATTTCCTCATTTAGAACGAGTATTCGTTAAATTTAGTACGTACCACAAGTTAACTTGGCCACATAAACTTTCTATTCCGACGGATAAAGCCAAAGAGGGGTCGCATCGCATTCATCTTTTCACTTTTCTATCTGCGCGAATAACGTTGGTTCACTTTGAAAATTGAGCCTTAAGCGAAATTACGCTTGCTCTGGCCCCGGAAGTGCCTATCCACTCAATGAGAGTGGCAGGCACAGATCTTATAGATTTGCGAACACTCAATAGGCCTTCTGCGGTCTTTGAAAACTGTACTTGTAAGTTGTTCTGTGCTTTGGTTTTGTTGTGGAAGAATTTGTATTCGGTTTTCGTTAGATATTGTTTGCAAAGTGATTTCACTTGGATGGTAAAATTTGTGGGTCTATTTATTAGAATGGAGAATAATATTATATGATTTTATTCGTTGATTTGCATGTATCTCGGTTCAGCTATTTTTGACGTTAAAGGACATACGCTTTTGCAGTCATAATATTAGTAGGCATACAATACAGTGATCTACTAGAAATATAACGACAGTTGCTGCATGTTTTAAAAGATTAATCTGCGGACTATACCGTAAGTATAATATCTTTAGTTGCGTTGCACAAACTCTAAGGATAATTAAGCAAAATTAAAAATAAGCTAATAATACAGAATTTTTTTCTGCTTATTATGTTTCATCTAGGTAAAAAAAAATATTTACGCGAGACCTTAAAAACTGATAATTTAAAAGCTAATAAATGCTCACCAACTTTTGATAAGAAGAAAACTATAAATGTTTAAAATTCTTTTAGTTTATTTAGTTTTCAGTAATGCAAACAAATTTGCAGTTCCAAGTACATAGGTACTATTAGAAGTGAAAATGCCTTAGAAGTGCAAACTAATTTAGTATAATGATGCTCGGGTTAAAAAACATACATATATTTTTTTCTTTTGAAGCGCATAATGTGTAATATAATAAAAATTTACATAGTTGATTTTAACATAATGTAGTCAAATTATAATTCGGTTTCGCCCACGTGAGTGTCGGATATCGCAAAAGATAGCCAGCCTATTGTGGCACTATTCCCTAAGTAAAATTTCAAACACAAGACGATTCCATGAAATTTATAAAAAACTTTTTATATTTCTAGAGTAATAAAACGTACTGTCAATATAAGAAACTAATAAAAAATAAAATTGTCCAACATTGTGCCATAATTTACTTTTACATATAATAGAGACGACAAAGACATTTCGCATCTAAAGGGACCGTCTTCCGCTCGTTTGGAAGGCTCAGTTATAATAGACATGACCGTGAGGCTCGGCCAGCCGTGAAGAATGTTGCTACGAAACAGAATATGAGGTTAAATGTATTATCATTCATCGATAATTGAAGAAAAATACGTTCAGAAAGATTACAGATTGTACGAGACTACATCTGATACTGAATTATTCCTGTAGCTTCGTAGAATCTAAAAATGATGTCATGCATGTAAAAAAATATATCCTAGGAAGGCTTATATACAGTTTACGAATCACAAATTAGGCAGAACCAACACTATTCTAATCAGCTAACTGAGAAACATACCTACTCAGGTGTATATTGTAAAGTAAATGTATGATATAGGCTCATCTCAAAAACATTTGTCTTGGTAGATAATCAAAACCATGATCTTCGGTTTAACAGTCAGTTTCGCTAACTACTAGACTAATCTGAGAATATCAAAATTGATGTTACTGACTAACCGACAGCCAAACCACTGCCAAACCTATTGGGTGCAAGGCTAACCTAAGATGGGATTTCCCACAATTCTCACGGGAGAGAAAGTAGAGACGGTTAATTAAAAGGCGTTGCTGCGGGTAGTAAAGAATAAAAATGTGGCTACCCCATTTCATGCCATGCGTGTCGTAAGAGGCGACTTAGAACAAATGGACTTAATACACATATCAAATATATATGTGTATTAAGCAAGCTTTATAAGGGAATTGATAACTTTACATCAAACCAATCAGGTAGGCCAAACCCTCCTATTGACTCACAATGCTGTTGTGTCGCAAATCAGGCGAGACCTATGTCCAGCATTATGAAAGGTTGCATGATGATAGTTTGCTAGTGCAAGCAACGACTAACAAATATAAATGTGGCACCAATTACTCAATATCAAGATACATTCATGCACAGTATGCTTTTTACGTGGCAAGCGTGACATTTTTATACTCTCGCCACCATCTTTCGATTATCTGAATCCATACATCCTTCATCTTGTTATGCGTGTCGAACTTTAAAAACGGACATTTAGTACTTTGCTATGATATTTTAAAACGCAGATTGTAATTTTAAATGTCTAGAGCCTTTTGACCTTGACACAGACACCAGATTTACATAGCTCGATCATCTCCACAATTAAGATTATGTAACCCATTTCATCACAGTAATGCGAGATCGTGCAATTTTTATAAAGTGTCTACTCTGCTATCAAAATGGCGCTGTAAAAAATGTACGTGTCTCAGTGGCAATTTCTTCTTACAACGTTCTCAAAACACTGTTGTATAACATTCTTATAACTCCGATGTCGTCATAAAGAGTCAAATTTAATTCTTTGCATAGCGGACATACGGGCTGCAAGAACACTGAATGTTCTAGAAAACAACCACGTTTTATGATTCTTTTGAAAAGGTATTGTGATTTAAAATACGTATTTTGCAGGTGCTTCAGTGATTGCGGGAATGACACTGGGCTTGGGTTCTAGTACGCAGGCACGAGGGATTTATAAACCGATTAAAATGTGTGTTGTGCCAACTACTATAGTCCCGGTCATATTAATCGTATTCAAGTAATGTGGACACCTTCATATAAATTCTATCATATAATATTCTATCACATACACATATCACCATCTAGTCCCAAACTAAGCAGAGCTTGTATTATGGGTACTAGATAATGGATAAACATACATATGTATATACTGTTTTTGTAAATACAAACATATTATACATAGAAACTGCAGTCAAAGTCAAATATTTTTTCTCTAAGTTCATAATATGGCGCTTATGAACTTCAAATGTACTCAGCTAGATCTTTTTAGGGTTCCGTACCTAAAAGGTAAAAAATGGGAACCTATTACTAAGTCTCAGCTGTCTGTCTGTCTGTCACCAGGCTGTATCTCATAAGCCGTGATAGCTAGAAAGCTGAAATTTTCACAATTGCCGCTATAACCACAAATACTAAAAATAAAAAAATTAAAGTATAAAGGGGGGTCCCCATATAATAAACGTGGTTTTTTCGTATTTTTTGCTCAAAATTACTAACGGTAACAGTTAGACGCTTAAAATTTTCACAGAATATGAAGTTGAATATTACCTTTGAAAAGAAATAATTAAATTAAAAAAGATAAATAATAAACGGGGGCTCCCATACAACAAACGTAATTTTAAGCAATTTGTTACTCGATCTTAATAAACAGGTAGAAACTTAAAAAATATTTAAGTATTCATACAACAAACGTGATTATCTTTTATAGATGACTCGCACTTGCCCAATTTTATTCTTTTTGAGATTTCACCAGTCCGTCAGATCCACCGATACGGCGTAATAGCAATTGAGCTTAATGTTCTCAAGAAGAGGATATCAAATTCAGTTTAATAACCCGTCACCGCGGCTGTGTTTATCTGTAACTAACTCCTTTAAGAGTAAAATTTTCTTGTTTTTGATACTTTAATCTCATCAGGGTAGAATTGGGCAAACTGTAGATAACTGGATTGATGGCTAAACCACCCTTCTTGTATAGAAGATTTACTTACAAGAAAATCATCATTCAAAATATTTATGACTTGTAAACATTAGAAATGTAATAGGCTTAACTACCTTACCGCCATTATATGCCATAAAATAATCTAGCAAATTTGGATTATTTTGCTTAACACTCTGAAAGGTATGACCCTTAGTCGAAATATACTTAAAAATGATGGAATATTTACAACATGCTATGATACCGTATGTCCCTAAAGATAATCGGTCTGCTCTTATTATCTGCCTACTAAGTGCCTGACTATAGCCTTTTTACAATGGCTTTTGTAACTTCAACATAAGGCTGCAAATAATACTATTTTCATACAATTATATTACGTTTTATGCCAAAAATATAACAATGTCAACGTTGTAATTCAGAAAAATAACTTTTAAACCGTGACCAAGTGATTGCACTAGGTTATGGTTTAATAGTAGATTGTTGCATCGAGCGCAAATAAATTAACACGAGTGCATTGATTACTCACTTTAGCAAGGTGCGTAATCTACTTTTGTTTCAACTACCAATCGTCCTACCATGATAAAATATACCTACTCAAAATAAAAACTCAAGATAATGAAAACAAAGTCTTATAACACAAACATTTATAACTTGCAATTATTAAATGTGCAGTTATTAAAAGTGAAATTAGCACTTTTATTTGGAACATTAATTTCCGTATTCGTTTGATTTATTCGTGAATAAAATTTTTTGGACATGTCACTGCAATTCGTTAAAAACATATTTTCGGTCAATGATTTTATACGTCTTTCGTTTCTTTTTTTCCTTTTCCCGCGACTTTTGCGGCAAAAGGTTATGAACAATTTCATTTGCAGCTGTTTTTTTACTCTCTGGAGTAGAATTCAAATTGCTATCGCTGTTTATTTCCATTGTTTAAAACTCTTCTTGCTAAATACTGACTATCAAAGGATTACAATGGTACAAGATACGCGCAATTTGTTTTTTTTTGCACCAGGTCGGTTTTATTCAACCGATTTTTATTTTCAGACAGTATATTTTTGATCGAATGGATACATGTTATATTAAACTTAATAGGAAGCAACATTTAACCTCTGTGGTTAATTTGTATTTTTCAAATAAAGAGTGCAGTAATGTAAGACAGTGCAATAATGAAATTTCATACAAATTTTTTGCACTGTTTCGGTTCTAAGCAAAAAATACGTCCTTTGTGATCGGTTTTGTAGTGATTAAATGATGATGAGAAAATGTTATTTTTCTATTTGATTTTAATTAAAATGAAGTAGGCTTTACGAACTACAGGTAAAGTTTCTTTCTTAAAATTGTCTTGAAAAGTCAGAGGATGTTCTTTAATAAGTATATTTTAAGTATTCATTACACTAAGATTTTTAGATAGCTTTATAGGTAAAGCAACGACACGGTTTGTTCAGTACATGGGTTCAAGTTCGGCTCTGTGGCGGTAACTGTTGTAAGTTCACTACAATATACCTACTTAATAAATATAATTATATATTTTTATACACTCACGCCTGTTTCCTCGAAGGATTAAGCAGATATGTATTGCCGGTTCTAATAATTTGGAAAAGTCAGTAACACTTTTTCCCGACCCGGGAATCGCACCTGGGACCGACGCATATGGGAGACCGGGTATGGTTGTCACACAGGTTGGTTGTCACAGAGGTCATAATAGAATAACGAGTGGTCGAATAAGTCCATTAAACGGCATGTCGGAGTACGCTGACATGAGGTACAAATGGATGTGCTACTCCCTCGCTCCTACCACGCCGTTTAATTGTCTGTTATGGCCTCTGTGACAACCAACCAGTGTGACAACCATACCCGGTCTCCCCTACGCTATCTACTGGACCACGGCGGTAGTCTATATAATTATAGGAGCCTGTAAAGTGGATATTTCTGAGAACCATACCACGAACACCACAGTGTTCATTTGATGATTACCTGATTAGTATACACAAACGATTAGACAAAAAAAAATATATATATAATAAACAACTATTTATATGTACTATATTACCTATCTAAGAAATTATTCCATTACAAAGCAGTACGTGTGTAAGTTTGAAATGAACAATTAATTGTAATTAAAACAATATTTAAGTACACTCTATACCTAATTTTATTAATTAGGTTTCTATCTTACGCCTACATCTATTTTTGCGCCTAGGCAATTAATAACAATGATAAACTAATTATTTTTAATTAAAACATAATATTATAGTATAATATTTAATTAAGGCATACTTTATGAAAACAGCTTGCAAGTAGATTATTCAATACAATTAAATAATACTATTAAATTAAATGAGAATTTAATCCATTAACCCCCCACGTGATTACAGCTCGCACGGTCGTGCTCAAATTTTGGTTGTCCGAAGTGTTTGAGGCACGCACGGTCGTGCTCAATTAAAAATCGTTCTATTGGTCGCGGTTTTTTCACGTTTTGTTTTACTTAAACCAAGAAAAGAAAGTAGTAACTATTAGAATAGTTCATATTCTATGCAAATTAATCGTTTTAGAAGGGTGAGGGAAACGAAACGTGCCAAAAAATATTGAAATATAATTACCTGTGTCTCAGTTGCAAAAGCGTCCGCCATTGTTGTGTTTTGTTCCGCGATCTTTATAATAAAAATTGTATTGTGGAAGAAATCGGTGAATATTTTATAAAGATACTTATATAGATTTACTCAGAAATAAATAAATATTAATTGTGAAGTGACATTATTCGTGACAAAGACAAGAAATACAGTGATAAAAGGAAAAAACTTTTTAGAAGGGCTATTTCTACTCTTGAAACTCGCTATTTTCGTAAGTGTTTTATGATAAATATTCTTTTAATAGTTATGAAAGACATAAAAGTACCCAGATTATTTATCTGAAAACATATTTTAGCAACTAAATACTAGTATTGTTGTACATTTTCACTGTTATCGTGTTTCAAATGGTAAATAATTCACAGCCACAGTGTTCGTTACAGTAACATGGCGGCCTGGCGCGGCGAACTTTTTGTTACGCGTTCGGATTATATTTTTTTTAGTGGCGTTAGATTCGTTTGTTACAAACAAATAATGTATTGTGTGAAAACCTAAAGGTATATGTGATAATGTTTTTGTGTTTATGAACCAAACAAGTAATGAAATTCATTAATATGTGATGAAATGTTTGTGTGAACGAGTGAAAAAAAATAAACCTCTAAGTTTTTAAGCTTGTTTTGCCAGAAAGGTGAGTATTTAGTAGTAATTCATGTTATTTCTATGATAGCTGATTTTATAACCAACACAATGATATGCAATTTATGTGACATAATTATATTAAGGTGTCATAAATATTTTTTTTCCGGTAACCTATGCCAATGAAAATTTGCAGCAACGTGACCTTTCGCACTTGTGGCACTTTGCCTTTAGTTTGATCGCACCTCAAGGGTTAATGTCTGTTCATCATGAATATCCGTAGTTTTGAAGATCTGAGTACGATACCATGCCTGCCCAGTTTTATTCGAATCAGATAATGCGAAAATCATTTAAGATATAAGCATGGCATTGAAAGCTTTTGACAAACGCTTACTTCATTTAATCCTAATGGAATGTTTTTCGCAGGTTATGTGGTAAAGATGTCACAAACAGAATAATTTTAATACCAAATTGTGTGTAAAATAGTGTCTTGAATTGTAGCAAAGCACTTTTAATTAACTATCTAATAATTCCTGATGGATTAATCACTATTGGATGTTCATTGCAAAACTAATAAAATAATGAAAAGTACCAAAGGACATTGACTTTTAAGTCGCAGTATAATAAAGTATATTTTAATACAGAATAGGCATCTAAAATAATAAACGCCAAAGATAAAACAACGTGAACGACGTCAAAGGAAAAGTGATTGATTTAACACAATTGACTTTTAACAAAAATTCAATTATTTTCCGAAAGTTTATCTCAAAGTTTGTGATCCTATCGCCCCTTCTTTATAATTTCCATGTCTCCTTGGCACCTTCTTATTAAAACGTTACTGATATGAAGACAAAAGTAAATTCGGCCATATAATACTTCACAAAAATGGAAAGTAAGGCTTTTAGTATCAAATTAGATTTTTATGATATCGAGGTAGAATATCCTTGAAAGTATGATCGATATGTTTTGCTAAATACACCTTTTAATATTTGTTATAATACAGGGTTTAGTTTAGCTCGCTTTAATAATAATTCTGACAATAGAAGCGAGGTGCTACGTATTACTTTTTCTATAAAACAAGAAAACTAAGCAGTACTTGTACTATGGCTATGGGTAACTATAAGGTGCACTATTAAATCGCTGTTTAAAGTGCCGTTTCTCAAGGAGCACGCTGGTGATATGGGAAGTACCTTTAAATATACTCGGTCAGTAGTCATGGAATATCGCTACCCCGTGGCTTGCGAAGTTCAGACGACAGTCGCTCCATGGAAAAGCGAAAATTCTGACACATAGTTGGACTAGTAAGCAGGTTCGGCGCTTCGAGGCGTAAGTCTTGAATATAACAAGGCTAGTGCAAGGACGATGATGCGTTTACAATTTTGTGCTGCGTGCAAGTATTTAAAGCGTGATGAAATTGAGTAAATGATGTTTAAATATTTATTTGTATGTATATATTCTGTTACCTAAAGTTGTTTGAATTTAATCACTTTATTAACAATAAATGTTTCAGTTTTATTAATACTGAACCCAATTTTTGTTATTATATGTATTAAACTCACGTTATATAGGGTTAATGCTCCGCACCCGTGCATAGCGTGATGTTGTTTATCTTTCCGCGATATATGGGCTATGCAACGGTAAAAGAATCAATTTGGACTGCTAGTTCCTGAGTTTAGCGGGTTCAACCAAACGAAAACTCTTCAGCTTTATTATATTACTATAGATGTTAAAAAAACATAATACCTAATAAGCTAAGGTCAAAGATTCTCAACCTCATCCGTCTAAGTAAACATTTCTCCGTTGTATAGTGTATTAATTGTAATTAATGCCCCCAAGGGTCCAATGTTACGAACTTTGGGGGCCATCATTCTAAAATTAATACGTATCCTGAAGGCATTACAACACTCACAGTTGTTTTTCCTTGTTAGAAAAAATTTTAAAAAAATCTTACAAAGAATAGTTTGTACCCGAATTTGTATCTAAATCATTCTTTTTGATCAAAAAATCTTTTTTAAGGGTTACCCTTGAAGATTAAAATTATTGCAATACAGCGTGCCTTTTTGTTAAACTTTTGGCGTTGAATTTTTTGTTCGTCGAAGGGTCGTTGATCTTTCAAGACGTTTTTGATTGATTAATTCATAATTAATTGATTCCTTGATACTTGGGGTTTTTTGGATACTTGCGAATAGAGATGTGGCAAGATATCACAAGTTAGGCTCAGCATTTCATTGCTGAAACTTGTATAATTATACAGTATACTTTAAGTTAATATTACTATACTTAGTAGTTACAAAGCTGGAATATTATTGAAATGATCATGTCAGGCTACAATTGTAAGCATTGAATAAATTGAAATGCTTCATTTCAAATAACCCCTTCAATTTACAGCAGTGCGCGATTTCAAAAATATATCCTTGCATTTTACGGACCGTTTCGTCAACTGACAATTTGAAATTGACGTCGCTCCAAGTTTTGTTCACATAGTAGGGGGAAACGAGCATTGTAAGAACCCATTTGCCTCACTCGACTTTAACATGAGCTCTTCAAGAGTTCATTGTCATAAAGCCACCTCACATGTTAGCGCTTAGTTTAAAATAACACACCGTAGAAGAACCATAACCGCAGAATAAAACTATACAGGGTGTAAGTAACTTGCAACTTTATTTTAATTTAAAGTGTGTCATCCTTGAGCATTAGCATAGGTAGGGGTGCCACCTTTGAGGATAAGAAGTTTACGCATCGTGGAGTTGATGTGCTTTGGTGGAAAAGAGAGTATTTTGATGGTGTAGTATGAGTGAGTTTTAAGATGTTTTTATACGCTTAGTTAAGTAAGTATGTAGCAACAGAGCAAAGGAAAATGCAATATAATGATTGCAAGTGTTATTATATAAGGTGAGGTCAGAAACGTCTGCTATCTGCTAGCCGTGTGATCGATTGAAACTCTTACAGCTTAACTGGACTCGTTTATACTGAATTGATAGTAATATATAACTAAAGATGTGAACAACATTCTTGTAAATAAAATTACTTTTTACTTATTTATTTCTTCAACAATTTTATGCACTGATCTATACATATAAAAGTCTGAACCAAATTACTTTATAAAAGGTTTTTATTAGAATACTCATTTTTGAACAAAACCAGTGACCTCAATCGATACACGTGTCTGCTATAAGCGGACACATGCGGTTTCAATCGGATCATAGACGCACCGAACCTGAATACCACAAGCCTAGGCGTAGATGGGGGATGGCCTTTTGCTTATTGACTTGTTCACATTGAAATGGGATATTGCTGCCTTTTCTAAATAAGGACTGCTTATTAAATAGAATTTGTTTTATTTTACACTGGCTTAGCCTTTTTAAAGAAGATGAAGAAACAAATGCCTTTTATTTTGACGAGTATGAATACTATTAACACCGATATATGTTACAAAAAAAACACAACGATACGCGGCCAAAATGGAACATGTATACTGTTCATAACCTTAGATGTACCTAATTTTCAATTAAAGTTATGATGTTGGCCCTAAGAGCCTACCTCCAGATCGGTTCCTCCTACCATCTGGTTCAAGACGAAATATCCAAAATACATTTAACACCAACATACTCGTACATACCTACAAAAATTCTGAGTTGTGTTTTTACCAAAAAGCACAATGCAGAGTTTTCGAGATGTTTTTTGATTAAGGACTCTGGTTTGGGAAGTACAGTCCGAATTATTTTAAGGGCCTGAGAATCACAAACGAATATACAAATTATTTAATGTCAACGAGGGAATTAATATTATTACTAGAGGAGGCTTGCAGCTACACATGTTATTTAATTTAACCGTTTCTACCCGATCCCGTGGAAATATCAGGCAATCCCTTCTTAGTGCACCCCAATAAACCCTAAATAATATACATGCCTAATTTCAGCTTTCTGTGCCGAACAGATTCAGCTGTTAGTCAGTAACACAACTCTTAACCTATATACAGATTTCATTAATCACAATATAGTCAGCTACCTTATGCTACCCGTGAAATAATCCTTTCCGAAACCAGCACGTGACAACCCTTACTACTTACGGGTTTGAAGTTAAGGCATATTAACTTCCTCACGCGGTGGCACATACATTGTTGATGTATATTGTGATGACTATACGTCATACTGGCATGTCAGTGCCATGTTATTTTCGTGACCTTGTAACGAAGATGTATTAGTCTGGCTGTATGCGTGTTGCCTTTGCATAAACTCAGGTTAATGGAAAAAAAATTGCGATGAAGTGAATTATTGTTTGATTGTTATTACGTTTAATGATGTTGTTTTTATGTGGTATAAGGGGAATAGGGCCTGAATAATGCCTTTTGATTATTGTCAGTACTATGGAATCAATTGTTTTACGAAAAAGCCGATAATTCTGCTCGGATTAAATAATATTTGGTTTTGCTAATATTCTATTCAATATTAACAGTATGAGTTGAATCTCTAGATCGGCGTTTTAAATGTGAATTAATTATCTGTCACTGTCAGTTTTAAAGACAGCTGAATAGCTTTTTACTCTGTTAGAATTTCAATAGGGTAGGTAGTGCTGAATTATTTTATGAGGACATCTTATTTGACGTTTTTGACAATGGGATTAGATCGCGACTACATTTAAGCAATTATAATGACGAGATTTATACTCCTCATTTCCTTAGAATGTTTCTCTTCAATTTTGGAGAAATATCCTACATTTCCCTTAGCTTTCCCTACGTACAAGTTAATATGTTTTATAGTATGTTACAGTGTCCTTAACCTGCGTACATAATTTTACAAGCGCTCTCTATATTTAGATTCACATCGTCAACACGGGCTGTGATTAAAATTACACCATAAATTCCTAATAGATTAAGGGTACCGAGCTTTACACGAAATTTGTGTAAATAATCATGGAATTTATGTAGTCCAGCAAACCCTCTTTAAAGATAATATTGGGATTAGATTAAGTACATAGTACAGTTGAAACGTTTGTGAATATTTAAAGTTCGTAGTAAATAATGGCCTCCTAGATTCACGACTAAAATCGTCTCGTACTCGTTGTCTTCAATGCACTGCTGCTGAACCCGGCTACGTGGTACAGCAGCAGATGTACAGGTGGGATAAGTAAAAAAAATGTCCTTCTACTTGTACGTAGATATCTGAGTACTATATTCGAGATATATCGATCGACTATATCTGAGTACTATATGGAGTGAGAGGCAAGGCTATTCAACTTCTCAAATCCAACCTAAGAAATAGGAAAATATACATCGAAGTAAAACATTTGACATATGTCGGAAATAACAACAATGACAGGTAATTATATTAAAATGCATTATATCACCAGGCGTTTAGGTCTAAATTCGAAAACACTAGGGTAGGAGTTGCTCAGGGATCAATATTGGGTCCAATTCTCTTTAATATTTTTATTAACGATTTAATAGATTATGTAGTTTAGGCGAACGCGCAAAGTTGGTGGTATTTGCAGATGATACTAATACTATAATTTCAGCTGATAATATCCAAACTGTTAATAGCAGGTATCTGAAGCTTTGGAAGCGTTTCAGAACTAGTTTACTATTAACTGTCTTAAAGTTAATGCTAGTAAGACGAATTTAATGTTATTTCGTACCACTTCTAAATCTAAGACCCAGCTAAATTGTGCCTTAGAAGGAGTCAATGTCAGTATGGTGGAAAGAGTAACCACCATCCATGACCAAACCTAAGTTTCGAGCCTCACTGACTTGCTCTATGAGACAATCATTAACCAGAAGTACAGGATTTAGATCTTTACATTCCTTTGAGCCTAATATTAAAAATTTGGATTTGGTGGGGTTGAGTTCCAGTGATTTTTTCAGCCCAGTCAGATATCTTATCTAAGTCTGTATTCATTGTATTTACAGATTAATGGCAGTCATTGGGCTGAAACGATATGTATAATACAAATACTAATAATTTTCACAAATAATATTATGTAGATTTTGTCTCACAAATCTATTTATCTGTATAATTTTTGTTTTTTCTGCTTTTTCTGGCCATTTGCCAAAGTTGTCGCTGGAGTCTTTTCACTCTGTTATATGTTACACGTTGTAGACATTGAGATTGGCCTTATATCGGTTCTCAATGGGTCGCCCTTTAACTACTTGACGTTGCTATTTTCATACGAGATTTGCATCACAACAAATATGTCAATAACTAATCTGGTGGATTAAATCATTTTGTGTTTGCTTTTGATACCACGTGCATTTGCTTTGGTGATAAGAAAATACTTACATATCTACACATGTTTAATATGTTGGAAAAATCTAGTTATTTTGAAAATGCAACGATTATTATTGATAGTTGAATAGATATACAATGTTATGCTTTACTTTTAGTTTTATATTAAAAACAATCTTCCGAACAAACATTCTTAAAATCTCTATACCTGATAGATTTTTCTCAATATACACGTTTTCAAATTTTTCAGATTATTTTAAGCATGGTGTTGAACTACAAGCTGACATTTTCTGTGCCTTGAGATGTCATTACGGGGAAACGACAATTTACCTTATTATACTTCTGCACTACCTGCCGTACCCAATTAAATATACTCATAAATTTCACGTTCAAACTGGTCTCTGTGAACTGTACAAATGTTTGCTTGTGGCTTTTCAAATGATTACTCAAACCACACAACTATCAATTCAACTAATTTTGTTATTAATTAACAATAGTTTAGTACATTCCAATATAATTTCTTTTTTAAACACATTTACTGCACTAGGCAATATTCCTGTATCACAAGGGACTTTACTTACATTCAATCAAAAAACACAATACACAAAACAAATATTAGTGCACCTTTTCTGTTCGCATAGCTTTGTCTCAAACTGAGATCGAATCTAAACCAGTACGCAATTTTAGACAAGGATACGATCGCTCAAACCTCTAAGCGAAAATCTCTACAAATCTCTGCTTATCTCCAACGCAATATCACCGTACATATAAGCCTTTTAATTTCCTGCTCGATATTCCGCGAACGTATTGTAAATATTGTTTTCAACAGCTGCGTATAATGTGGTTGCAGTGGTAAGATAAGCTTTACGAGATACTATATTATATCGGGATCTGATGTTTATTTATGGCGTGTTTTACCGGTACTATAAATATTGTACTGAATTTATTATGGAGGAACTGTTGTGGAGGCTTCGAGTTGGATATAGACTTGGTAGTTATAGATTGTGAGTAACGAAGTTAACCGTTAGGCATAATTGTCGTAGATAAGTACTTACGGATCGCATGATTGATTACTGCAAGCAGCAATGTGACACCAATGACCTGATTGTAGTGTTAACCACTCATGCATCGGTAATGATGATTGGATATAAGTAGAATTAAAAACATTTTCAGCAATTTTTTCCTAGCGTCTAAACAGCTAATAAGCTCCGGTTCTGACTGAATATCCATGACGCAATTATAAACTTAAAGTTCTTTGCCTACCATGCAACCCCTTAAAACCTTATTCGTAGTCGAATCTCATATTTTTTCACCATAACAAAAGAGTATTATCACAAAAGCAACAAAACTAATACATTAAATATCCCACGGTAGGTACCCGTAATTCACTGCGATCTTTCTTAAGGCCCTTAACGTGTAAATAATACAAATGTTATGGGCATCGGCTATTTGCGCCATGTGCTCTCTATGGGTGCCACATGGTCTCATGCATGACCCAGCCTATCAAAATAATTCGAAATATGAGGGATATTTTGGCGTAAAGCTTATGTTATTCCACTTCCTAAGATTACGAACCCTTTTCTCCCTAACCATTTCCGTCCAATTTCTATCCTGCCCTTCCTATCAAAAGTGCTTGAAGCCTGTTTACATAAACAGCTGTCTGAATTCGTCTATCAGAATAACCTACTTAGTCCATCACAATCCGGCTTCAGACCCGGTCACAGCACGACTTCTGCTCTCCTGAAAGTGACTGGCGATGTTAGGGGTGGCATGGAGGACACTAGGGTCACTTTGCTGACCTTGGTCGACTTCTCGAACGCCTTTAACACCGTCAGTCACGATATCCTTCTATCGATCCTCTCCCATATCATGATCTCGCCTGATGCACTGGAATGGTTTTAAACTTATCTTCAGGAACGCCAGCAGTCTGTTCGTTGTGATGAAATTACATCTAGTTGGCGAGACATAAGCTCTGGTGTTCCTCAGGGTGGCATTCTCTCTCCTCTACTCTTCTCTATTTTTATTAACTTCTTAACTCCTAATCTTCGGTGTTCGTATCATCTTTATGCTGATGACTTGCAGTTGTACTCCCAGGCGAGACTGGATAATGTAACTGTGGCCATTTCTGAAATGAATAGGGACCTTGAGTCGATGATGGACTGGTGTAGTAAATTTGGCTTAGCCGTTAACCCAGCGAAGTGCCAAGCCATTATTGTAGGTAGTCGACGCTTAGTGTCCAGAATAGACCTGAAAACATTACCACCTATCATGTTCAATGGCTTGGTTATACCATACTCTTCAGTCGTAAAGAATCTTGGCCTGTACATTGATTCGACTCTGGATTGGCAAGCGCAAGTGACTCAGGTTAGTCAGAGGGTTACTGGAACGCTTAGAGCACTATACCGTTTAAAAAAATTTCTCCCTTCCAAGACCAAAACAATGCTTGTGCAGGCTCTAATATTTGCCACTATCGACTATGGTGATATGTGCTATTACGACCTGAATGCAGAACATCTCAATAAGTACGACCGACTTCTCAATAACTGCATTCGATTCATCTTTAATCTTCGTAAGTATGACCATGTCTCTTCTTATCGTTCCGAACTTAAATGGCTACCAATTCGTCAACGCAGGTGTTTGCGTGCTCTTACTACTCTCTGCTCTATTCTCAAATCTCCTTCTCCGCCGACTTATCTCACCGCATATTTCCAATTTCTATCTTCAACACATGAGAAAGATCTTCGGTCTTCTCATAATCTTCTTCTCTCTTGCCCCAGTCACTTTACTGGGTTCGTCAAGTCTTCTTTTGTCGTACAGTCTGTTTTTTTATGGAATACACTCCCTCCTGAAATCAGATTGTCCACTAACCGTAACGCATTCAAAATGAAAGTACGTGAACTCCTTTTCAAAAGATTGACGGAATCAGCACATCATTCTCATCCATTACTTTAAGTGTTTATATATATATATAATATAAAGTCTTTCGACTGGGGGTTAAGGGATTTCTACTGCAATTCTTCCATTTTGTCCTTCTACTATCATTTGTTCCTTCAAATTATGAGCGGGCGTAGATTTGCGGGCGAGGAGATGGTAAGTAAAACAGCATTTGTACATCACTTCAGTTATTATTGTGAATAATGAATGGTAATAGAAAATACATTAGAACTTCTATCAAAAATTAGCGTCCGCCGTACACGTGGCCGCGAGCGCCTGTTCAGCTGTTTCCTCGTTGACTTCGATTTGAACAGTGATGCTCACCTCGCCAGAGCCCGGTGTTCGCTATTGGAATGTCGTTCTTCTTGGCGGCCTGTAACATTGTAGCGAACCTCATTGGTAACCACCAACGAGGTTAGCCTATATATATATATATATTATGTGATGTATGTATATGTGTAGATATATTTAAATGTAATATTTATTTTGGTTTATATATTTATTCATTATATGTAAGTATGTATATTATGTAGTACTATAATATAGTATGTTTGTATTCTATCCCTATAAGGTATCTATAATATAATTATCACTAGGTTAAATTTAAAAATATTGATTAAGTCTGATATTAAAATGCACCTACCACATTTATCTCTGCTCCACCTTAAGGTTGACAGGTAGAGAATGCCTTATGGCATTATGTCCAACCTTGTACACCTTGTTTGTGCAAAATAAATAAATAAATAAATATTCTTTTGGAAAAGTTCGGTCTGTTGGTATAGTGGTAGTAAGACTGACTGCTGATATTGGAGGTCGTGGGTTATTTTAATCTGTTAATTTGATAAAAACGATGATTTATTTGAACTCAGAGTGTATTTTTTTAAGGCGTGTGAACCATATTATTTAGTTCAAGGTATATTTGAGGTTCCTAACTTATACTAACGACTCTCGATGAGACAAGATTTTCTCAATAGCCGATACTGACGGTTAGCTGACGTGCTCTTCAACCTACAGCAAGATTGAACATTGTCATCTATCTAGGAATGCGACGCGGACAAACGCGCTTGCCCTCGCAAAGTAGATTTATATGGTTACTGGCAGTTACTGCGGAGCTGACAAAAATAAGAAAAGGTAAATATGACTAAAATTGTCCCATCCTATCCTGCTCCTCATTTTATATAGTTTCCAAAAGCAAGCAGTTTTTTAATAAAACTCTATTAAATCACAATTTGTCCAATACAAGTTTTATTCAATGCGACGCCTTTAAAATCGATCGACATAGGTAGATAAAGCAGGTTAACTGCTAAAGTGAAACTCCGTATAGGTAAGTATCGCCCCCCCCCCCCGTAGGATCTCCACCTTGTCGTGGTGGGGGGGCTCAGTAACCGTGGATTGGGCATCCGCGGTGAAGCTAAGAGAGATCCCAGGAGTGGACGCTCCGCGTGGGCTTAGAGGGGCCTGCGCAGGATGCGTCCAACGGTGCGGGTGCGGGGGACAGTTCTGTCTGTCCCTCGTAGTCGGGCGCGGTCGCGGGAGGAGAGGCGTGTCGGTGTTGCGCCCTATCTCCCGCGACCAAATGGGGGCGCATCATTCGATGCATCGCGGTGGGGCCGCAGAGGAAGAGGAGATGCGGTGTTGCGTTGCCGTCCTCCCTATCCTCTGCGGCCACTAGGTGTTTTGGCGGCGGAGCCCAACACCTTATTCCGCCGCCAAGGGGGTTTTGTTCGGGGCCCGCCTGACTATCTGGTGGTCCAATACCCGTCGGGGGGTAGCGACGAATGCTTATGTGAATCCCTACCCTCCGACACACGGGTACATGAGAAAGTCGAGGTGGTTTTTAGTGGAAACACCACATACTCCGGCTCTCATTTCCCCCGAGAGTCGGAGATCCGAAGGGATTTTCGGCAATCGGCAATAACACCGGCGTCCCAGAGTTTAGATTGTAGCACAACTTTATTTTTCGCCTGGACTGGCCCAATCAATGAGTGTCGGGCATCGGCCCGTACAACGGAAATATTGACAAACTTTATATTGGACTTGCTACAGTTTCTCAAACTTGAGACGATCTTACACTTGCTTCGGCAAGTTGGAGTGCGGCTGTTAGAAGTATTTATCAATTACTTGTATGAGAGCTCTGTTGAACGATCTGTTCACAGAAAGGCGTTAGTTTGGCCTTACAAAGCTTGGCGACAGACAGGGCTTTATGCGGAAAATTACGTGGGAAGTTTGGCGGCAAGTTGCGCGTACTACACATTAGACGGCAATTATTTCGAAATGAATAATTAAAGTTTATATGAGAAACTTGTGTACGATGTACGATGTTAATAATGTGTTGTAATATATTGTGTTTTGTTTGTGATTTGATCATGAATGACGCAATTATTGGCCATTAGGATACGTATTTAGTAATTACCTAAGTAAATTTATGTAGCTACTTAATAATATTAAAGTTCTATCTCCAGTTCCAGACAGTGTTTTAATATTTTACCTAAAATTGAAATGGCTTCAACGAGACCAACAAATGTAAAATTAATCTGAAATGATATGATTCAGAGATTATTTGTTAATTGTATATCTACACAGACTCATGTCTTTTCTATGTTCGACTTTGTCTACGTCGGTATTTTGCACTTTCGATTGCTTTGACAGAGATAAACTACACTCACAGTTCGTTCTGTTCGTTCTCAGATTATAGGCTTGGCAGAGTTCTAGTGTCTGACTGAATATTGATTTACGCGACTGTTTAGCAAACACGTAAGATAATTTCACAAAGTTACGAGAAAAATTGATACAGATTCTTTACTAGATTACATAATAGACTGTTTGATTTAGTTACTAAATAAAATCATAAGGTCTTCAATAAAATTAAAGGAACGACTTCTCTTTCGGATGACTTCATTACGATTCTTTAGAGAAACTTCGAGCATAAATTATTTGTTGGTTTGTTGAATTTAAATTTGTGGACTAGTCCGATTATGCGTGTCCGTTTTGCGGCACCATACCTATGTCATTACTGGTGGTCGAGAAGGTTCGAAAACCAGTTAAAGTCATGTAATTATATGATTTTTCATTATCATTTGCCACGTATTTGCCTTCACCGTTTAGCAAGCGTGCGTATTAAATTGTTAATTATCAACAATTTAATACGCACATAACTTCGAAAAGTCATTGGTGCGCGCGGTGGATTCAAACCCGAGTCTGTCGGTCTCTCCACTAGGCTATCGCTGCAAGGTTCTCATACATTTAGCGAATAAGTTATATCTAGGAAGTATTTTTCCGTACCGGCCAGTTCAGCCGTCTATAGAAAGTTCGACTGTAGCGTTCTATGACTGAGATACACTGACTGAAAGAACGAACAACCATGTGTCTGTCCTAATTTGACATGTCATTATTTGTGCGTTCATAATTTAAATTTTAAAATTCATGGCGAAATGTGGGTGTAATATTACACCTCTGCTTACCCCTTCGGGGATACAGGCGTGAGACTAGAAAAAAAAATTACTCCTTTATGAATTATTGATCTGATGATATAGCTTGCAGTGGCGTGCTAAAATGTATGCAAGTAGCAAAATACGATAGAGTTAATATGAAATCTTTTCACTTCTCTGTACTTTGGTGGATTTTCATTTGTGAATTTGTACCATCAAACTATGCTTAAAATAATAAACATGATACCTATGAAGCTTTAAACTACTATAAAGAAACCTTATTGCTATCAAAATCAATAGAATGAAACACTGTTATATAACATTGGCAACGTTTAAGAGTCCACGTGTAGTTTTGTTTTGGCTTTCATTTTCACTTTTGGCTGACACACATTTAGTTTCGTTGAAAGAAAAATTATTGTACAAACATCATATTTGATATTTTTATATCGTTCTGTCCCTGCGAGATCGAATCAGAAATGAGGAGATCCGCAGGAGAATCAAAGTCATCGACATAGCTCATCGTATAGCCAGGCTGAAGTGGCACTGGGCAGGGCACATAACTCGCAGAACCGATGGCCGTTGGGGCAGGCGGGTTCTGGAGTGGTCACCACGTGTCGGACGACACAGCAGGGGTAGGCCTCCCGCAAGGTGGACCGATTATCTGGTTAAGATTGCGGGAAGCGGTTGGATGCGGGCGGCTAAAAATCGATCTATGTGGAGAACCTTGGGGGAGGCCTATGTCCAGCAGTGGACGTCTCTAGGCTGATATGATATCGTTCTTTTAATATTGTTGTACATTCCTGGTATTAGTATGTAAAAAAATGTCTTGAATGGGTAACCGTGTGTGGAATTTACATCAGAGCGCTACCGTACTTCGGAGATCACGTAAAGCTTTCGATCCCGGTTCTTATCTCAGAACAAGAAGCGTTAAGCCAATTTGAGGCCCTCGGGTGGTCTGAAAATGCCGATATTCCTAGTGGGCCACTCACTCACGCAAAAAATAAACAAAACATTGAACTAACAACCGCTAAATTTTATAGCTATACATATTACTTGCAATATGTCAGTGATACATTCAATTCAGACAGATGACAACCGTGACCTTTGTTTAATTAAATTCTGAGAATACGTGGCAAATTTAACGATTTTAAACAATTATTGGATGGATCTTCTTTCTTTATATCTGCGTAAATTTAAGTTAAGAAGAAAATATTTTTCTATTTCAAATTAGAAGATTGATGCAATTTTAAAATAGCAATAAAAAGGCAAAAGTTTATTAAATTTCAAGTAAGTCTAGATTTAATAAATTTTAAATATATCATGCAGGCATTAATGTTAATAAAATAATACTGCCTTAGCAGCACTAATATAAAAATCAACGTTTTTACCCGTTAACGTAAATTGTATGTTTTTAGGTCAATCCCTTTTATTCTTAAATACGCTGAAAAAAGTGCTATCAACTACCAACACGTCCTACTCGTCTATCCATTATAAAATTTATTATTGATCAGGATGTGTAGGCTCAATACGTCACGTGCTACTAAATAAAATTGTACTTTTATTTGAAGAGAATAAGGTCTGAATTTGTTTGGTAGTAGAATAAAAACCGTGGTAACCCGTTAACTGCAAGTGGGGTAAGTTTGATGGGCCTCGCGTGTTTGTGGACAAGACAGCCGACTTTAGTTGTATAATGTCTTTAGCGATTTGGCACTGGACGAAATAGTTTATCCATGTGTTTTTTAAATTGTTACTCTGTTGGCTTTGTTTTAAAGTAGATTTTTATCTGAGTGGTGTTTAGGAATGATACAGAAATGTAACACTGCTTTATTGTCTTAGCTTTGAGTTGATGCTATGTAACCAATTGAGAGACCAACGATGTTCTAGTGAGAATACCAGTCAGGTAAAGGTAATCCCAATCCATACTAGTTATAAGAATGTAATTTGTGGTGATAAAATCATTATTTTTATTATTATTTTATTATATGTTTAAAGATAAATTATGATCAGGATGAAAAAAATATAATAGGGTTTACTCTATATTTACTTGTAGGTCTCCTTCTAAGAAAAAATCATGGCTCTACGATGACATCAGTTAAAAATGAATGTGCGGTAGGGTAATACTAATGTCCAGTCGGGCTAAACCTTGCTACGACGTGCCGTAGACGATGTGTTGCTGGCTACGGTGAATGAACTGATAAACTTGTTAGGATCTTGGGCAGCGGATGGATGCGGGGGGCTCAAGATCAGTCTATGTGGCAAGCTTTTGGGGAGGCCTATGTCCAGCAGTGGACGTCTTGTGTGGCTGATATGATTGATGATGAAAAACCAGTAGTCTTGCGGCGACTTGCAGTTCCGATTTGCGGTCGGTTATCTTCTGGCATCCTTGGGTTCAATATAAAAACAGTGATAGCCTAGTGGCAAAACTAACAGACTACCAAGTCATATCTTAAGTTTAAATCCTACACTACGTCTTTTGAAAGTTAAATATGACTGTCTTCAATTGTTAACTATCACTAGTTAAACTGTGAAGGATAACATCGTGAGGATTCTATGTCTGAGAGTTCTTAAAATATTTTTGTAAACCATCTGTGAAATGAGTCTGACTGGCGTGGTTTTTTTTTATGGAATAGGGGGCAAACGAGCAGACGGATTGCCTGATGTTAAGCGATTACCGCCGCCCATGGACACCCGCAACACCAGAAGAGTCACAAGTGCGTTGCCGGCCTTTTAAAAAGGAATACGCTCTTTTTTTGAAGGTTTGTAGGTTGTATTGGTTCGGAAAACCGCAGGTGACAGATCATTCCACAGTTTAGAGGTGCGAGGCAGAAAGTTTCTAGAGAAACGCACCGTTGTGGATTGCCAACCATCTAAATGATGGGGATGAAAATGCTGTCGAGTAGAACGATGGCGGAAAGAGGCGGCAGGGATTAATCCGAGCAATTCCTCGGAGCACTCCCCATAGTAGAAGCGATAAAAGATGCATAGCGAGGCTACATCTCTACGCAGCGCCAAGGGGTCTAACCGGTGGACAATAATATGTCATATTACGTTTAATGTTAATTTGCGTAAAAGGTGTTGGGCCTGATTCAGCTATATCTTTTCCTTCAGAGATGTATAAGTTTTATAGCATATCTTAATATATAAAATCCTTGCCTTACTGACTGACTGACAGATACGCTACAGCCGAAACTATTAGGCGCAGGAAGCTGAAATTTGGCATGTATGTTCCTTGGGGACCGTTCGGGTGCACTAAGAAGGGATTGCCCGAAATTCCCACGGGATCGGCCAAAACGGGTAAATTTAAAAAAAATGCAGGCATAGCTGCTGGCGTCCTCTAGTTATTAATATTACTTACATTACAAATTCATTACCAGTATTTTCCATAAAATAATCTGACGTCAGACGCAACTTTTTTATTTACGTTCTTGGTCTTTATGATCAATCAAGCCAACCCGTAAATGTCCACTGCAGTACTTGCCCCTTCCTCATACGGGGCAACTTGGTTGAAATATTGCCGAGACCGAACAAATACGAAAACCAATGTGCTGTGAGTTATTATACTTTTTAGTTTGATGTTGGGTAATTAATTGCTTCATCTTTTCATTTTATAAATAGGTATATTTGTTGTTGACTAGAAAATCGGCTTAAATTGTTATTAATGTCTGGAACTTAAGGTGTGTCGTAGTGCTGTAGTTTGTTCGCTGTGGACAAGCTGCTGTCAAATCTACATAACAGAAACAGCAATAATAGCAGCTCTTTCCGTATTTTTGCATCTGTCATTATTCTATTATGTGATGCGAGGCAGGCTTTGCGCTGCCGCGGATATTTAACGACTAAGTATGCTAACCCTGAACTCGCCGCTATGAGGCCTACTACCTACTCGAATAGCGCACTGGTTTTAGTGGGTAGGCTCCAAACTCCTTCTGGGGAGAGAAATACACACCACCTTTGCTAGCTGCAAAACGCGTGATGTTCCCGTTATTTGCGTTCTTCCATCGTGAAAGAAAATAAAGAAGGGCTGAAATGCTGTTTACTGCGTGTTCTCTAACAGTCATAACCTTATCTGAATGAACAAATAATGAAAATGAACAAAGTCCGTAGCAGTGAATAAATTCAGAAAATTCTCATTAAATTCATTCACTAAGCTATGAAGACTTTTACTGCACAGGTTTATTGTAATCCAGGATTAAGACCCGCCAACTTAATTAACTGCTTTTTTTTCCAAGAAAATCTTTCTCTTAGCGTTATCCCAGTTTCAGTCTGGGGTCCGCTTTCTAGTCTAACCGGATTTGGCTGAATATTAGCTTTTCCACGAAGCGACTGCCTGTCTGACCTCCGCAACCAGAAGGGATAGGGATATTCCATGGTTTAGACTAGTGTCAGTTTATTTAGAAGGTACTGACGCCCTGTCGGACGCCTGTGTCGGAACATGCTATGTTACTTTTAAATCTCAAGTCAATTGTAATAAAAATACATACTTAATTAAGCATTTATTACAACCTAAATTACATTCAACAACAAAAGCTCAGTACATTTGATATATTTTGAATAAAACGTATTCTTATATCACTTCTCACAATTTAATACAGGCTGTTACCTAAACATCAAATTAGTATAATCCCTGAAAAGGGATTCTCTCGTGATTCGAAACATAACTACATAATTGAAATTTAAGTCGGAGGAAATTAAAGGACCTAGAAAAGTTGAGGCTTCCAGTGCGTAATTAAATCAACAAACGCTTTGTTTGGAAAATTAAGAATGGGAACTGAGTAGTTTCAGGGCTCTAATAATAGATTACAAGGGATGAAACAATTATTTGATTTTCGCAATGGATGCTTAGATAAACATAGGTTGCCTGTTCAAAATCAATTTATATTGTAACTTTGTACAGTTGTAGACTATAATTTGTGGTGGTTATAAAGTTAAGGGTTCTATTTTCAGCAGGAGAGAGATTCCATTTCAAACAGAATTGGATCCTGTGTTGAAATTATTTTAGACCTAGCATAAATTCGAGATAAATGTAAAGGATAGTTGACTCTACCATTATTGGTAAAATAACGAAACCTCTGTTAGTTGGCTTTTAGATTGCTTCCAAAACGGATTGGTATAGTCTGAATTAAGCCTTTCAGTATCCTTTTTATGGAACAGACTTTTTGCAATGCACACTCATGCATTACACGGTTACCTGTTGTCATCGTGATGACAAGCCATCCAACTATATTTCTAAGGCAATGTCACTTGATCTCATCTTACGAAACGCAAAGGCTCTTAGTCCACCCTAAAAGGGAAGGTTTTAGGTGGTGCTGAATCCCAAGGATATTATCATGAACAGACAGAGAGCCAATTGGAGCCTTCGATGGAAAAGAACTGACTTTAGCCAGAGTTCCAAAAAGTTTTGTGAATAAGAAGATTGCGTAAGATGAGGTGCGCTAGTCATTTTATGCAGTTGAGCGAAGCTTTTGAATAACTTTTACTAAAACCTTTTGCAATATGCTAAACATCGGTAAACCATGTCTTGAACGTTATTTACTTTAAAAATAATGTTATTATTCAAAGAATGAAATTGAATTACGAGCAACGGAAACAAAGTCTGAGAAAATACAAATTGTTTTTGACATTTCATTTTGTCAGTCGTGAAAAACAAGAATATAATTATTTTCGGAAAAAAATAAACGTTTTTTTATTACGATAAGACAAAAACATCAAAACAATAGAGGCACAAAGGAAAATTGACTATAAAAATTTAATTAAGCTTGATATTATTTAAAATATTCAGAGCCTATGATGAAAATTAAATATTTTCTCGGCTTTACTTTTGTTTCTCGGCCCAATAAGGATGTTTTAAATATAAATGTTTCTAGGTTTATATTTTTTTCACCTGTACTCAAATTCAACTTGTGGCAGCAATAGGCAATCAGTTGATCGGCCCAAGGAAAAAATGTTATTATCTTAATTTTTTCTACTTAAATATGCTGTGCCTGTTGTATATTCCAATGACAACTATCATGAGAAAGTTGAGATTTTCAATGCCAAGCACAGTTTAAAAAAGAGGCA
Source organism: Euclidia mi (assembly GCA_944739405.2). Taxonomy (NCBI): domain Eukaryota; kingdom Metazoa; phylum Arthropoda; class Insecta; order Lepidoptera; family Erebidae; genus Euclidia; species Euclidia mi. The sequence goes on along the minus strand of OX123185.2, from coordinate 84,206,542 downwards.
TGTATATACTAATTGGTAGCGCCATCTACCTTCATAACTAATCGCATCAACGTTAATCGTTCCACGCTTGGCCAATGCGAGCGATGCCTTTTGTTTCTATCCTTCTCTATCCCTTTCCTAAGGAGTGGCACGCCTTTCGATTGGTCGCCGCGATCGTCGACGCGAGTGACAGTCCAGAACTTTCGAGAACATTCGATTGGCTATACGCGTCCGCTATACCGCATCACCGCGCCGCTCCCGTATAAGTTATTACCGCTTATAAAACCGCTCGCAAGTGGAAGTGAAAACAAGCAGCTGCATCACGAAACCACCAGGAGACTGCCCTTCGGAAACGAAGAAGATTGCCGTATAAGGTAAGTGCCCTCCATCCTTGGAATATCCTATACCCACTCACAATCACCTCTGCCCGTATCCAATCCTAGGCGGCTAAAACCCGCTATCCTTTGCATACAGTCCATTTCCTTCTCCAAGTCGCCTAGAACCCTACGGTTCCGGTGTATCGCCGAACCATTTTTTTGATCCATACGAGTCGGATTCATTTACGTTTTATACGTTATATCGCTATATCTAGGCAGTTATAGCACCTAGCTATACTCCGAATATATTCACATAACCGTCACATGGTTGTTTCCGCCCGCATCAGTAGGTAAACTTTTATGTAGCTACCTACTTACTCAATTATTATTTTTGCAACTATCATAGTTGTCTTATAAATCTCATATTTCAAGCAACTTTTAATTCCACAGCTCTAAAGTGTTGCCTACTTAGCCTTCTTAGGTAAAATAATAGGTACATTAGATATTCTTATTTTGTTTCGTTCTCATTAGCTTATACTTACGTAAGCATGTCACAACAAAAGAAGTCACGCGTGTCGGAAGACAAAGAGTTGACAATCTTAGAAGCAAAACGCAATATTTTATTTGAGCGCATTCAAAACATATACGAGCGTTCAAAAACAGCTTCTATGTCTGACAGTAATAGCGAAGCATTTCTCAGTTATTGTATGACAGGAGATAGTATTCGAACAGATTTTCATAAGTTGTTAGACGATTATAACGCAAGATTACTTTCTATCAATCCTGATGAAAAACCGAACTATCAGGCGTATACCTCATTCGAAGATCTTTATTGTATTATTAAGCGTATACAATCGCAATTGGAGGGTAAATGTTCAGCAGAGCCGGTTGCCCGCAAACCGAGATTACCGCCAATCGAGATTATGTCGTTTGACGGAGATATACGAAATTGGCCGTTATTCTATGCGAGTTTTAAGTCAACAATGCACGATAATGGTTCTCTGACAGATGCTGACAGGTTGTACTATTTAATAGGTAAACTGTCACCGAAGGCCCAGTCCGTATTTGCAGGTGTCACACCCAGTGCTGAGAATTATGAGTTTATATTTCTGTCACTACTTGATAGATATCAGGACACGCGCGTCCTAGCGTCTACCTACTTTGACCAAGCTTTAAATCTCAAACTGTCCGGCAACTCGTCTGGCTCGAATTTCCAGTTGTTTATTGATAACTTCGTAACCGCGGTTAATTCTCCTAGGAATTTAAAATTAGAAGATCTTTCCGACTTTATGTTGCTTCAACTCGCTTTAAAAAAGTTTGACACTGATACAATTCGCGCATTCGAGATGACGGAACGCAATAATAAAATACCTACACTAGATAGTTTTATTTCGTTCATCAAAGATCAGTGTCGAATATTTCATAATACACAGTCTGGTTCACCTGGCCCGTCTAACACTAACAGCAACAAACAAAAGTTGAATAAATCGCGAAATAGTAATAATAACTCGGTCCCTAATCCACAATCTTACGTTACATGTTCGGAATCTAATAGTAATAATACACAGAAGTGTCTGTGCAGTAATATAGTGCACGAACATTTATATAAGTGTCCCGCCTTCGATCATTTAAATGCAACCGCTCGTTTTAAATGCGTAAAAGATAACAAAGCTTGCATTAATTGCTTAAGCATAAAACATAAAACAAGTAATTATTTTAGTAAGACAAAGTGTCGCTTATGCAATAAAAAACATCATTCATTGCTTCATTTCGATAAAGGTAAGACGTTGTCAAGCCAAGCCGCTAACCTTGACACACTTACGTCGCAAGTGCAGACTACGATAACTGCGTCCGCGACGATTCAGAATGAGATATGCTTGTGTACGACATCCATTGCGCGGGCGGCACGCACGCGCGGACGGCCTTCGCGCGCTTTTAGTGATCAGAGCAGTGCTAGGCCGCCATGTATGGCGTCTAAGACTGTTCTGTTAGCGACAGTTGTGTACGTTGTCTGCTAGATAGCGCATCTCAGACCAATTTAATAACGTTAGAATTGTTCAAACGCCTCGGATTATGGAATAACTTTAAAAATACGAACTCAATAATCCAAGGGATAGGCGGCTCAGAAAAACATTGCAAGGGTTCCGTAGATATTAAAATACATTCGCGTTTTGATAGGGACATTAATTTTAACATTTCTTCGCTTATCGTGGAGCGTATTACGGACACATTGCCAAACGCTAATGTGGACGTATCGCTTCTCACACACCTCGAGTCATTGCCGCTGGCGGACTCGGAGTTTGCGAATCCGGCAGACATTGATGTTTTGATCGGAGCCGCAATATTCCCGCACTTGCTACTAACTAGAGTGGTTTGTAGTGAGCAAAATAACTTACCGCCCGCTATTGAGACGGTATTTGGGTATGTGATTATGGGTACCGTACCTACATTACATACTTCTCAATACGTTACGTCTTGCTGTTGTTCTGTTCTTCAAGAAAACAATATTGACTCTCTTCTCAAGCGATTTTGGGAGCTTGAAGAGGTTACCGCACCGCCCTCGATGAGCCGTAAAGATCTCGAGTGTGAAGAGCATTTCCGCGCTACCACTGTTCGTGACGACAGTGGCAGATACGTTGTGGCGTTGCCATTCTGTTGTGACCCTTATTCGTTAGGCGACTCGTACGCTGCTGCGCTCAGACGTTTCCATTGTTTGGAACGTAAACTTGATGCATCACCTAAGTTACGCAGCGCCTATAATGACGTCATTCGTGACTACATAGATAAAGGTTTTTTGAGTGTAGTTGTAAACAACGAGGGCAACTCTCTGCCCTCATATTATATCCCGCATCACGGCGTAGTTCGCGAAGATAAAACCTCTACTAAACTCCGTGTGGTTTTAGACGCTAGTTGTAAGACTACATCGGGTCAGTCGATTAATGACATTTTGCATGCCGGCCCCAATCTACAGGGTGATTTATTTAACATCATAATAAAGTTTCGTCTTTTCCAAATCGCTCTGTCAGCTGATTGCCGCCAAATGTTTCTCAATATCGGCGTTCGCGAATCTGACCGTAGATTTCAACGGATCTTTTATCGTTTTGACAAGAAAGAACCTTTATCTGTGTATCAGTTCAATCGTGTTTGTTTTGGACTCAAGTCTAGCCCATATCACGCGTTACGAGTTGTTCGCCAGTTGATCGCTGATGAAGGCGATCACTTTCCCGCCGCAGCGGCTGTTGCCACTTCCGCTTTGTACATGGATGACATTGCCTGTAGTGTCATATCCGCTCCGCTAGCAATTTCGCTCTGTGAAGAGCTTATTCAGCTTTTCAAGCGAGGCCAGTTTGATCTTGTCAAATGGACAAGCAACTTTAAGGAGGTTCTCGCACGCATACCAGATTCTCATAAGGCTTCTCCAGACATTGAGTTTGAGAAGTCTGTACCGCATAAGGTTCTCGGTTTACGCTGGGACAAATCCTGCGATAGTTTTCGGTTTGACGACCACCAGATGATAAGTGCACCAAACTCACTATGCTGTCCACAGTGGCTCGACTCTGGGACGTAATGGGTTTTGTGGCTCTCACAATTTTGTACGCCAAGCTCTTGATCAAAGAGCTTTGGCTATCAAAGTGTGAGTGGGATGAAACACCCCCTGACCATATTGTCGCCGCTTGGGGCCAGTTTTGTATTGAGCTTACCGCGCTCAATCAAGTTACTATTCCCCGTCATCTTGGGTTGGTAGATGGATGTACCATCAACTTGATAGGTTTCGCAGACGCCAGCGAGCGTGCTTACGGTGGAGTCGTATATCTGCAAGTCCGCATTGGTTCTAACTACTCGGTGCAGTTAGTTTGTGCCAAGTCTAAGGTCTCGCCTGTTAAAACCATTTCAGTTGCGAGACTGGAGTTGTGCGCGGCCCTTCTGCTGTCTCAGTTGCTCCGCAAGGTTCAAGACACAGTTTTGCCCCACTACCCCATTAATAAATTATACGCATTTTCCGACTCCAAAGTAGTGCTCGCTTGGATTCATTCTTCTCCTCATCGCTGGCAGACTTTTGTCGCCAACCGCGTTAGCAAACTGATTGAACTGGTTCCTGCTACTTGTTTCAATCACGTCGCGGGTATTGAGAACCCCGCAGATTGCTTGTCTCGTGGTGTCACTTCACTTAATCTTCTGCATCATCCATTATGGCGTCGTGGACCTTCTTGGATCTCCCATGATCCGTCAGAATGGCCCATGCAACCCTTTGACCACAGTGCAGAAGACGAAGATGTACCCGAACGGAAGTCTGTTTCTTATCCCGTGATTGCTGAGGTTGCGGAGTCTCCCATCTATGCACTCGCACTACGCATGTCATCGTGGTCTAAGTTACTCCGCGCCATCGTTTATGTCTATAGGTTTCTTAGGCACCTACCTAATGAGACTTTTGTATCAAGTACTGATATCAAATTCGCAGAATGTAAGTTACTACGAGCTGTACAAGCTGTTCATTTTAATAACGACATTCAAAATTTAAAAGGCAATGTACCTTATTCTCCCGCTATCCTTAGACTCAAGCCGTTTCTCGATGAACACGGCGTCATACGCGTTGGGGGTCGTCTGTCAAATTCGATGAACCTTATAACTACAAACAACCTTGTATTCTGCCGCGACATGATCATGTTGTCGACCTTCTTGTTGATTTTTATCACAAGAAGCACCTCCATGCCAGTCCGGAGTTGCTTATATCCTTACTTAGGCATAAGTATTGGATTTTAGCCACTCGACGAATAATCCGTCACAGAATACATAAATGTAACGTCTGTTTCAAATTTCGTCCGCGTCCGACTTTCCCTCCCATGGCCGATCTCCCTAGCCAGCGCTTCAACCAGGTTGCTAAAGCGTTTACACACACCGGTTGCGATTACGCAGGACCCCGCAGTATATGCCAGTGCGTGGTCGAGGTGTTAAAAGCCGTAAGGCCTGGCTATGTATTTTTACATGCTTAACGACGCGCGCTACGCATATTGAAGTTGCGACAGATTTAAGCACGGTGTCATTCCTGGCAGCCCTTAAACGATTTCTCTCACGGCGCGGCCCTATACAGTGTTTGTACACGGATAACGGCACTTGTTTTGTGGGCGCAAGCTCTTATTTACGCGACCTTTATAAGTTTCTCAGGGAAGAATATCGTACTCGTCTTCAGGAAGAACTTTCCATAAATCATATTGACTGGAAGTTTATTCCACCAGCATCACCACATTTCGGTGGATGTTGGGAAAGCATGGTCAAAGTAATTAAAACGCATCTCTTCAAGGTCATAGGTCAACAGATCCTCGCTTACGAAGAGCTTTTAACTGTCCTTGCACAAGTCGAGGCACTGATCAACTCGCGTCCGCTCACGGCATTGAGTAGTAACCCTGCAGAACCATCCGCGTTAAGCCCTGCACATTTCCTGAACACAGTGCCATTATCGTCATTTCCGGCTCCTGAAGCAGACTCTTCAAGCTTGCTCCAGAGACATACTCTGCTGGATAAACTCGTGCAGTCGTTCTGGCGGCGCTGGCGTGCGGAATATCTACACCAGCCTCAGGCTAGATCCAAGTGGAATAGTCCTGCATCCCCTATACAGGAAGGTACGTTGGTCGTCATAATACATGATAATGCTCCGCCGCTTTCATGGCCGTTAGCCATCGTAGAGAAATTGCATACTTCCAAGGACGGTACAACCCGCGTTGTTACCGTGAAAACCGCTAAAGGGAGTTACGTGCGCCCTGTTGTACGTCTCTGTCCGCTTCCAACTCAGTGAGATCTAGCCTGAAGTTGGACCTACCTCTTAGTTTAAGTATTTAGTTAGTAGTTTTCGCTATTATTGCGTTTGTAGTTTTCGCTAAAGTTAATTTAGATTAATTTTATTGTCATATCGCTGTCTTAGCCTATTGATGGGTTATGCGGTAGTACACCCAACATAGCTAAGTTCAATTCTATTTTTTTAAAGGCAACCCTTTAGGGCCGGGGGGATATGGTAGCGCCATCTACCTTCATAACTTATCGCATCAACGTTAATCGTTCCACGCTTGGCCAATGCGAGCGATGCCTTTTGTTTCTATCCCTCTTTATCCCTTCCCTAAGGAGAGGCACGCCTTTCGATTGGTCGCCGCGATCGTCGACGCGAGTGACAGTCCAGAACTTTCGAGAACATTCGATTGGCTATACGCGTCCGCTATACCGCATCACCGCGCCGCTCCCTTATAAGTTATTACCGCTTATAAAACCGCTCGCAAGTGGAAATGACTGTGTAGTGAAGTGAAAACAAGCAGCTGCATCACGAAACCACCAGGAGACTGCCCTTCGGAAACGAAGAAGATTGCCGTATAAGGTAAGTGCCCTCCATCCTTGGAATATCCTATACCCACTCACAATCACCTCTTCCCGTATCCAATCCTAGGCGGCTAAAACCCGCTATTCTTTGCATACAGTCCATTTCCTTCTCCAAGTCGCCTAGAACCCTACGGTTTCGGTGTATCCGTTCCACGCTTGGCCAATGCGAGCGATGCCTTTTGTTTCTATCCCTTATATTATAAATGCGACAGTGTTTTTAAATCCTTCCTTCACCTCGCCACGGAGAGACAGTATGGTATATTTTTACTGTGTGTGCAGATAGTTAAGATGCTCGAGAGGGAAAAAGGCTACTTCTTACCGTGATAACCGCGGGCGAATTCCAGTTTTTAAATAGAGCATAACAGTACCTTGCCGCATTTGTTCTTTTATAATTGGTAGCGTATCAGGAACTAAACCAGAAATAATGTTCAAAAGTCTTTTCGTGTGCCAGCAAATTGACCTGACTTGAGTAAACATATCAGCTACAATTTTTACATTACACCTTATAATTACATACAACTTTAATCAAACCACCTCAGATTGAACACATACGGTATTACGCAATACCAATTGCATCGTACCTACTAGAACATTCTATTCGAGTCCTAGCTGGCTAGGATTCCAATCACATAAATGTCACGTCAGACGTCGGCGATGACCGCATAGTGCGCAATTACTCCGCCCCTTAAGTGCCTCGGCGCATTCATGGAAAGAGTCTGTATGTGCTGAGTTTATGGTTGATAATTATATACTATTAATATAACAAAGCTGACTATCCCTTTGGATTGCGGAGGTCAGATATGCAGTTGCTCTGTGAAAAAGCTTATGTTCAGTCAAATCGGGGTAGACTTCTAGTCTACCCTGGTTTTTAACCCTAGTGGACCCTGGGTTTTAACTGGGATAACGCTAAAATGATCATGAATTTTACAAAGCTAAAGAGTTTTTTGTTTGGTTAAACACGCGTTTCTCAGGAACTACTGGTCCGATTTTGTATTTATTTTTGTGCCATAGCTCTTTTAGCCTTCCATATTATCGGATATATTACATCACACTATTAGCCGCGGGTGCGGAACAGAGCAGAATATTTACTAATATTTTGAACACGCCTTTAGATAATAACCAGTCATAAATATTATATTGTGTGCACTGTTGCAAGCATGATTACGAATGTACAGAGGTACTGCAGGTGAATGAATGTTACTATCAATTAAATCGGACTACTGCTATCTTACTTGTTACTTGCATCGTTACATTTATATCACTACTATCACAAATGCATTGTACTGTTTAGATACAAGATGTACTCTAGTAATATTATGAGGTGGTAAATTGGATCGGAAATGACAAACATTTCAAGCGATTTCAAAAGCTTTCTCTAATGTTTTGGAATGAATTTTTGGAACCGACCATAGGTTCTTATTTTGGCTAAAACGTCTGCCCTGTTCAAATAAGAGGGCTTATCTTTACTGCAAGTGCAACGTAAGGCGTTGCAGGTGTGTGCACAAAATTAGATGTTTAAATAAAACCCACATTTTGACTAGACTAAGTCAAAGTAAGCTGAAGGACCTAGACAATAACAAATATTAAAAACTCTCACGTATCTCATTATGTAATTTTGAATAAACTAGTATTTTCAATTTCATGCCGTTTAAATTGTATCACAACTAGTTCGTTCAATTTCTTATACGGCTAAGTTATAACGATAGCTTAATCGGTTATGTTATTTTTGGTTTTAACTCTTCCATATAATAATAATAATAATAATTAAAATGATTGTAAGGTAAATTAAAAAAAGTCAATTTAATATAAAACACTTAAATTGCCACGTAAAATATGACTATAAATCACCAAAATAATTTCGTCATATAAGAAAAACGTCTCAAGAAACAGCTGCATATCCAACTTCATACCTTTGTATAACATATTAAGTAAACATGTTTCGAAACCCATATACGAGGCACACGTATTTTTCAACACTTCATCGAAAAATTATTGAAGTACCTATTTCATTTCATTCAGTTACGTCGCAATGTTGTCGTTGAATATAAAAGCAAAAGGTACTTTTATATTACATTTCTTCATACAATTATCGTCAGCCGTTTGAAAGACGAGTGTTCATTGGAAGCTCTTATGGCATCGAGAGCCATCGTTTCAATAGAAATGTCATCACGTATTGCTATAAAGCCCCGTACAGCGTACGAGGTATTATTGGTTTCCACTCAATAATTTATACACTTTGAAAGAATGATAGAATAGTTAATGATGTGCTGCAAAATGTACTGAAAATTGTTGTTTATTAATTTTATAAAACTGTCTTGTGCGTGCAGGTTATTTTAATAGTTACAGAAAAACGAAACATCCTCAACATTTTTCAATCGGTTTATTGCATACTAGAGGACGCCAGCAGCTACGCCTGCAATATTTTTAAATTTACCCGTTTTGGCGGATCCCGTGGGAATTTCGGGAAATCCCTTCTTAGTGCACCTCTACGGTCCCCAAGGCACATACATGCCAAATTTCAGCTTCCTGCGCCCAATAGTTTCAGCTGTAGCGTGTCTGTCAGTCAGTCAGTAACGCAAGGATTTTATATATTAAGATTAGTGGTGGTTAGAACCACTGAAACCAAAGTTGGAACTTTGCTCGCATGTTTATCAAAATACTCGTCTATACATCATAAGTCCCATAATTAAAGACAAAGAATTCAGTATTGACCTACTGGCGGAATATTTTTGAAATTCCTTGCTTGGCGGATATTCTGTTAACATTTCAAGTGTTTAGACTCGTTTAGGTTTTTAATTTTTAATTAAATAATTAGACGACATAATAATTAAGCACAAAAGCTATTTTTGGCTTCTGTTCGCGACAGACATTAAAAACTATGACAGTGAATAGTGTATTCGAAACCGCGAGTGAAAATCGTATAAAATCAGTGTTATCTAATCGTGTCTAATCGTGGTACACCGGGTTCGGTTCCCGGACGCGTCAAAGTGTTAAAATACAGCTAGAATAGTGTAAATAGTTAAATCTTTAATATAAACTACTATATAGTACATGAACATTAGTCTAAAACTTGTGCTAACTGTAGAGACCTAGATATCTATCATAAATAGTGTTATCAGTTGTAACAGATAAGAACTAATACTTCATAAAACAGCTGTTTGTTTATATATTCGTTTTATAGTTTTATAAGTGTTTTTTGGCTTCATATAGGTTTGAAATCATGTCTAGATACTTTCTTATTGCTAGTTATTGCCTTATATAGTTAAAATAAGCATAATAATAAACATTTGCATGTTTATCATAAACTTTGTTTATGTACGATAGTGTTTACTTAAGAAACTCTGTAATTTTTCTTATTCATCATAGGTTTTCATGTAATGAATTCGAATTGAATAAAGATATTTTCATGGTGTTTGTTTAAATAGATGCCCCATATAGTTACACACAACGGCCTATCAAAATTACATATATAAATTTAGTATATAATAGTAATTTAGTATTTCAATAGAAAATATAGTGGGCGGGCCCTTGTGTGACAGCATTTTTTGGGAGTTTTTATGGAATAACTTAGTAACGCTAGTAGTTAGGTTTAGGTACTGTATACCGATAGATAGAACTTAATGAGACCTATCTAACGATGTATAGAAAATGTACGTATGTATAATAGAAACGAATATAACGTAACATTTGTACTGTATTTAAAATAAAAATAAACGAAAGATTCTCTGTGCACGTGTTCGGTGCGATGGTCGTCGTTAAGGTAAAGTTTCGAGGTACTTAAGCGACCATGTATTCGGCCAGTTTGTTGGCGTCCCAACCACCATCTTGTGACCTATGTAACCATCAAGCACCGAACACCTGAACAGCATCGCTCTCAACGTATGAAGATGTTTCATTTCTGAAGCCCCAATACATCGAAACCATACAGTCCACACACATAGAAGAACACGCATCGTCGTAGGCACACGTCAGCAGCACATTACCAGCGCACTGTAGCGGACTAGCAAAGGTTCGATTCCTGGCATCCGTTACATTTGTTGGTCCTTCGAGCTGGATTGAAGATTGAAGAATGCCTACGACGCGTTCAAGAGATCGTGCTCCCGAGGTCGCCGGGGGAGCGGCCGGCGCCGGGCCTAGTTCAAGTACCCCTGCCCGCGCCGCCGCTGCCCGCAACCCAGCCGCCGCGGTCGTCCGTCACGACGGGCCACCGCGATCGCCGTCGACAACAGTCGGGAGCGACGCGAGTCGCTTACGGAAGCAGCCATGGCCTGTCAGTATCTGTGGCGTAATGTAGTCCGGCTCGACCCACCCCTGAGTCAGCCTGTCCCGCACATCGGGGAAAAACTGGCGGAGTTCCGCTCCCTTATCTTCGGACGACCACCGCGCCTGCCACTGAGCGACGACAACCTCCGTCAGGTCCCGCTTCATCGCTCTACGCTCCCTCTCTGCCAACCCCAGTCCGTCCTGCGCAAGACGCCCCGCACGAAGAACCTCCAGGTCCGCCGGGAGCACCGCGGCGAGCACGGGCAACGCCGCGGTACTGACGGACCTGTAGGCTTTCGTCAGCAACACCAATGCCGGACGTTGTGCACGTAGTAAGGCCGCCCGCACTGCGTAATGCGACGAGCGTCGCCACCATACGGCCGCAGCGTAAGTAACTATGGCCACATAAGTCCCCGTATATAAGTACTTAAGGGCTCTGTACTTTGTGCCCCAGGTCGATGCCGAGATCCTCGACATCTTCCCGAAGGCGTTCACGGCACGATTGCCGGCTAACTTAGCATGCGGCACGTAGGAGCTAGCCTCGTCTATCTCTACTCCTAGTATTCTCGCACTGCTCACCTGTGTTTTCGAAGCCCCATCCATGCGAACCGTGGGCGAGCGCTTAAACTTACCTTTAAGGGTAATGGTTTTAGACTTACCGGCTGAGAAGGCGAGGCGGTTCCTCTGCCCCCATTCACTCACCGCCCGGAGTGAGGTCGCGGCGTTCCGCTCTATTGCTGCCCTGGACGAGGCTTCGATAACCATGGTGAGGTCATCGGCGTATGCCACCACGCTCACCCCCCCCCGGCATCGGCAGCCGTAGGACGTCGTCAAGCAGGACGTTCCAGAATGTTGGCCCCAGCACCGAGCCTTGTGGGCATCCCACTGTGGTCTTCTTCCACACCGCCTGGCCGCCCATGAACATACCGATGATTCGGTCCGTAAAATAACTTACAATTATTTTGTAAATGTTTGGAGGACAACCGCCCTGTTTCAATTTAACCAGTATCATGGGCCACCAGGCGTTGTCGAAGGCCCCCGAGATGTCCAGCAGCACCGCCTGAACATAGCTCTCGGCGGTACTCGTGATCCGGTTCAGCACTGCGTTGAGCGCCGTCACCGTGGACTTTCCACGCCGAAAGCCATGTTGAGACGGAGAAATGCCCCGGTGCAGGCAGGGGGCGCAGGTAATGATGAGCCGCTCAAGAATTTTGCCCAATATAGATAGAAGAGTTATCGGCCTGTAGGCCTTTGGGTCTGACAGAGGTTTGTCGTTGCCCTTTGGCAGGACGACGAGGCGCCCGACCTTCCATATTGAAGGAAAAATTCCCTCATTTATACACGATGTGTATACTGCCAGACGAGGATGGACAGTCGAAACAAGACTACGTACGTTCGTGGTTGGAAGAGGCTCCGGAACCCCAGCCCGGCCCTGAAGATATAGAAGTGATATCGGCGCCCACTAAGAAGAGGGACGTCGACGGGGCACAGAAGATAGAAGATGGACCGCCCTCACAGAAGATGGACGTTCATCAACAGGGAGGTGATTCGCTGAAGCCGTTCATCACGGATCTCACCTCCGCGATCGCCGCACTCGCCGACAGGAAGCCACCGGACACATCGATAGTTGCACCACACCCGGCGGTTTCGAAAGTCATTATGACGCTACCAACGTTCGGCGGCGCGCGCACCGAGTGGCTGTCTTTCAAGGCGATATACGACACCACCAAGAATTTCTTCAACGACGTGGAGAACACAGCGAGACTGAGAAGAAGTCTCAAGGGAAGAGCGTTAGAAACAGTTAGCTCTGAACTGATTGGGCATGCGCGACCAGATGAAATCATGAAGGAGTTGGAGCTGCAGTTCGGACGACCAGACTCGATCGCACACCTGCCACACTGTAGCGAAGCACCTAAGGACATATGCGCGTTCGCGAGCAAGATTAGAAGCGGCGTCGTCACACTTCGTGCGTTGAAAAAGAAACACTACCTCATCAATGCGGAGCTAGTGCGTGTGTTGACCGAGAAGCTACCGAACTCGCTACGTGTGCAGTGGTACAAGACGTACACCGAGAAATGCCATTCGAAGCCAGATAGAAGAAGTGCAGGATATGTGAACGCGAAGGACACTACTCGTCGGCCTGCAGCACGTTTCGTAACGCCAACGCAGAGAAGAGATGGCAGCTAGCTAAGCAGCATGGATTGTGTTTTCGCTGCTTACGCATACGCCGAATAGAACACTCGTGCAAGCCCAAGAAGTGCGGTGTAGAGGGATGCCGCGCTACACACAACCAGTTGCTTCACTACGATAGAGGAGCCCATAGGACCGAAGACGTGAACATAGAAAAGCAAGAAACGGTCGCCAGTTCGTGCATACGTGCAAAGGTTCAAGCATACTTAAAGATAGTGCCTGTGCAGATAGTCGGACCGGCGGGAGAGGCATCTACGTTCGCCCTACTCGACGACGGAAGCACCGTATCGCTCATAGACGAAGACATAGCCAAGGAAGTCGGCGCGGAAGGGAACCTGGACCCGTTTACGATCCGGCGATACGTCGATCGACATGCCAACGTCGCGACGCGTAGACATACACATATGAGGAGCCGGCGCCGACAGCAAACAAGTGCCTTTGTGTGCGCGCACCGTAGCCAGCCTGCACCTATCGCCGCAGAAGATCGCCGAAGAGGACCTGATAGACTGCAAACACCTCGAAGGCATCAAGAGGAAACTGGTGTATGACATAGGCGTGCCAAAGGTGCTAATAGGACAAGACAACTGGCACCTGCTCATAGCGAACGCACGAGTACCTACCCGAGCTGCAACACCGGCGGGAGCCCCATGGGTCTGGGCTCAACCTCGAGGTCGGCGACCCCGTCCTGATCGCCGACGGCCAACTCCCCCGCTATACCTGGCCGCGCGGTCGAGTTGTGGCCGTCTACCCGGGCGCCGACGGCACCATACGCACTGTCGAGGTGCGCACAGCAGCAGGCGTCCTCAAACGGCCGGCTAAGAGGCTGGTCCCCCTGCCCAAGTGACGAGGCGTCGCTCACCGGGGTTCTGCAGCACCGCCACACGACGGGTCACGCGCGTTGCTGCACGGCGGGAGAGATGTTCGCGACAGACATTAAAAACTATGACAGTGAATAGTGTATTCAAAACCGCGAGTGAAAATCGTATAAAATCAGTGTTATCTAATCGTGCGGTACACCGGGTTCGGTTTCCGGACGCGTCAAAGTGTTAAAATACAGCTAGAATAGTGTAAATAGTTAAATCTTTAATATAAAGTACTATATAGTACATGAACATTAGTCTAAAACTTGTGCTAACTGTAGAGACCTAGATATCTATCATAAATAGTGTTATCAGTTGTAACAGATAAGAACTAATACTTCATAAAACAGCTGTTTGTTTATATATTCGTTTTATAGTTTTATAAGTGTTTTTTGGCTTCATATAGGTTTGAAATCATGTCTAGATACTTTCTTATTGCTAGTTATTGCCTTATATAGTTAAAATAAGCATAATAATAAACATTTGCATGTTTATCATAAACTTTGTTTATGTACGATAGTGTTTACTTAAGAAACTCTGTAATTTTTCTTATGCTTCATAGGTTTTCATGTAATGAATTCGAATTGAATAAAGATATTTTCATGGTGTTTGTTTAAATAGATGCCCCATATAGTTACACACAACGGCCTACCAAAATTACATATATAAATTTAGTATATAATAGTAATTTAGTATATAATAAATTTAGTATTTCAATAGAAAATATAGTGGGCGGGCCCTTGTGTGACAGCATTTTTTGGGAGTTTTTATGGAATAACTTAGTGACGCTAGTAGTTAGGTTTAGGTACTGTATACCGATAGATAGAACTTAATGAGACCTATCTAACGATGTATAGAACATGTACGTATATATAATAGAAACGAATATAACGTAACATTTGTACTGTATTTAAAATAAAAATAAACGAAAGATTCTCTGTGCACGTGTTCGGTGCGATGGTCATCGTTAAGGTAAAGTTTCGAGGTACTTAAGCGACCATGTATTCGGCCAGTTCGTTGGCGTCCCAACCACCATCTTGTGACCTATGTAACCATCAAGCACCGAACACCTGAACAGCATCGCTCTCAACGTATGAAGATGTTTCATTTCTGAAGCCCCAATACATCGAAGCCATACAGTTCACACACATAGAAGAACACGCATCGTCGTAGGCACACCTCAGCAGCACATTACCAGCGCACTGTAGCGGACTAGCAAAGGTTCGATTTCTGGCAACCGTTACAGCTTCAATTACAGTTGCTGAAGCGACACTACAAAAATATCGAGAGGAAAATCGCACATTATTTTGATTACTTCCGTTCGATGCTTGAAGAAAAATACCACCACGCTTTCAAAGGGAACCTGATTACTTACTGCAACTTGAATTTGTTTGAGGGTGAGTACCTGAGTAGGTTTATGAATGATTATGATTCTCACCTGAGATGGTTAGTTAGCAGTGAGAGTAAGTTCTCAGTCAACATTCGGCCAGGAGAACGTATGTTGGACGAGCTGGTATTACATTTATACATTCCCAAAAAATCATCATCTCACCTCTAAGGCTCTTCTAATGTAAGTGGATGCTCCTGTTTCACCATGTCAATTCTCAGGAGGCTAATTAAATGAACATCAAAATTTTACTACATTATGCTTGAGTATTAAGTAGAGTAAATATATACAAATGACATAGAAGGTGAAACAGTTGCAGCACCTTACAAAATTTAAATTTGTATGTATTATGCAAAACCTGGCGATGAAAAAGAGTGACCTTGAGTTTTATTGCCCGTTCTTTCTCATGGTTCTACCTATTGCTTTGCGAACGTGGCAGTAAATGTAAATGTAGAAGCTTTAAGTAATTATTTTTTTAAATTGACGTTCATAAGTGTCACTTTGTGATTTAAATGAATAAAGGATTTTGACTTGACTTTGACTTCATACAGATGGATCCTGAACAGATATATATTGCAGTTCGACAAAGTAAATTGCAATCGATTCAGAACATATTTATAAATGTCATAGTTAGTGTTGAGTAATATCTCCTTTAGCTTCAAATGCAGATGTGTTTCCACGCAGTCTGGTGCCAATTATACAGCGAATATCTTGTGAATTATTGGTTTAGTGCTATAATTAAACCGTTAATGCTTAAATGTAATTGTTTGTAGCATACGAGGTCATGATTATTATTGTAATATCTATTTGTGTGAAATAGTCGTTGTGTTATTAAATGCAATGTTTAGGCCAATCTGGCGTTATTGCAAGATTGAAGCCTTGTATAAAACTGAACGTGAAAGTATCTGAATTGAAAGTGAATTACATTCTTAACCTATTGCCGAATAGGTTACTGATCTACAGGGCAATTACTGCCTACAATCCTTCGTAAACCAAAAAAGACAGCAATATTTTCTGGTTTAGTGTAGTGTAATGTGGTACAGTCTTGCATACCTACTGTCCTGCTTGGGACACGTTCCTCGACGTGGAAGTAGTTCCGTGGAAGGTCTTATTGTGCAAGGAAAAGTAGAAGGCATAGAACCGCACGGAAGGGGCTCCCATGCGATGGAAGCACCAAATAAAGTCTGCTGTAGGAGCTCCTTTAAACGACTTCAGAAGGGCGGCTTCTAGCAAGGTGGCTGCTTGGATGGCATGCTGTCGTGAAGCAAATCATGTCTGCCAGTACCAGTCCTATAACATGACGATTACGACCGCTTTTAAGAGCGTAACGGATGACAAGAAGAACACAAGTGTCAGGATATTCAATGATGCTGACTGCCTATAACGACTGTCAATGATCTGTTTGAGAGCCAGGAGCTACAGCTTAGCGTGCTTTATAAGGTATGAGGCAAGTGCTATTTTACCATTTACAATATTGTATGTTTGTATTTATTACGAAAAACACTCATGAGTATTATAATAACATGATAATTAAGCGTATCGTTGGGCCAACACCGATCCATTCTAGTCGATTGCATTTGGGAATCATTTTTAATGCACAGATCACATTCACATTATGCCAAGTGACCAGGTCACTTGGCATACATAAACAACATAACTGGCGAAGTGTGGGTGTGTAATACACCTCTGCCTACCCCTTCGGGGATAAAAAAGGCGTGAAGAAGAAGAAGAAGACATTATAATAAGGGCAATCGATAACGGATAAAATGAGCTGATGATGATGATATGTACCTATGCTTGCCTACTAAAAAGAAAACCACAGATCATGTAATATAAATGCTAACCATGCAAAAAGAAAATTGCATCAGTCTGAGTTAGCTTTTAAGTAGATTATAAACGTTCACATTTATTTTGAGACATCGATAAATACTTCTGAACTAAATTGATTCATAAATGATTTGAAAAAACTTACTCTCGAAGAAAATAGAAGATAACGTTCAGACTGCCATTAAACCTTCTGTCATGTCAATGTCAAACAATTTTAAACAAATCTTAATTTGATTTTTTACAAACAAATCTAAATTAAATCCTGCATCCCCGAAGGGTGTAATATTACACCCACGTTTCGCCATGAAATTTTAAGTCCCACGTAATAGGGGGCGAGCCTATTGCCGTTACCGGACACATCACCAGACTCCGTACTGCTACTGAGAATTCGGAAAAACGCAGTAACACTTTTGCCCGACCCGGGAGTTTAACCCGAGATATCCGATCAGCAGTCCCATTCGTTTATCCACTGGACCCCGGAGGCAGTCTTTATACTGATGTTAGTTAATTCTGTTTAATGGATAGTTTCAAATTTCGTGACGGACACATAGTCAAACTAATGTATGACTGTCATCTCGTGACTACAGCTGGTGTCGCCCATGCCGAAATGTCGAGGCAAATGTAAGGCATTTACCTATTATTTTTAACAAGTATGCGATCGAGACACTGTACATAAATATCTGTATTTATGATATTCTCGCGTTACTGTCAGACTGACAGACAACGCACATCCACACAGTAGCACAACCACTAAACGAAAGCAGCTAAAATTTGGCATGTATATTCCTTAAGGAATGTAGAGGAACACTAAGAGAGCATTTTTGAAAATGTCCTCCCTAAGAGAGTCAAATAGTCTCACACAGGTGGTACCGTGGGCGGAGTCGCATATTAAATTTTTTTTTTTTTACTAAAAAAAAGACAACTCCCGCACTAGGAATAAATCCTGTGTCGCAGGTGACTTTACAAACATACAACTAACGGACACAATGAACACCCAGACTCAAAACAATTTATGGATCACACAAAGTGTTGTCTCGTTTGGGAATCGAACCCACAACACTCGGCGCAGTGTCAAGCGGCAAGCCGGCCGCTTAAACCACTACGCCAATCCTGCAGTCATAGTCAAATAGTCCCATGCAGGCGGAGCGTTTGGTGAAATCTAACTTTAGTATAGTGCTATATAATATAATATAATATTTCAGGCGCTGTACCTCATTGAATAGCCAAACAAATTGTGAGCGTGGATTAAACATCTTAAATACAAACATTTACATGAGCTGTGTCATCCAATTTGTATGAAATTATTCTACAGCATTATCATGTTGAGTATTAATTTATTCAATTCAAAACATTATGTGTAGTACTTTTACGTCCTTGGTTTAGTCAAAATGCAGTAGCAAATTAAATGTAGACTAAAATTCTCACTTATTTCGCTTATTTTGTTGGCGAATTGAGGATTAGTGCTAATATATTGTTGTGAATGTATTCAGTTATGATAGAATGTCTTGTTTCAGTCGTTTGCTTAGATAATAATCTGTTAAAAGAACTATGTTTCATCATCATCAGCCCTCTTTTTAAACTGTCCCACTGCTGACAGATGAGAAGGAAATGATGATTGCGGAGTCTGCTAAACCACACTTAGCTAAGCTAAGTGTGGTTTAGCAGACTTGACAAGTCTTTTCACAAAAAAAAAACATTCACATTGCAGGCTGCCTCACAACGTTTTCTGTAGCCGTTTAGCAAGTAAATATAAACAATTAAATACGCGCATAACTTTGAAAAGTCTGTGTTGTGTACCGTAGTTTTGAAAGCTAACCTTCTGCGTCTGCAGTCTGTTAATCTCTTAAGTAAGTTATAGCTACTTTATATAAGTATAATATAGACCCCATAGGAAAATATGTATTCGGCTTGATTGCCGGCATATATAGAGTATCTATTCTTTACTAAATTGTAGCAGGAAATAGGTATGATTACAGCGAAAGGTAATAAAACCATAGACTAGAATTTCTTGTGAACACATCATATTATTCTGACTTGTCACATCATCGGAGCACAGCAACACCATAAATATTGTATAAACTTATGCATAGACAGGAATATTTGAATATGGAAAAAACAGGTTTCAGAAAGTGACGTCAGTATTACAAGTCTAGTACATCAAACGAACTACTCTTCGGAACAAAATATTTCATTCGTTTTTCTGTTTGTTAATACATTACTAGATTTACGATTACTAGATTCGCACGTGTCTCCTAAACTTTCCTTAAAAATCACTGTACTTGTATAATTGCTGAAAACTGTACAAAAATCCGTTTGTTCGTTTTTAAGTTTATCGCGTTCATCCAGACAGAGAGGATGCGGCGGGGATGTCCTTTTATAATATGTATTATAATAATAATTCCTAATATAAGCCCTTTTTCGGACCAAAATAATCATATTACAAAAATTTATATTTTTTTTATCTAACAACTCTGACGAGTAGATGACACCAACAACCTGGTCTGTTTGCCCAACATTGGCAAAGGCCTCCTCCATTTCCTTCCACTCTGCTCTATTTTGAGCTCTCCTAGTCCATGTTTTTCCTGCTATGCTTTTAATTTTATCTTCCCATCCTCGACACTGTCGACCTCGATTTCTTTTCTTATTTCAAGGGTACCAAAATATAATATTTTATTCCACTTTTTGATGCCTCTGACTATATGACCAGTCCATTTCCATTTTAGTTTCCTTATTCGCATTGCAACATTTTAAATATTTTTTAAATTAAAAAAATTTAAAATAATATTTATTAATCTAATATTACTTTCGTGTTTTTAAACATAGTAATATTTATAAAACGGGTCGTTATTGCGTCATTATTTGATTAAAAGTGAAATACCTTTCATTTGCTCTGATTTTACGGTATAGTTTTACCAGCTCTTATCACAGGCTGATCGTGAAAAGTCTGGGTAAAAAGATGGTAGGTATTCCATCTTTATCATCAAATTATAACGCAATTGAAATCCTTTACATAAATATCATTTATACGACTTTGCCTAATAACATGGCAGACTTAGTTACATTTGATGCCTTTTTCGTTCCGTATTAATAATTTATTTTCCAGTATATTTTTATTACTCATAGTCTAAGAAATACAAATAAAATAACTCAATATCTACCTAGAACAGAATATGGGAAACGAATTATTCTTCATGCAGGTGTAAAAATATTTAATAATTTACCGAAAGAAATAAAAGATTGCAAAAGTATATCTCTTTTTAAGTCTAAACTGAAACATTTCATAAGTGAAAATATTTACGAATAAGTAACTGTCTAGAATTACCGTAGCCAGGCAGGAATTTTCAGGACAGAGTTGCAGTGGAAGGTGTAATACATCTACCTGACCACGATAGACAATATATCCAGACACAAAGCACTGCGTTGCACAGTGTGTAAAGTATTGAGTAGGTACATGAAAATTTTACCTTATCTCTCCTGGTGATGTTCTTGAATTGGACCTATAGGATTAACTCATAATTTTGGCCAAAATAACAAGAGAATCGAATAGATACCAGTGTACAATTCGGCGAAGTCCTTCTCCAGACCACGATGCACGTTTGCGGTTCACAAAACTTTTCACAAATGTTCAATATGTCATCAATTTACAACAAACTTTGCCGGAAGTCAAAAGCGGCAATTACGTATTAAGTTAATTACAAGTTGATTCAATTCGCGTTAATTCAAAGGGCGAACAATTTATTAATTAGGTACAAGGCACGCGAGAGTGCAAACGGCGTGTTAATTTTTCAAGGCGCCAACGGAAGTGACAGTTCAGTGTGACCATTGTCAGAAATTTTCAATAGACTAAACAAAATGTTACTTAATCGATACGATATAATCGATTTGACTTATAATAAAAACTAATTCTATTTCAAACATCCACCCGCCCCGGACCGGCCTACCGGTCCGCTAATCGGTTGGTAGACGTGACAATGTTGCAACCGCTCTCCTCAGAATCGAACCGTCCACCAAGACCTCAGCAAATCGGGGAACTCCATCAGCCCCAGTTACCAAATGAAGGATGCGCCCCCTGTGCCATCTGAGTGGCGGAAGGTTAGGCTCCTTGATCAAAACGAGGTCTCCAAACTTGGGTGGATTGGTCTTGTCAGTCCACTAAACGCGTTGCTGGAGTATGTGCAAATATTCCAAATTCCAGCGTTTCCAAAAGCTCTGAGTAATCTGGCCTACCAATTCAAAACGCGAGAGGTCTCGTATCAATATAGGGGTACTCAGGCAAGGCGACAAGTGGGCGACCAATCAAAAAATGGCCCGGCGTAAGGGCCTCCAATCATTCGGATCTGAGGAGATCGGGCACAATGGCCGAGAGTTCAAAACGGCCTCAATCTTACAAAACACAGTTGCGAGTTCCTCAAATGTAAGGACAGATTCACCGACTGTCCTGCGCAAGTGTGTTTTGGCCGATTTTACGGCGGCCTCAAATATACCACCCCAGTGTGGACAATTTGGTAGGGAAAACAACCAATTTATCCCACGTCGGGCAAGCCTATCACCTATATCAGCTTTGTTGGTTTCAAGGAAATTAACAACATCATTCAGATAATTATAAGTGCCCTTGAAGTTAGTGCCGCAGTCAGAACGGATCAAGGAAGGCAGCCCTCTGCGGGATACAAATCTGTCAAATGTGGCTACAAACGCCTCGGTCGTAAGCGAGGAGACCAGTTCCAAATGTACGGCCTTTGTGGAAAGACAAACAAAAACACACAAGTAGGCCTTGACAGACTTGCTGTTTCGAAGTGTCGACGTTTTTACCAAAAAGGGACCAGCGAAGTCCGTGCCAACACCGTCAAACGTCCTGCTCTCAGTTACGCGATCTGCCGGTAAGTCTCCCATCAAGGGCTGCATGGTAGAAGCCTTAAGCTTATAGCAAGGGATGCAGCGAAAGACTGCACTCCGAATAATTCTTCGGGCAGACAAAATCCAAAATTCGCATTGCAAAATAGCCAACAAAGCATTACAACCAGCATGCGAGTTCTTAAGGTGACGGTCAGTTACCAACAAGCGTACCAAATGACCGTCCTTGGGTAACAACAGGGGGTGACGTGCTCCGTAAGGGAGGTTGCCGTTCTTGAGACGCCCTCCAACGCGCAAGAGACCCGTATCGTCCAAAAAGGGGTTCAATTTAGATACAGCGCCCGATAATTTCGATCTCCCTGATTTAAGGATAGCAATCTCCTTCTCAAAATGGGCCAATTGCACAGAACGAACCCAAAAGGTGAGGGACTCCTGTCGTTCCTGTGGTGAGAGAAACGGTGTCAGACGTTTCTGTTGTGGGTGCCTAAAATTAAAAACAAAACGCTTTATCCAAGCAGTAACACCTAACAACTTGTCGAGGGCGCTGTAACGATTCAACAGGAAATCGGGGTCGAAGGTGCATTCTACCTTCTCAAGAGCGAGTGTTCGTAGACCCGGCAAATTAGAAGTATTAAAAACTGGCGTTCGAGGCCAATCAATTTCTGGTCAACTCAACCATTCCGGACCCCACCACAGCGAATAACCTATCAAACTAGGCGTCAAGCATCCGCGCGAGGCACAATCAGCGGGGTTGAGCTCACCTGGCACGTGTCTCCAAACTAGGTTGACTTCGGATTTCTGGATTTGGGAAACGCGATTAGCGACAAATACCTCCAAGGTGTGAACAGAAGACTTCAACCAACAAAGAACAATTTGGCTGTCTGTCCAGGCGTAGGTCCCATTAATACAAATGCTTTTACCCAAAGTACTGGACACGTGGTTCAACAAGCGTACAAGTAGGGCTGCTCCCGAGAGCTCCAATTTCGGAATGGTCAGAGATGTCCGAAGGGGTGCAACCTTGCTCTTCGCCATGATCAGGGAAACCCTCACCTGACCTGAGGCACTGACTGTGCGCAAGTACACCACGGCCGCGTGACCACGTTCCGAGGCATCACAAAACCCGTGAAGGGTGGCCTTGTACTTCCCGGGAGGAAGGATGGGACGAGGCAAGGAGATCTCGTTGACGGCAGGAAGTGAGGATACAAAAGAGGTCCATTCCTCAACAAGAGTACCGTGTAGAGGTTCGTCCCAGGTCAATCCTGCTGTCCAAAGCTTCTGCAAGAAGCATTTTGCCCAAAATATGATAGGACAAATCCAACCGTTCGGATCAAAGGTTCTGGCGACAGTAGACAACACGAGACGTTTAGTCCAAGAACAAGGCAGTTTCAAGTCTACGTTATACGTAAAGATGTCTTAGACTGGTCTGTACTGAACGCCGAGAACAGCCATCATGGCGGGGTTGTCAACAATCTCAAATAGATGTGGATCTTGCTGATGACCCTTTGGCAAGCCTTCCAAAAGCGCTGGTGAGTTGGAAATCCATTTACGCAACTCATAACCAGCGGAGGCCAAAATACCTATCAATTCGTCCCGCAGGAGGATGGCCTCGTCCGCTGTGGAGGCGCCCGAGCAAATGTCATCGACGTAAATATCGTCTTTCAAGATGGCGGAGGCTCGTGGGAAACGTAAGCCTTCGCGGTCTGCGAGCTTCCAAAGAGAACGTATTGCCAAGTAGGGGCTTGACCTTAACCCGTACGTACGTATTAGTATTGAGCTCGTAGACGACCATGGGATCGCGAGGAGACTCTCTCCAAAGGATCAGCTGGAAGCGACGGTCATCAGGGTGGATAATCGTCTGCTTGAACATCATTTTTATGTCGGCCACAAAGACAACCTGATGTCGTCGGAAGCTGGTGATGACGTCACAAAGGTCCTTGACCAACTTGGGACCAGAATGCAAGCACTGGTTCAAGGATACGCCTGTTGAAGTTTGCGCAGAACCATCAAACACTGTGCGCAGCTTGCCAGTCGATGGCTTCAATACCGCATGATGCGGGAGAAAGTAATGCTCCACCGAACGCCAATCCAAATTTGACACTGACATGTGTCCCAATTGTTCATATTCTCTCATGAACTCAATGTACTTCTGTCTGAGCTCTGGATCACGACCCATGCGGCGCTCCATAGCCAACAATCTCTTTTCGGCTAAAGGTCGTGACTCACCAAGCGGAGGCCGAACAGACAGAAAAGGTAGCTTCGTAATAAGCCGACCAGAACGGAGTCGACCAGTGTTGTTCTGGAAGAACAGCTCGAACTCCTCATGTTCTGGATTCAAACGGGCAGCTTGAGGTGGCTCCTCTACCTCCCAAAACCTCTGAACTGCATCAGAGAGAGCAGAGCCTACAGCCAACAAATTATCAAATTCAGGTGGAGGGGGGTCCCTAGGTACAGGTCCCATCAACGCAAATCCAAATATGGTCGGGATGGCAGTCAAACCATTTGGCACCAAGACCCGTTTCCCACCAATCAAAATTCCACCGAGGACATCAGAACCAATCAACAAATCGATTTGTCCCGGTGTGTCAAATTTGGGGTCCGCCAGTTCCAATCCCGATGTCAAATTCACCACAGCAGCAGGTAGCTGTTTCTGTGGATGCATGCCCAAAATATTCTTCAGCACAATAGCCGGTTTTAATCCTCGGGTGTGAAGATTCAACAGGGCCAAACAAAACCTTAACTTGCCCTTCAACATTAGAGGCTACGTCCCCTATGCCCCGTATACAATTTGGAAAAGAACCCATATTTAATTTAACCTGCCCTACCAAATAAGTGGAAACAATGCAACCTTGTGAACCTGTGTCCAATATAGCACGGACAACAACAGAGGTCCCCGTGGGTCCCCAGACCCTAACAGCAACCGTTGGTAGGATAACGGTCTCAATGGGGGAGGTTGGAGTTTTAGGGCAGGGGTCAATGACCTATTGTTGCCTGGGCGGCGACCGTTGGCCAGGACCAGGCAAATCAAAATGGGGGTGCGGCTTGAAGTCCTCAAAGGCGCGATGACTCGATCTGCGCGCCATCTGTGAGGGGTCATAGTGACGCACCCGCCCAAAACGAGGTGGGCGCGAGTCAAGGCGGGGACGCTCCGCCAAAGGAGGGGAATACCTGGGGCAGCAGTCATGGTGCTGGTGACGCTGAACAGCACATTCAGGTGCGCGAGAGAGAGGAGGCGTGCGCACGCTACGGTTCTCCAAGCGGGGCGAGTGGCGATCAATTGAGCGAGGCGACTCTCGGCTACGGGCTGGTGAGCCTCGGCTGCCACCTTCAAAATACCTGCCCGTGCGCGGCGTCGGCTGTTTGGACAAGCGGCCTACCTCTCTGGCATTCATGCAGAGAATGTCCAAATGCTTTCCTCCACAGTGAGGACAGGGGCGAGAATTTGGGCAGTCTCGCTGGTAGTGGGACCCCAAACATGAGAAGCAAAGGCGGCGGGCATTCGCGATGCGCCTACGAGAGGCGACATGTAGGTCCAAGAATGCCCTACAACTGGCCGTTCTGTGCCCCGTGACCTTGCAGTAGGAGCACTCCACTGGGCTCTGCGTGACTGCAAAGCGACGAGGGCGCCGGTCAACATTGGCTCGGGTGTGAACGCGAGCCTGCTCCTTGACCTTCGGCGGCTGCGACTTAGCCGGCGTGTCACCACCGGAGTTGTCCAAGACCCGGCACTCATCCTCCAGGAACTTCTCCAGGTCAGCAAAGGGGGGCAGATGGGTCGCGCTATCCCCACCAAAGCGCTGCTCAAAACGCGACGTCAGGTCGGCAGGCAGCTTCTTCAGCACAATGTGCACCAATAGATAGGACCATTGGTCCACGGGCAGGTCAAGGCACTTAAGTGCGTCGATGGCCACCAAAAGCGGGTTCAAAAGTTGGGTGCGCAACCCAGAGACCCGGGTGAGCGTCGGCAAACCCAAAATCTGCTCGATGTGCGTGTCGGCGAGGCCACGCTTATTATGGTTCCTACGGGTGATTAGGTACCGAGCCGTCTGGTACGCCTCGTCAGACACGGGCAGATGTTGGATGAGGCCCTTAGCCTCCCCATCCAGAACCGACATTAAATATGCCAATTTTTGTGCTGGCCGAAGGTCAGCCCTGTCATTGACCAGGCTGTCGAACAAATTAATGAAGCCCAGGTAGCTTCCTAGGCAGCCATCAAAATGGGGGAGGTCCAAAGTAGGGAGCCTACTCACCAGCCCCGGTGCTGACCTAGGAAGCTCCTGCTTCAGGCCGGGTTGCCCTTCCCTATCGGCAACTAGTTGTCTCGCAGTATTGGAGACAGCATCATACAGGTCTAAGACCTGGGCATAGTCTTCGCTGACCTTATTTCGCTGGTCAGGAGTGAAATCAGTGACTGACACTTCGAGACAGCAAGCGCTGAAAGTGCGGAACTGCTGTTCCACACTTGCCAGGTGATCATCGATCCGCTCGTACCTTTGAAGTAAGGCCTGCTGGCGATCAGGCCGGTTCACTAAAGCACTGGCCGAGGCAAACCAGCGCAAATCTGATGCAATAGCACCAGCAGCCGCACGCAAGGCCTTGATAGCTGACATAATCAAAATTCAAAAGAGCCCGGACAAGCGTTAAATAAAATTAACAATCAAAACTTAATTTTTCTTAATTCTTTAAAACCAACAAAGTATTAGCCTGTTTACTGTAAGTGCAGGCAAGTGACAGGTATCTACTGTCCAACAAAATTAATAGTTTCAATATATATTGACACAAAACAAAGTCAAAGTTATCAAAAGTTGAACCTTCGAATAAGTTAATTGAAGTTAAATATTCAAATAAATTAACTAATTAAACTTAAAAAAAAAAAATTTAATTAATTAACTAATTAACTAAAATAATAGTAAGTAAGCACAGAATATGTGTTACCTAACAATATTATCTATATTATAACAAAACAAAGTTTATTAATGTGACCCGCCCAAGTGGCAAGGTCAAGTTGGTTGTTATAATGTTTATGAATATATGCAATAAACTAAATTTACTAAATTTATTGATACATACAGCTGTTATGTAGCCAAACAAACTGACTTATTAATGCAACAACAAATTGAAGTTAGATTTTTCAACAATACAAATCAACAATTACTGATTGAGGTTATGTGTGACAATGTGTTTCAAATTATCTAGGTCAACTTATACAATTAAATATTATGTATTTTAGACAATACTAACCTGAGAACACTACAACACTGTTAACCTGTTAAGAAATGAGATGTTTAGCTCAGATACAAGTTTACAATATAGGCACAGTTAACCACGCTCTTGCTATCAAAAATTTATGTCTAGAATTACCGTAGCCAGGCAGGAATTTTCAGGACAGAGTTGCAGTGGAAGGTGTAATACATCTACCTGACCACGATAGACAATATATCCAGACACAAAGCACTGCGTTGCACAGTGAGTAAAGTATTGAGTAGGTACATGAAAATTTTACCTTATATCTCCTGGTGATGTTCTTGAAGTGGACCTATAGGATTAACTCATAATGTTTGAAATAGAATTAGTTTTTATTATAAGTCAAATCGATTAGATCGATTAAGTAACATTTTGTTTAGTCTTTTGAAAATTTCTGACAATGGTCACACTGAACTGTCACTTCCGTTCGCTTCCTTGAAAAATTAACTCGCCGGTTGTCGTCTCGTACGTAAAATATCGCCCTTTGAATTAACGCGAATTGAATTAAATTGAGTAAACCGTCTTGAATGCCGCCTGATCTAGTGCTGGCAACGGTAAATTGATTGTGAACTTTTGATTGACATTTGTGAAAATTGTGAATCCGGTATCGACTTCCACGTGCCAACGTGTCCTGAAAACGTCGTGTTTGCAGCTTAATAGCTAAGTATAAGATACTTCATTCATTTATTTTGGCCAATATACTTGTATGAATGTGTCTAATTTAGCTCAAGCCTGACATCAGCAAGGATATCGGGTAAGTGAAATATAATATTGACATTGATTGATTTCAATTCATCACTGTGCAACGCAGTGCATTGTGTCTGGATCATTGTCTATCGTGGTCAGGTAGATGTATTACATCTTCCACTGCGCACTTCTGATACACCTTCCTGCCTGGCTACGGTAATTCTAGACATAAATTTTGATAGCAAGAGCGTGGTTAACTGTGCCTATATTGTAAACTTGTATCTTAGCCGTTGATTGTATCTGAACTCAGATTGGTGTTGTATGAGCTATATATCTCACCTTGTAGACAGTATTGTAGTGTTTGTCAGGTCAGTTATTATCTAAAATACATAATATTTAATTGTATAAGTTGACCTAGATAATTTGAAACACATTGTCACACATAACCTCAATCAGTAATTGTTGATTTGTATTGTTGAAAAATCTAACTTCAATTTGTTGTTGCATTAATAAGTCAGTTTGTTTGGATACATAACAGCTGTATGTATCAATAAATTTAGTAAATTTAGTTTATTGCATATATTCATAAACATTATAACAACCAACTTGACCTTGCCACTTGGGCGGGTCACATTAATAAACTTTGTTTTGTTATAATATAGATAATATTGCTAGGTAACACATATTCTGTGCTTACTTCCTATAGTATATCTCAAATAACACAGCCAGTCTGTCTGTTGCAAGTAATTAGTTAATTTATTTGAATATTTAACTTTAATTAACTTATTCGAAGGTTCAACTTTTGATAACTTTGACTTTGTTTTGTGTCAATATATATTGAAACTATTAATTTTGTTGGACAGTAGATACCTGTCACTTGCCTGCACTTACAGTAAACAGGCTAATACTTTGTTGGTTTCAAAGAATTAAGAAAAATTAAGTTTTGATTGTTAATTTTATTTAACGCTTGTCCGGGCTCTTTTGAATTTTGATTATGTCAGCTATCAGGGACTTGCGTGCGGCTGCTGGTGCTATTGCATTAGATTTGCGCTGGTTTGCCTCGGCCAGTGCTTTAGAGAACCGGCCTGATCGCCAGCAGGCCTTACTTCAAAGGTACGAGCGGATCGATGATCGCCTGGCAAGTGTATAACAGCAATTCCGCACTTTCAGCACTTGCTGTCTTGAAGTGTCAATCAATGATTTCACCGCTGACTAGCGAAGTAACGTCAGCTAAGACTATGCCCAGGTCTTAGACCTGTATGATGCTGTCTCCAATACTGCGAGACAACTAGTTGCCGATAGGGAAGGGCAACCCGACCTGAAGCAGGAGCTTCCTAGGTCAGCACCGGGGCTGGTGAGTAGGCTCCCTACTTTGGACCTCCCCCATTTTGATGGCTGCCTAGGAAGCTACCTGGGCTTCGTTAATTTGTTCGACAGCCTGGTCAATGACAGGGCTGACCTTCGGCCAGCACAAAAATTGGCATATTTAATGTCGGTTCTGGATGGGGAGGCTAAGGGCCTCATCCAGCATCTGCCCGTGTCTGACGAGGTGTACCAGACGGCTCGGGACCTAATCACCCGTAGGTACCATAACAAGCGTGGCCTCGCCGACACGCACATCGAGCAGATTTTGGGTTTGCCGACGCTCACCCGGGTCTCTGGGTTGCGCACCCAACTTTTGAACCCGCTTTTGGTGGCCATCGACGCACTTAAGTGCCTTGACCTGCCCGTGGACCAATGGTCCTATCTATTGGTGCACATTGTGCTGAAGAAGCTGCCTGCCGACCTGACGTCGCGTTTTGAGCAGCGCTTTGGTGGGGATAGCGCGACCCATCTGCCCCCCTTTGCTGACCTGGAGAAGTTCCTGGAGGATGAGTGCCGGGTCTTGGACAACTCCGGTGGTGA
Organism: Euclidia mi; assembly: GCA_944739405.2. Taxonomy (NCBI): domain Eukaryota; kingdom Metazoa; phylum Arthropoda; class Insecta; order Lepidoptera; family Erebidae; genus Euclidia; species Euclidia mi. The sequence continues at coordinate 84,176,672 of OX123185.2, read as the reverse complement.
CACGCCGGCTAAGTCGCAGCCGCCCAAGGTCAAGGAGCAGGCTCGCGTTCACACCCGAGCCAATGTTGACCGGCGCCCTCGTCGCTTTGCAGTCACGCAGAGCCCAGTGGAGTGCTCCTACTGCAAGGTCACGGGGCACAGAACGGCCAGTTGTAAGGCATTCTTGGACCTACATGTCGCCTCTCGTAGGCGCATCGCGAATGCCCGCCGCTTTTGCTTCTCTTGTTTGGGGTCCCACTACCAGCGAGACTGCCCAAACTCTCGCCCCTGTCCTCACTGTGGAGGACAGCATTTGGACATTCTATGTATGAATGCGAGAGAGGTTGGCCGCTTGTCCAAACAGCCGACGCCGCGCACGGGCGGGTGTTTTGAAGGTGGCAGCCGAGGCTCACCGGCACGTAGCCGAGAGTCGCCTCGCTCAATTGATCGCCACTCGCGCCGCTTGGAGAACCGTAGCGTGCGCACGCCTCCTCTCTCTCGCGCACCTGAATGTGCTGTTCAGCGTCACCAGCACCATGACTGCTGCCCCAGGTATTCCCCTCCTTTGGCGGAGCGTCCCCGCCTTGACTCGCGCCCACTTCGTTTTGGGCGGGTGCGTCACTATGACCCCCCACAGATGGCGCGCGGATCGAGTCATCGCGCTTTTGAGCACTTCAAGCCGCACCCTTATTTTGACTTTCCTGGTCCTAGCCAACGGTCGCCGCCCAGGCAACAATAGGTCATTGATCCCTGCCCTATAACGCCAACCTCCCCCATTGAGACCGTTATCCTACCAACGGTTGCTGTTCGGGTCTGGGGACCCACGGGGACCTCTGTTGCTGTCCGTGCTATATTGGACACAGGTTCACAAGGTTGCATTGTTTCCACTTATTTGGTAGGGCAGGTTTAATTAAATATGGGCTCTTTTCCGAATTGTATACGGGGCATAGGTGACGTAGCCTCTAATGTTGAAGGGCAAGTTAAGGTTTTGTTTGGCCCTGTTGAATCTTCACAATCGAGGATTAAAACCTCGGCTATGGTGCTGAAGAATATTTTGGGTATGCATCCACAGAAACAGCTACCTGCTGCTGTGGTGAATTTGACATCGGGATTGAAACTGGCAGACCCCAAATTTGACACACCGGGACTAATCGACTTGTTGATTGACTCTGATGTCCTCGGTGGAATTTTGATTGGTGGGAAAAGGGTCTTGGTGCCAAATGGTTTGACTGCCATCCCGACCATATTTGGATTTGCTTTGATGGGACCCCCCTCCACCTGAACTTGACAATTTGTTGGCTGTAGGCTCCGCTCTCTCTGATGCGGTTCAGAGGTTTTGGGAGGTAGAGGAGCCTCCTCAAGCTGCCCGTTTGAATCCAGAACATGAGGAGTGCGAGTTGTTCTTCCAGAACAACACTGGTCGACTCCGTTCTGGTCGGATCATTACGAGGCTACCATTTCTGTCTGTTCGGCCTCCGCTTGGTGAGTCACGACCTTTAGCCGAAAAGAGATTGTTGGCTATGGAGCGTCGCATGGGTCGTGATCCGGAGCTCAGACAGAAGATCATTGAGTTCATGAGAGAATATGAACAATTGGGACACATGTCAGTGTCAAATTTGGATTGGCATTCGGTGGAGCATTACTTTCTCCCGCATCATGCGGTATTGAAGCCATCGACTGGCAAGCTGCGCACAGTGTTTGATGGTTCTGCGCAGACTTCAACAGGCGTATCCTTGAACCAGTGCTTGCATTCTGGTCCAAAGTTGGTCAAGGACTTTGTGACGTCATCACCAGCTTCCGACGACATCAGGTTGTCTTTGTGGCCGACATAAAAATGATGTTCAGGCAGACTATTATCCACCCTGATGACCGTCCCTTCCAGCTGATCCTTTGGAGAGAGTCTCCTCGCGATCCCATGGTCGTCTACGAGCTCAATACTAATACGTACGTACGGGTTAAGGTCAAGCCCCTACTTGGCAATACGTTCTCTTTGGGAGCTCGCAGACCGCGAAGGCTTACGTTTCTCACGAGCCTCCGCCATCTTGAAGGACGATATTTACGTCGATAACATTTGCTCGGGCGCCTCCACAGCGGACGAGGCGATCCTCCTGCGGGAGAATTGATAGGTATTTTGGCCTCCGCTGGTTATGAGTTGCGCAAATGGATTTCCAACGCACCAGCGCTTTTGGAAGGCTTGCCAGAGGATCATCAGCAGGATCCACATTTGTTTGAGATTGTTGACAACCCCGCCATGATGGCTGTTCTCGGCGTTCAGTACAGACCAGTCCAAGAATTCTTTACGTATAACGTAGTCTTGAAATTGCCTTGTTCTTGGACTAAACGTCTCGTGTTGTCTACTGTCGCCAGAACCTTTGATCCGAACGGTTGGATTTGTCCTATCATAATTTGGACAAAATGCTTCTTGCAGAAGCTTTGGACAGCAGGGTTGACCTAGGACGAACCTCTACACGGCACTCTTGTTGAGGAATGGACCTCTTTTGTATCCTCACTTCCTGCCGTCAACGTAATCTCCTTGCCTCGTCCCATCCTTCCTCCCGGGAAGTACAAGGCCACCCTTCACGGGTTTTGTGATGCCTCGGAACGTGGTCACGCGGCCGTGGTGTACTTGCGCTCAGTCAGTGCCTCAGGTCAGGTGAGAGTCTCCCTGATCATGGCGAAGAGCAAGGTAGCACCCCTTCGGACATCTCTGACCATTCCGAAATTGGAGCTCTCGGGAGCAGCCCTACTTGTACGCTTGTTGAATCATGTGTCCAGTACCTTGGGTAAAAGCATTTGCATTAATGGGACCTACGCCTGGACAGACAGCCAAATTGTTCTTTGTTGGTTGAAGGCTTCTGTCCACACCTTGGAGGTATTTGTCGCTAATCGCGTTTCCCAAATCCAGAAATCCGAAGTCAAACTTGTTTGGAGACACGTGCCAGGTGAGCTCAACACCGCTGATTGTGCCTCGCGCGGATGCTTGACGCCTAGTTTGATAGGTCATTCGCTGTGGTGGGGTCCGGAATGGTTGAGTCGACCAGAAACTGATTGGCCTCGAACGCCAGTTTTGAATACTTCTAATTTGCCGGGTCTACGAACACTCGCTCTTGAGAAGGTAGAATGCGCCTTCGACCCCGATTTTTTGTTGAATCGTTACAGCTCCCTCGACAAGTTGTTAGGTGTCACTGCTTGGATAAAACGTTTTGTTTTTAATTTTAGGCACCCACAACAGAAACGACTGACACCGTTTCTCTCACCACAGGAACGACAGGAGTCTCTCACCTTTTGGGTTCGTTCTGTGCAATTGGCGCATTTTGAGAAGGAGATTGCTATCCTTAAATCAGGGAGATCGAAATTGTCGGGAGCTTTCTCTAAATTGAACCCCTTTTTGGACGATACGGGTCTCTTGCGCGTTGGAGGGCGTCTCAAGAACGTCCTCCCTTACGGGGCACGTCACCCCCTGTTGTTACCTAAGGACGGTCATTTGGTGCGTTTGTTGGTAACTGACCGTCACCTTAAAAATTTGCATACTGGTTGTAATGCGCTCTTGGCCATTTTGCAACGCGAATTTAGGATCTTGTCTGCCCGAAGAATCATTCGGAGTGTAGTCTTTCGCTGCATCCCTTGCTATAAGCTCAAGGCTTCTACCATGCAGCCCTTGATGGGGGACTTACCGGCAGATCGCGTAACTGAAAGCAGGACGTTTGACGGTGTTGGCACGGACTTCGCTGGTCCCTTCTTGGTGAAAACGTCGACACTTCGAAACAGCAAGTCTGTTAAGGCCTACTTGTGCGTTTTTGTTTGTCTTTCCACAAAGGCCGTTCATTTGGAACTGGTCTCCTCGCTTACGACCGAGGCGTTTGTAGCCACTTTTGACAGATTTATATCCCGCAGAGGGTTACCTTCCTTGATCCGTTCTGATTGCGGCACTAACTTCAAGGGCACCTATAATTATTTGAATGATGTTGTTAATTTCCTTGAAACCAACAAAGCTGATATAGGTGATAGGCTTGCCCGACGTGGGATAAATTGGTTGTTTTCCCCACCAAATTGTCCACACTGGGGTGGTATATTTGAGGCCGCCGTAAAATCGGCCAAAACACACTTGCGCAGGACAATCGGTGAATCTGTCCTTACATTTGAGGAACTCGCAACTGTGTTTTGTAAGATTGAGGCCGTTTTGAACTCTCGGCCATTGTGCCCGATCTCCTAAGATCCGAATGATTTGGAGGCCCTTACGCCGGGCCATTTTTTGATTGGTCGCCCACTTGTCGCCTTGCCTGAGTACCCCTATATTGATACGAGACCTCTCGCGTTTTGAATTGGTAGGCCAGATTACTCAGAGCTTTTGGAAACGCTGGAATTTGGAATACTTGCACATACTCCAGCAACGCGTTAAGTGGACCGACAAGACCGATCCACCCAAGATTGGTGACCTCGTTTTGATCAAGGAGGCTAACCTTCCGCCACTCAGATGGCGCAGGGGGCGCATCCTTCATTTGGTAACTGGGGCTGATGGAGTTCCCCGATTTGCTGAGGTCTTGGTGGACGGTTCGATTCTGAGGAGAGCGGTTGCAACATTGTCACGTCTACCAACCGATTAGCGGACCGGTAGGCCGGTCCGGGGCGGGTGGATGTTTGAAATAGAATTAGTTTTTATTATAAGTCAAATCGATTAGATCGATTAAGTAACATTTTGTTTAGTCTTTTGAAAATTTCTGACAATGATCACACTGAACTGTCACTTCCGTTCGCTTCCTTGAAAAATTAACTCGCCGGTTGTCGTCTCGTACGTAAAATATCGCCCTTTGAATTAACGCGAATTGAATTAAATTGAGTAAACCGTCTTGAATGCCGCCTGATCTAGTGCTGGCAACGGTAAATTGATTGTGAACTATTGATTGACATTTGTGAAAATTGTGAATCCGGTATCGACTTCCACGTGCCAACGTGTCCTGAAAACGTCGTGTTTGCAGCTTAATAGCTAAGTATAAGATACTTCATTCATTTATTTTGGCCAATATACTTGTATGAATGTGTCTAATTTAGCTCAAGCCTGACATCAGCAAGGATATCGGGTAAGTGAAATATAATATTGACATTGATTGATTTCAATTCATCACTGTGCAACGCAGTGCATTGTGTCTGGATCATTGTCTATCGTGGTCAGGTAGATGTATTACATCTTCCACTGCGCACTTCTGATAAACCTTCCTGCCTGGCTACGGTAATTCTAGACACATAATTTTGGCCAAAATAACAAGAGAATCGAATAGATACCAGTGTACAATTCGGCGAAGTCCTTCTCCAGACCACGATGCACGTTTGCGGTTCACAAAACTTTTCACAAATGTTCAATATGTCATCAATTTACAACAAACTTTGCCGGAAGTCAAAAGCGGCAATTACGTATTAAGTTAATTACAAGTTGATTCAATTCACGTTAATTCAAAGGGCGAACAATTTATTAATTAGGTACAAGGCACGCGAGAGTGCAAACGGCGTGTTAATTTTTCAAGGCGCCAACAGAAGTGACAGTTCAGTGTGACCATTGTCAGAAATTTTCAATAGACTAAACAAAATGTTACTTAATCGATATAATCGATTTGACTTATAATAAAAACTAATTCTATTTCAAACAGTAACGCACATTTTGCTCATCAACCTATCCACTTCTTCTTGGGGTCACTGTCATTGTCATGTCATTCTATCGATTGTTTATTGTTATCACGTCGAACTACCAACCTATAAGTTGCTATGTGTATATAAAAATGTATTGCTCAATATTTTAAGTGAACTGTAAAGTTTGTTTTGAGTAATAAAGATCTCTCTAAACTGATATTTCCCGAAGCGCACCTGTACAAAATAGATCGCTATTTCTGAACCTATTACGTCTACTCGGCCGTAAGAGATACGAAATATTGACGCAAGTAGGAGCATAAATTATTGATATGAAAACTTAGTTCGGGTGTTACGTAAGGCTCTATAAGTAACAGTATACGCGTAAGTTTTTGTCTGTGATGTCCTCGTGTACAAGGAAAAATATATAAAGTGAGATTAAACGGAGAGATATGAAGTGATATGAATGTAGGTAGTTATTTTTAGAAGCAGCGATATAGAGGAGGATGTCTGTGTATGAAAAGATTCTGAACGTTTCTAGTTGCTGCTTTGATTCTCACAGGAAAATGTTTGGCGAAAATTATGGGTTTGATGACGTGAAATTCAAACTCATTTTTAATGTAGCCTCCATATTATTTCCTAAGGGGAAAAGTATTGACAAAAGAAAAACAATTTGGTAACATAAAGTAAAATACGGGGTTTTGTTCTTTTTATTTTAACAATTTTTGCTCTTCTAGATTTTAGCAACGCCTTCAATATGAAATGAAATGAATGAAATGAAATGAAATGAAATGAAATGAAATAATATTTATTGCTATCACAACCAAACAAGCATGATTATAAATATACAGTAACCGTCGTAATAACACACAAAAATACAAAAAAAAGGAAGAAATACATGGATATCTGTCATGGTTAGGTCGTGACGACAATAGGACCCCGTTCAGCATGATACCAGACATGCTGGCACTGATTTTCTACGGGACCCTAATTATAGTGACTCACGAACGCGCAAAACAGTGAGTACACTGGCCAAATATGATGATACATAGAATATACATGTAATATAAACTTAAAGTGTCTACACAATTAAAACAATAACAATAACATCACGCACTAGCAGCGCGGGCGCGGGGGGGCATGAGGCGGAGTCGACGTCGTACTTTAGTACTTGTATCTAGGTATATGTTCTGTGACCGAAGGAAGACAGAGACAAGCGACAGACCGGTCAGACCTCTCACCGCACGTACCGCGCGCACACGCGCTGCGCTGCAAACTTACATGTTCGTCGTACAATAGCGAAACGTTTCATTATGAACTTAACAACTAAATATGGATCGTCTATGAACTGATTGTTGATGACATCCTCACATTCGCTACACCTACACACACATAGACAGACACAACCAGTACTCACATCCACGCGCAGCTCCACGTCTGGCAAGGCATTCCTTAGAATCATAGAAATGACGTGTTCACATTTATCATATTTAGCTTCCGCTGTGCGTCAGTAAGAAATCTCCGCAAATGCTTTTTAAAAGTGCCAATCGTTTTTAGAGATCTTATAGGCGGGGGTAGATTATTCCAAATTTTAGAAGCCGCATAACGGAAGCTACCTCTAAATGCAGCTGTTTTGTGAGGCAATATAGACAGCTGTTGTGAACACTGTCTGCTATCACAGTCGCGTCTGCTAGTTACCCAACTGAGCTTGTTATAAAGGTATACAGGCTGCTGACAATGAATGACGCCAAACATGAGGGATGCCAAGTGAAGCTTACGCCGTGATTTCATTTTAAGGATTAGTCTATCATTAAAAAAAGGCGTAACATGGCTTCTACGTGCTATTGTGAAGCAAAAACGGGCAGTGGCGTTCTGGACTCTCTGGATCAACCGATCCGTGCGTGCTAGCAGGCGTGGTCCATATACAGTGTCCGCGTAGTTTAACTTGGACAGAACTAGCGATTCAACCAAACGTACTCGCAAATCTTCTGATAAATATGGTCGCATTTTGTATAGAATTCGTAACCTGTAAAAGCAGCTACGCACTAATTCCGCGACATGTTTCTCGTATCTTAGATTCGAGTCAATATTCAGACCTAGGTTACGAGCTTCACTCACCCTCTCAACTACCTCGCCCATGAGCGTAATATTAAGGACAGGTAGTGACTGAAGTTGGTTCTGTGTACCGAACACCATATATTTTGTTTTTTTGGGATTCAGAACCAAAGAGTTATTTTCAGCCCATTCTACAATTTTATCGAGGTCCTGCTTTAAACCCTCTATAGCCATCGCATACTCGTTAGGCTTAAATGACACATAAACCTGAATGTCATCAGCGTAGATATGATACTGCGAATTGTTTATACACTTGGTTATGTCAGCACAGTAAAGAATAAAGAGCAGAGGTCCCAGGATTGATCCCTGTGGGACTCCTCTCACGAGTGGACTGAATTCTGAGACCACCATTTCGCCATCAGGCAGACGCACCTCCACCGCTTGCTTACGATGCGACAAATAACTGTGGAACCAGTTGATCGTTCTGTTGTCACAGCCATAGTAGTTTAATTTTGAAAGTAGCAGAGAAATATTTATACTTTCAAAAGCACGCGAAAAGTCCAGAAGTACAAGTAAGGTGCACATACCCCCGTCCTGAGCAGTAAGAATATTATCTGTCACGTCAAGCAACGCGGTAGCGGTGCCCCGACCCTTCCTAAAACCTGATTGGAGCGTCGGTAATATATTATTATCCTCCAAGTATTTAGAGAATTGCCCACTCACCACTTTCTCTATTACCTTGGATAGGCAGGGGAGTATACTTATAGGCCTAAGGTCTTTGACGTCGTTAGGGTTTTGATTTTTCGGTAGTGGCCTGACAGTAGCCAGTTTCCAAGTGTCCGGGAAAGTGGCCGTCTGTATAGATGTATTAATAATATGCGTTATGGCTAATAGCGAATAAGGCTGAGATAGCATCAACATCTCTAAGCTAATACCGTCGCAACCCTCCGCATTTGATTTGAGAAGCAACAGATATTTAGAAATATCTTCAGGGTTAACGGGTAATATAGTAAAGACGCCATCACCATATGAAATTCAAAATATGACATATCCGAGATTTTAACTACAGGGTTACCAGGTACGTTTAAAAAATGACTATTTATTATATTCGGGTCTGAAAGGTGAGACGGAAGGTCAATAACCTTTTTATTTGGCAATAAGGTGGTTTTAATATTTTTCCATAAGGTTTTCGGGTCTTTAATTTTATTATTAATATTAAATTTAAAATAAGCTACTTTTTCATTGTAAAGGGATGATGAAACAAGTGATTTCAGCTGCTTATAATATACTTTTTTGGTGTCTGTTTTACACTACGATATGCCTTTAACGCATCATCCCTCAATTTCATCATCAGTTTGATTGTATCTGTAACCCACGGATACGATCGTTCTCTGATAAGAGTCGTCTTAACTGGCGCGTATGCATCAAACACTCCAATGAGGTAGGCATTAAAAGCGTCAACCATCTCGTTTACCGTTTCAAGATGTAATATATTGCCCCAAGTAACGCGGGATAGACTCTCCCGCAAACATTGTACATTGACATGTTTAAGCGGTCTATATTGCACTTTATATGGTTTTAGCCGCTCCCTTCGTATAATAAATTCACACAAAACCAAAGAGTGTCCACATATATTAACGAAGGATTCAGTTGTAATTTTTTTGGTTCGAAGATTTGTGCAAACTAGGTCTATTAAGGATTCACTTGAGTTTGTAAAATGTGTTGGAGCGGTAACCATTTGTGTCAGACTAAGGCTGCTCAAAAACTCTTCAATCGCCCTAACTCTAGAGTCCGTTCTATTGAGCAAATTAACGTTGAAATCTCCTAATAAAACACAGTAGTCGGAGTCAGTAAGTGACGCTATTGTGTCAGTCATAGCATCCAAGAAAAGACTTAAATCGAGCCAAGGCGGCCGGTACGCAGTCCCAATAGAAACCCTTTGCCCGTTGATAGTGATAGTAAGCCACATCTGTTCTATTGACTCGAACCTAGGATCGAGCGTTGTAGTTAGTAAGCGCACGTTAAGACCACGCCTGATATAGAAGCCGACCCCACCACCTCGGCCCCAGCGAACACTAGCTGGCCGTGGTATATGCCGCAGATAATAACCGGGCACCGCAGGAGCTCGCCCGTCCTCGCCCGGGCGCAACCACGTCTCATTGATGGCTATAATGTCCAATTGGTTACGTTGCATCATAGCGATAAAGTCGTCATGGTTAGTACCCAATGAACCTATATTTATGAAACCAATTTTAAAATATTTCTCATCCATTACTTAACAATGTATAATATATAAACAATTTAGTATACGAATAAGTGTAACAGACCAAGTTGTATCTGTACAATATACAAACAAAGATATGATATTGTTCTCGTGGGACTAATGACGCTAACGCATAGTAAATACAAGGTACAATACTAAAATAAGAAAAATTGCACTTTGACACTAAAGTGAGATAATTTACAAACATAAAAATATTAAAACAATTACAAGTGGCCCCTAACAACGGAAACAGGTTATTACATATCAATCGTGTCATGATGTTAGTTATATCATTACAGATTCGGACCAAAAACACACTCAAAGTCACTGTCTTCCCTAATACAGTACGCCTTGTCTCCCTGACTCTTGCGCACATAAGTACGTCCCCGTCGGCACCAGACATACTTCCACCCGAGGTTGCGGGTGACATCCCGTGCCCTACGAAACAAATCCCGGTTCTTTTTCGTAAGACGCTCGTTGATGTAGAAGCGCCGTACCGGGCCGGGCATGCCTAAATCGGCGGACGTCGCACCTCGGCGCACTCGCGCGCTCGACAACAACTCGTCACGCAGATTGCGACAAGCCAGGCGCACAGTGAGGGGGCGGGGTCTTCGTTCCGGGCCGGATGCGTCCGTCGAAACAATGTGGCGAGGACCAACGCGCTCGGCGCTAGAAATATCCCGTTGTTCCAAACTAACGCCTAGTTTTGCAGCTATCTGCAAAGCTGTGTGAACCGCATTCTCACCGTTGACCTCGGGTAGGTTTGAGATCTCGACATCGTACGCCAATAATTCCTGGTCCCGGTCATTGATATCGCGTTTCAGTTGGGTAACTACACTAAGCATATCAGATTGGTCTGCCAATGGTAACTGCTTTTCTAGGGTGACAACACGCTCATCCAATTTTTTAATGTCTCTCTGACAAGCTGTCACGGATGCTCTGATCTCTGCCATCTCTTCACGAAACAGTAGCATTTCTTTATTAATACTGCGCAGATTATCGCGAAAAATACGCATCTCTGACATAATGTCCTCATTCAGAGTCTGTGCAGTCTCTAAAGACCCGGTCGTGAAAGCGCCGGCCGACAAGCGTAGGTCACCACCATCAGTTGCGGTAGACAACTCCGAAACAGCGCCCTCCTGGTCTTGGGGGCTACGACTTACCGCCTGGTATGCACCGCTGCCCCTTACCGGAGTTTCAGCTTTGTTGTCCGTTGGCCTGGTTTTTTTGCACTCAGGGCATTGCCATGTCTGAGCTATCACGCCGGTGGATGGTAAAGCTACGCAGCGACGATGATACATGCCGCTGCACTTGTGACATATCGCGGCCTCCGCCGGAGATATAAATCGACCGCAACCACCACACTTCGACATATTAATTTACTGTAGCGGAGTTGAGCTGACTACAAGTGTAGGTGATACAACGGTAAGGCGCTAGATGGCGCTGTTACGGTTGATTTGATAATAGTGTGTTTTCAGTTGTAATTAATGACACTTAGCGCCGTGAATAAAAGCACTAGGCGGTCCAAGGGTGCGCGCACACTAGGAATATATCACTGACAGTTAGAAGTTTAATATCTGTAAATTCACTTTATATTCACTAATGTAAGGGTAGAAATCACTCCTTCAAAAGGTCAATGTATTTATTTTTATTGATTTTTGTCTTTACACTTCACGTAAACACTATCGCACAATTTATGTTGGAACTGTTTAGTTTATAAGACTTTCTACACAAAAAAATCACAAATTTAAACTGTTTTTAATTTTATCTACGTAAACAATAACAAAGTTCAATCCACTGGTTTGACATTCGTGACGTCACTGATATACAGTGGGTTTTGATATTCTACTCAGCCATCTTAGCTCTCCTAACATATCTCCTACGGTGATTGATTGGTTTCGTAGTTACCTGTGTGGCCGCCAACAGCGTATACGCGTTAAAAATTCACTTTCTTCTTGGTGTAACACTACTGTTGGCGTGCCCCAGGTAGGCGTATTGTCTCCTTTACTTTTCGCAATTTTTATAAATTCTATATCAAATAATCTTCGCTCTTCCTATCACCTTTATGCAGATGATCTCCAAATTTAAACGCAGTCGCCATTAGTTGATTTGTCACTTTCTATAAATAGCATTAACAGTGACCTGGCACTGATCAGTAGTTGGAGCAAACCTTTTGGGCTAAAAGTGAATCCTTCCAAAACTCAGGTCATTGTTATCGGGAGTTCAAGAATGACATCCTAAATTGACTGGTCTCAACTCCCTCACGTCATCTTTGATAACACTGTTATTCCCATTCAGGACAAAGTAAAGAACCTGGGTGTAACTATAGACTCTTCTCTTACTTGGCGATCGCAGATCCAAGAAGTGAGTCGCAAGGTATTTGCCTCAGCGGGTTCACTTAGAAGACTCAGAAATTTTCTACCAACTGCTACCAAAATTGCACTTGCAAACTCTCTTCTTTTACCCATTATTGATGATGCAGATGTCAACTATCTAGATATCGCCAAAAACCAGTTTGCCAAACTTGAGCGCCTTCAAAATGTCTGTATACGATTCATATTTGGATTACGCAAATATGATCACGTTTCAAAATTTCGAGCACAGCTCAAGTGGTTACGCATACGACATCGCTGGAATGCTCACATTCTCTCTTTACTTTATAATATATTATTTAACCCTTCTACTCCCACCTATCCTAAAGGAAGATTCGAGTTCCTTCATGATACGCATAACCGTTATTTAAGGTCATCATAAAATTTGAAACTGAAAATGCCGTTTCATTCCACAGCATTTTATGACAAATCCTTTTCAGTTACTGCTGTTCGCTTATGGAATGCCTTACCGTTGCACGTAAGACAGGCTCAGACTATAAATAGATTTAAAGCAATGGTAACGGATCACTATCTATCATTATAACTTTTCTCATTCTACATATGTATGTAGTTATTTAAATATTGTATACTTATTTGTATGTATATATTAATATTTAAGTATTTATTTGAATGTATATAATTATGTTATTACACTTATTTATATATTTAATATATTTTTACAACTGTACACTTGCAACTACCATTTATTTCCGACCAATAATATCCATCCTAAGGTTGCCTGGTAGAGATCGCTGTCAGTGATAAGGCCGCCCTTTGTAGTTACTTGTTCATAAAATTTCTACAAATGTATGTATAAGTGTACAATAACGCACTACCTTCGAACCGTTCATACCTCATTTCCTTTCATAAGCAAATCGTCAGCATACCAGCGTCTTAAAATACACGTGTTTGTGGAACTAAGTAATTTAATGGCCATATTATTATAATACTAACCCAAAAATACAACTTAGCCCTGAAATCTGCACCAGAATCTTTCCATCGTACACATTCCCGATCGTTACTTTTGCCAATAGTCACATCAAAACAAAAGTACTGGTCAAAACTTCTGTGCATTGCTTTTAAAGCCATAAATATTGGAATGGAAACGTACAATAAATAAAACCGATACATTTGCTAAACAAAATAAAAGCTTTCAAAATAAATTGACTAAACTACAAGCTCGAAAAACGCTATCAACAATATTTTTGTACAAAACCAATTTGGGGATATAAGAAAAAATATTGAAGAAAAGAGTAAGCCCGCATTTTAATTTTACCTAAACCCAATAGGTAGTTTCATTTAGAAAAGTTTGCGTTATTCAGCAGTTTTCGAATTGAATTTGATAAGGGGTGAAATTTTGTACGAAAGTAATTTTTGTTGGGAAAATTACTTTAAGTTCTGTATTACCTGGCTTTAAGGATTGTGACGATCAAGCGTACGATAGGCGAAAAAGTATTTCGTTTTTGTAACTTTCAAATGCGGTTGAGGTACGCATTATAATTACATTACAAGAGTGGTATACTACAGAGAAGGTTGAGTTCATTGACCGATCAAATGTGAATACAAAATCTTTCCATTTTTATTTGATTCGAAATTATATGTATACCTATGCAGATAGTTGGCATGATCTGGAAATATGTCTTGAATACCTTACATATCATCATCATCATCATGTGAGCCTAGAGACGTTCACTGCTGGACATAGGCCTCCCCCAGGGTTCTCCACACAGATCGATCTACATAATTATATATACATAATATTATATGTTACGTACGGACAGTTATGTAAAGACAAATGTACCTATATTTGCCAAGGTGTGGCATCGGAACTGAAACGGAGTAATTTCGGCCTATTTCATTTGCAAATTCATAAGAATTTACGAAATAATCAACCTATTTCCTCAATAGAATGCTTAGACAAAAAATCCAATTAAATACTGCCAGAAACAAACAACAACAGACCATTTTATTATTGTCTCCTGTATTCCTCGAAGTAATCTTCAAGCGTGGTGGTAAATCACAGAATTGAACTTACTTCACCGCCTTTTTGAGAATTTGTTTTAGTGGATAATATTAATGACCTCTTAATGTGACTACTAACAAAGTATTTATATCCATTTTCATCAGATTTAGAATTCATTTCAGCGTTATTTTGGAATTCCAAGGCCTGTTCCATTAACCAATCAGCGTTTTCTAATGTAATAAATAATCGTGGTTCACTTTCAGGTTTGATTTTACCAACCTTGTTATTCCCCTTGGCATTTGTACCACAATTGCATTTTGAGAACACACAATAATAATTGGAAAGAAATCAGCGATAGCCCAATCCCAAGACCAACTACGCTTCTTAGAGCATAGCATAGGTGTTGTGTTTTTAATACAGAAAAAAAGCTAAGTACAAATTCTGCATCGCGAGTAACTTTCAAAATATGTATGGACATTATGAATGCTCATTTGACACTGAAAATGCTCAATTTCTCATATCTGAAATAATTTGTTGATCACACAAAGTATTGGGCCGTGTAGGGCTTTCCCTGTACTTATAACCCCAGTGCTAAACGGAAAGGCAACCGCTTATACCACTACTCTATCTGTATAGGCAAGTTATACATCGAAGTCAAGGCATGGCAAGGCAATTTGCTTCTTACTTATAGAGATGCCTTACTTAACTCACTAGCCATCTAAGCATAAAATTAGGTTAAACTACTATCGTGCTTAATATATCAGCGATGACAGCTTATTCGATGGCAGTTGATAGAAGCTATATTTGTATAAGCTATATAAGCCGTCAAATAACATTAATAATGATTACTATGTATATAAACATTAAGGCTCCTGGTATAAGTTGAATTTAGTGAAATTGACAATATTACTAAAGACTCGATAAGTAAGAAACTATTTAGTAAAGCGTATACTACATCTAAGTAGATGTAGTTTACGCTCGAGAGGATAATAATTGCCCACCCACCGTCTAGTAGTTTTTTAAGATGACTAGCAACACGAACGTGATAGAAATTATCAGTACTTATATAACTGGCACAAAGAGTGCCTAACCTCCTTAAATTAAGCGGTGTAACGACGAAAATTCTGCTTTCCAGTCTCGTGACATTTCAAGATATGTAACCATGCAACCGTTTATTTTTTTCAAGTATGCGATATTTGGATACTATTGAAAAATCCATGATATAATTTAAGCTAATTGTTGGTTCAACGTGTGCGTGTGTCACAAGGTGGCGAAACATTCGCTGAAAAACTGCTCTCCAGCCAAGGTGCAGTGTATCGTTATTCAACCAATTGCCTCTTCATAAACGGAATATCCCTCTCTGTTTATACTGTATAGAAGCTATTTGCAACAAAGTGACGTCATGCTCACAAAGAGCAAGACTCCCAAACGGAGCATCCTGATTACCAAAAACAGTTTGCCGCCTTGCAAACTCAAACACTATAAAATACTTTCTCACCGTATTCAAGGGAAGAGTTTTATGGAACGTTCCATTCCATTTCACCAGAGGATATATGAAGCAGCCTGATTCACCACTAGATATTGATAAGTCGGGAACGTGACGTCGAATAAATCATTGACACAGCCATGTTCGGAATAACATGTACCGACAATTTATATAACCTCCATATCTCAAAGTTGTATGTTTATTTTTGGACTGCGGGCAAATTTTCTTTGGCGTGTGCCGAAGTTTGACGTTTCTTCTTCTGGTTAAATGGGTTTTCTGAATATATGCAATGAGTTCAGAAGTTTGTTGGAGCGCTGGCTGGCCGTGGTTAGTGTATCACGATCGCGTGGGTGAAGGTTTGATCCGCACCCGTAACGCTAGTGAAGCAATGCATCTCCAAAGGCGATTCCTAAAGTATAAATCGCTGGAACTTTACAATAATTCACAAAGTTTTAAAATAATTCATACATACATATGTATGTGACTCACAGACTCATGCCTGTTTTTAGGAGGGGTAGGCAGCGACTACTTTTAAAATGGTTCATTTTAAAAGAAATTTGTTTTTTTTGCACCGATGCATATAATAGTTCTTATGTAAGTACTTCTAAGGGCCTGGACTGATTTGTAGGTACGTTTAGATCCGTCGATGATATAGATTCACAAATTAACTCTACTGTAAGATTTTTACAACATTGTACTATGTGTGGATGCACCAATAAGTAACTATTCACTTGACTTTGTTATCCAAACTAAGAACCCAAAGTCAGCTGAAAAGCTTACATATTACATAATAATATGCTACATACCAACAATACAGTAACCGAAATCAAATCAAATCCTTATCCAGGTCGCAAAATAAAACTCCCGACTATCGAAGCTATCAAGCTTAATAATAAAGCACCTATTCTGTTCTGTTAGTGACATGTCTAGCTGGAAATTAAGTGTCGTACTCTGCTGACTCTATTATAAAGGAAGATCAAGGAAATTGGACCGTCAACGTCGTCTCAATGAACACTAGCCTTTTTTTTTAACTTTGCTCACGTAAGCAGCTATAAATAAGATGAGAGCGAACGGTGTAGGGATTTTAAATGGATTTTGATATGAATAGTAAGATTATAGTGATAGAAGAAATGTTTCAATACGGTTGCTTATTAATTGGGATAGTAACATTTTGCGCATCCAGTTGCATGTCAGTTTGTTGGAGTTGCCATTTTCTCAAGATATGAATTTACGTTTATACCTAAGACCTATTCAGTAGCTAGGGATTACGAATTATACTAAACTTTTGCTAAGATCTATAAGGATACAGATAAAGAATAAAGAATTATTTATTTTATAATATATTAAATAAATATAAATGTAACGTATTCAAATCATAAACAATTGAAAAAGAACAATAGTACGTATATACATACATAAATGTTTAATACATATTGGCTTATTGATATATAAGTAAATTATATAATAATAATGTGTAACATTAAAGTGCCGTGCGATTAAACCTATGACGGTGCGCGCGTGCGGAGTGATCCTACGGCGCTAGAGGGCGGGGCGGCGCGGCAGGAGGCGCAAGGCATGTTGTAAACAAAGCCTGGTCACAGAAGAGACAATACTTGGCCTGGTGCGCGCCATCCGCCAGTCGCCGCATCGCCACCCGCGAAACTGCCCGTACCGTTCCCATAGAAAGAGGCGAGCTCGCCTCATATACGACGAGCGGTAATTTCGTACAATGCGAATACATATAAGTATGTACATACCTATATGTTAAGTAACGGACAGTACAGAAACTTATATGAAAATAACAACAGCTAAGTATGGTAAGTGCAGGTACAGTGTGTTATTTAATACAATAAATTGCAGTAGATTCATATCGATATATTTTTTTTTTTTGTGATTATATCATTTCAGACTCACCCTGAAATAGAACCGTATTCAAATCATATAGTAAGCCAAGGCAATAGAACAACCCGTATATATAATTATATGTGTGTGTCAACACAAGCCCGAGTACCAGGTGGCCCTAAAGGTGAGGTGATCTGCTCATTATTATGTATAACATCTTTTCTGGTGTACCTAACGACAGCAAGACTTTGGAGCGGAAAGTTAAGTATTGTTACGAATTGAAAATAACGCCATCTATCAGTAAATGGGAGAACTACATGAGATTAGATGTATCGGTTGTTAAGGCTGTTTCATCTATCCTCTAATAGATGGCGTTGGTGTAAATAGAACATTTACGCGACATCTAGAAACACGTTACACGTATCCAGAAATTTCGTGAGTCGTCTCGAAAAGTCTAGTGATGTTATCCGGCCAGTATAAATAGAGTGCGAGCGAACGGACCGGACAGTATCAAGTGAATAAGGAAGCGATCAACATCAAGCGAAGGGAAGTAATTCGGAAGTGTTTAGTGTTGTACTAGTGGTGTGAATAGTGTGTTTTATTAGTGTTGGAAAATTAAGTGTGTGTATCTAGTGTTATTGTGTTAGTGAATAAAGTTCAGTTTAAGTGGCATAGTGTTATAATTTATCGTCGAACCCCAGCTCGTAACAAATTGGTGTCAGAAGAAAGGGATAAACTATGCCGGTTATGCCGAAGGAAGAAACTGAAGGAGTTCGTACTAGGAACCAGCGCCAGCAAGACCTGGACCAGAGACGCTTCGGAGACGTTCCTTCTCCATCGTCTGGTGGACCAGGCGACTCCGCGGCTGCAGTGGAGCCTGCAAGCGCACACTCCGTGGCGGTGCCCGACATCGCGGCTCTGATGGCGTTCATGCAGGAGCACGCGCGCCGCATGGAGGAACAGCTACAGCGCGACAAGGAGGAGCAGGCCCGCCGTCAAGAGGAGCACGCGCGCCGCATGGAAGAACAGCGACAGCGCGACAAGGAGGAGCAGGCCCGCCGTCAGGAGGAGCAGGCTCGCCGTCAAGAGGAGCACGCGCGCCGCCTGGAGGAACAGCTTCAGCGCGACAAGGAGGAGCAGGCTCGCCGTCAAGAGGAGCACGCGCGCCGCCTGGAGGAACAGCTTCAGCGCGACAAGGAGGAGCACGCGCGCCGCCTAGAAGAGCAGGTGGTGCTTATGAAGGACCTCAGCGCCGCTGTAGGGAAGGACCTGAAGGCGGTCAAGGAGGAACTTCAGCAGCACGAGGCCCGTATCAGCGACGTAGAGATGCTCGTGCACGACAAGCTTGAGACTCGCGGCGCCTCCATAGAGAAGCGTGTACATGACCAGCACGAGACCTGTGTTGCTGAAGTGGAAAAGAAATTGCGTGGGCTCGAAGTAACACCAGCGGCTGTAGCGGCCTCACCTCGTGGATTTAAGGTTCCACCATTTGATGGCTCGTCATCATGGTCTGCATACAAGATCCAGTTCGAGGCTGTGATGCGATCGAATGGGTGGACCAAAGAACAGGCCTTAACCGCCCTAACCTTGGGCCTTCGCAACCGGGCCTTGACAGTGTTGGAGGCACTCGGGCAAGACGTCACCTACGACAAGCTCCTGGAGGCGCTGGAGGCGAGATACGGTGACGCGCACCTTGAACACGTTTATCGTGCTCAGCTAAAGGACAGGACACAACGCACCGGAGAAACTCTGCAGCAGTGGGCTCTAGAGGTGGAAAAGCTGGTCAGGAAGGCATACCAGTCGTCGCCTGCGCTTATTGACGGGAACCTCGTACAGGCGTTTACGGATGGGATCCGGGACCTGGAGGTAAGAGCAGCAGTGAGGCTTGGGCACTTCAAGGACCTCAAGGACGCTTTAGCCCACGCTCTGGAGGTGGAAGCAGTGCGACGCGACGACCGAGGTCACCGCATCAGGGAAGTTGTGTCGTCACCTCGGTGCTACAACTGCGGAGAAAGAGGCCATATCCGCTTGAGCTGCCCAAAGCGTAGGCAGCCTGGTGACACCCTGTCTCCACCAAAGGGGTCGCCTGATGTGCCTGCCAGGCAGCGAGAGCAGGGAAACGAGTAGAAGCCAGGACTGCGGGGCGGGTGCTGGCTGGTAATGGAAGAGCCCCAAGTATCTCGATCTCGCAATCATGCGACGGGAACAGCCTGATCATCGAAGGCGAAATTAACAGAACACCATGCAAGCTGACATTGGACACGGGTGCTTCTCGGACAGTCATCGGTTTCCATCTGGCAAGACGGGTTCTTCGGGGCTGCTTCAGGAACAATGAAAGTGTGAATCTGAGAAGCTACCGGTCAGCACATAACCGTCCGAGGTGAAATGGAGGTGGATCTGAAGCTAGGCAACAAAGTTTACCGTCACAAAGTCATCGTAGCCGATATAGTGGACGACTGCATCCTAGGCCTAGACTTCATGAGGAAGTATCGCTGCGAGATCGATGTTAACCAGGGAGTGTTGAAGTGTGGCTCGGAAGAAGTCTTCATGGAAGGTGCAACTTCAGGAAAAGTGTACTGCCTGAAGAATGTCATTCTCCACCCGCGGTCGGAAACTGTTGTACCAGTTTGTTTACCAGGGAATTCTGGTCGAGGGAACCGCTGCGTACTAATCGAAGGTCTAGAGAAAGAGGCCTCCTGGAAGATTGCACGAACCTTGGTAAGGGGTACAAAAGTTTCATCAGTACGCGCACTGAATGCTGGTGACAAGGAAGTGTCGCTCAAGAAAGGGACGGAATTGGGCACCTATGAAGGAGCGGCTTGGATGCGTAGATGTCAAGAGCAACCTACCAGCGCCAAGGTTCAGGGTGCACGATTCGACGTGTCTACTCTTTTAGAGGACTGCGAAAGTACCCTGTCGGAGGAAGAGAAGACCGAGGCTCTGAAGATGTTGAACCGGTTCGCGGATATTTTCTCGACCAGTGATGCCGACATAGGGAAGACAGCACTAGTCCAGCACAAAATAAACACGGGAAGTGAAGCACCGATTCGCCAGCGACCAAGACGTGTGCCAGTAGCACGGGAACGTGAAGTGGAAGCTATGATCGACGGTATGGTGAACGAAGGCGTAATCGAGCCTTCGTCCAGCCCGTGGTGCTCTCCGGTTGTCCTAGTTAAGAAGAAGGATGGCAGCATGCGCTTCTGTGTAGACTACCGCCGATTGAATGACATCACGAAGAAGGACAGCTACCCGCTGCCAAGGATCGATGACACACTGGATACGCTGACGGGGATGAAGTGGTTTTCTACCTTAGACCTAAAAAGTGGCTACTGGCAGGTGGAAATAGATCCTCGAGACAAAGAGAAGACGGCATTCTCCACAGGCAAAGGATTGTGGCAATTTAACGTCATGCCCTTTGGATTGTGCAACGCTCCGGCTACTTTTGAGAGACTGATGGAGCGAGTGCTTATGGGACTGATTGGAGACGCCTGCCTGGTCTACCTGGATGACATCATCATCGTGGGGCGCACCTTCCAGGATCACCTTCGAAACTTGGAGCAAGTGCTGTCAAAGATACGAGGAGCTAATTTGAAGCTGAGTCCGAAGAAATGCGCGTTATTCAGACGGCAAGTGAACTTTCTAGGACATGTGGTCTCGGAGTACGGTATTCAAACTGACCCGGATAAGATCATGGCCGTGAAGGAATGGCCAGTTCCAGAGAACAAAACGCAGGTCAGAGCATTCCTCGGATTATGCTCCTACTACCGACGGTTTGTGAAGAACTTTGCTGACATTGCTCGACCTCTTCATAAGCTCACCGAAGACAGAGTACAGTTCTGTTGGAATGAGAGCTGTGACGTTGCATTCCAGAAACTCAAGGAACATCTGTGCACTGCACCTATCCTAGGCTACCCTGACAATGAGCATGAATTCATAGTTGACACAGATGCCAGTAACACTGGAATCGGCGGCGTGCTGTCACAGAGGAAGGGTGATCAAGAAGTTGTTATAGCGTACTTCAGCAAGGCCTTATCCAAACCCGAAAGAAACTACTGCGTCACCAGGCGGGAACTCTTGGCTGTATTAAAGACATTGCAGCATTTCAACAAATATTTGTTGGGGCGTAAATTCCACCTGCGAACCGACCACGCTGCGCTGAAATGGCTACTTCAATTTAAGGACCCAGAAGGACAAGTAGCCAGATGGATTGAACTACTGCAAGAGTTTGATTTTGTAATACAACATCGCAGCGGTAAGTCCCATGGTAACGCAGATGCCCTATCGCGTAGGCCGTGTCCCGACCAGTGCAAGCACTGTACCCGACAGGAAGCAAAGCAGGCAGCATTAGTGAGGATGTTGAAGACAGATCTGAGCGACGAATGGAAAGAAGCTTTGCAGAGTGCTCAACAAGACGACAAGGACATACAGCCGATTCTCGAATGGAAGAAATCAGACGCTCCTAGGCCCAAATGGAATGATATCGCAGCAATGAGCCCTATCACCAAGAGTTATTGGGCACAGTGGGAAAGCTTGGTCGTCCAGGATGGAGTTCTGTGCCGCAAATGGGAAAACGCTCGCGGTAACCAGTGCCATTTGCAAATGGTAGTGCCTAAAACTAAGGTGCCGGAAGTCTTGCAGCTCTATCACAATGGTGCTTCGGGAGGTCACATGGGAGTTAAGAAGACGCTTACTAAGATCCGAGAGCGGTTTTATTGGCTCCACTGTCGGGATGACGTCGAGGATTGGTGCCGCAAATGCACAAGTTGTGCGGCTGTGAAGGGGCCACACACTCGTAGCAGAGGTGCATTAAAGGTGTACAATGTAGGAGCTCCATGGGAGCGCATAGCGTTGGATGTCGCTGGGCCGTTTCCTGAGAGCCAGGACGGAAACAAATACTTCTTGGTTGTGATGGATTACTTCACGAAGTGGCCTGAAGTGTTTGCGATCCCAAATCAAGAAGCTACCACAGTGGCCGATAAGCTGGTGCATGAAGTCTTTTGTCGGTTCGGGGTGCCCTTGGAAATCCACAGCGATCAAGGCCGTAACTTCGAATCTGAGGTGTTCAAGGAGACTTGTCGCGTAATGGGTGCACATAAAACCAGGACCACGGCTTATCATCCGCAATCAGATGGCATGGTTGAACGTTTTAACCAATCACTGGAAAGGTACCTGGCGAAGGTGGTGGAGAGCAAACAAAGGGATTGGGACAAGCACATCCAACCATTTCTCCTGTCATATCGCAGTGCGGTCCACGAAACTACAGGAGTAACACCAGCTTTTGCCAATTTCGGTAGAGAACTCCGTTTACCCGCAGACCTTATCACCGGTATTCCACCAGAATCTCCACGCAATATAACGGATTACGCAACCGAGCTACGCAACAGGATGAACGACGTATACGAGCACATCAGGGAATCTGGACAACAGATGTCTGAGAAGATGAAGACTCGCTACGACCGGAAGGCAAATAACAAAGGCTTCGATGAGGGATCATTGGTGTGGCTTCATAACCCAGTACGAAGCAAAGGAAAATCGCCTAAGTTACAAGCCAGATGGGACGGGCCATATCGCATAATTACCAGGATGAACGACGTTACCTATCGAATCCAGAAGGGGTCGCGAGGTGCACCGAAGATAGTTCATGTGGACCGGTTGGCTCGTTACTATGGGTCCAACGATGTTCGAGACGAACACGTTTAAGAGGGAGGCCGTGTTACGAATTGAAAATAACGCCATCTATCAGTAAATGGGAGAACTACATGAGATTAGATGTATCGGTTGTTAAGGCTGTTTCATCTATCCTCTAATAGATGGCGTTGGTGTAAATAGAACATTTACGCGACATCTAGAAACACGTTACACGTTTCCAGAAATTTCGTGAGTCGTCTCGAAAAGTCTAGTGATGTTATCCGGCCAGTATAAATAGAGTGCGAGCGAACGGACCGGACAGTATCAAGTGAATAAGGAAGCGATCAACATCAAGCGAAGGGAAGTAATTCGGAAGTGTTTAGTGTTGTACTAGTGGTGTGAATAGTGTGTTTTATTAGTGTTGGAAAATTAAGTGTGTGTATCTAGTGTTATTGTGTTAGTGAATAAAGTTCAGTTTAAGTGGCATAGTGTTATAATTTATCGTCGAACCCCAGCTCGTAACAGTATTATTAAAATTATTTATTTATTTCAGGTTTCACCTACGTGTTCCTCGCACAGCACATTCAGAGGCTTACCCTTCTTAACATCAATGACGCGTACAGCAGAATATGAAACTTCTAGACATGGAATATAATTGATAAGCATAATAGTAACTTATTTAGAATTAATTACAAAAATACCTATGACTAGGTATACAATCAAACGATACATTCATAGTAATTAGAAAATTAAATTCTGAATAGGAATAAAAAAACGCAGTAATAAAATAGTAATATGGTTGAATAATAATAATTTCATAAGTTATTGAATAACTATAATGATAAGATTATTTATAGAATAATAAATGTCATGTCCGATATTAAAAATGATATTGTATAACCTAAATAAAAATTGTAATGTATAGAAATTAAATAAATTGTCACGAATCATTTTAATAATTAAATAGCAGTCGCAATTATATTTATAATTATTGTAATATACTAAGTAGGTCATAGTAAATGTTTACTATGTTGTAGATTGATTTTAAATTAAGGAGGCATCAATATTAATATTACCTAATTTATGCTGCTCCTCCATAAGATATTTCCTTAAATTTGTTCTGAATGAGGGTAATGATGGGATATGTCACAGTCTTTTACACACAACTAAACATCAGTATGCGTCAGTTTAGCACTTAGAATTTGAAGAGCAAATATTTTATTAACTACAACACAATAGGCGAAATGCCGAGTCACTCAAACCCCTTATTATTATTCATCATATCAGCCAAACGACGTTCACTGCAGCTGGACATAGGCCTCTCCCAAGGTGCTCCACACAGACCGGTCTATTATTATTGTCTGCTACTATATTCTCAGTAGGAAGACTGAGCTCTTTTCTTTGAAAATGCCAATAGATTCCTAGTCCTTAACAAGACAAGGAAAACGGTTATATATTTTTATAAAACCTAATTATACTTCATTATTATCTGACATCAATCTTTTTGATTTACGACTCTCAGAACAAACCTCTCTCATAGAAACATTTTAATAAGAGTAATTACAAATTTATTCTAATAAGGAATTATTAATTCAAATATTTATTAATGGTAAATCTCCATTAGTATTACGCGAATGTACAACAGATGTCCAGAATTTAATTTAATGTAAGATTCGTTTCACTTTCTTTTAATATTACATCTTAAAGGCCGCCTTCAGATCTCATTTCTGAAGACGATTCGATGTAAATTCAATTTAATATCAGAGGACTTAGTTCCGTAGAACAACTCAGAAATAGAATATTATTTGGGCTTTTAAAAGCAATAAACAATTTATCGTTGATTGTACTAGGAACGGCTGCTATCGGCGAGGTCAACATTTTTGTTTCCAGATACAATCTGATTAAAACAGATGGTTGTAATAAATTGCCGCTTATTGTTATTGGTTTTAATATTGGAATATAAATATTGTGCACCTTTTCTGTTATCTTTCAAGGATAATCTTATAAGAAGCTTCGATCATATCTATACCTACTGATACAGTTTGTTGTAAGAAATAGGTACGGTGAAAATACGATAAAATAGCATGTTGTATTGTAACTTGAAAACCCTTCAAATCGTACCAATGGGAAAACTATAATACTACTAGAAGTACATGGCTGTCGACTGCAAAACTTTGATAATGTCATGTCATTTTAATCACGCTGTCTAATTTGCCTTAACCGAAGACAGTATCTCTAGAACCAATTCCTGCAAAAATATGGGCATAGAACCCACCGGAAGCCCATGTTATTGGATCGTGCAGAGCCCACAAGCCCTTTCGGTAAATGCAAAGACCAAATGTTGCATTAGCTCTCTGTCCTTAAATAATAATAATAATAATAATAATAATAATAATATCTTTATTCATTAGACTACAGTGGTCCATTTGTTAGTAAAACATAACTTAACTTAGTAATAACGGGTTAGTAACACAGTAACACAAAAATACACAAAAAAATAAATAAAACAGAACTAAAACAAAACATATAAAAACATAGACACACTTAGCCACCGCGCCGGGCCACCCGTACAGAAGAATATTAATTCTGCCGCACGAGCAGTCCGACAAAGTGCCCAAGCATAGGTGAGTCAGTTTTTTCACCCAATGCCCTTAAGATGTTGTTATGGCTGTCCCGAATTCTGTTTAGCAAGGATGCCGCCCTTTGTCGCATTATGGCATAAAAGTCTTTAGTTTGCGCTATAGCAAACATGCCCGACGCACTGCAGAACTTAGGCAGCCCCAACAACACCCTAAAGCCATTATTATATTGGACTCGCAGGGCGTTCAGAGCCTTCAGCGTATAGTTGACCCACAGACCACCCGTGTAGAACGATTGGCAATATGCCTTAAATAACGTAATTTTAACTTCGTTACTACAACGAGCAAATCTGTGGGCCAACATATTACATCTGGCTGCTAAAGCCCTGCGCTCACGTTCAATATCCTCCTGATCCTTGAGGTCCTCAGTAAGCCAGTGCCCCAGGTACTTAAATTGAGTAACTCTTTTGAGCTGGTTATCATTAAGCTTTAGCACTGGATTATACATAACCCTTTTGCCGGGGACCTCAAAGACCAGAAGTTCACTTTTAGTTACATTATATCGCAGTCCATGGGCCGCCGCATACCTCTCACAAACTCTGAGCATCTCTCTGATTGAGCCAGCCGTTGGGGCCAGCAACACCATGTCATCTGCATAATTCAGATTATTTATGCTAACACCATCTATTTTGCATCCGACGGGCATGTTGCTGAGCTCAACAATTAGCTCATTTATGTACAGATTGAAGAGTTTCGGTGAAGTTAGACCACCCTGTCTAACCCCACACTCCAACCTGTACTGGTCAGAGAGAGCATCACCCCATCGAATTTGATTCAGTTGATGCGAGTACCAGTACCGGAACAGTTTCACTATCTCCTGTGGTACTCCCTCTCCCCTGAGCCTTTCCCAGAGGACATCATACGACACAAGATCGAATGCCTTGGAAAGATCAAGGAAGCAGGCGTACACAGGAGTATTTCTATCCTTGTAGTATTGGACGGTCTCCTTCAGACACAATATGGCGCTCTCTGTAGAAAGTCCGGGCCGGAAACCGAACTGTGCGTCATGTAGTTTAAGCCAATTGTGTAGCAGTTTATCGAGCAGACCGTCCAACACCTTGGCCATCACAGTAGCCAAGGATATGGGTCTATAGTTCGCCTTGTCTGATATATCGCCAGTCTTATTTTTAACGATAGGCACTACGGTTGTTCGAAGCATCTCAGTAGGTAAATACGAGTGATTGATGCATAATGAGTAGAACAACGCGAGTACTCTAGGGAGATGCACCCCGGCATATCGAAGATGTTCGATGCTGAGACCGTCATGACCGGGTGACTTACCCCCAGCCATTTTTGAGATCATTTCAGCCACTTGTTTGGCTGAGAAACGAGTTGGCTCATAGTCAGGACTCGTCTCAGCATCGATCACCCTCTCAACCTGCCCTAGCGAGGAACTAACTGTAAAACGTTCTTTGAACATATGGGCTATATCTTTCGGCGAGCTACATTCCCCGACACTTACTGGCAGCCTCGGTCTAACATTCAGTTTATTGGTTGCCTTCCAGAACTGATGAAAATTCTTTGCCTCCCTATGAGAGGCTAAGATATCCATTTTAATTTGTTCCTGATTATTTTGGCACCATTTCAATCTGCTACGAAAGATTTTTTGGCTAAGTTTCATATCATCCCATAATCTGCCAGACTTTGGTTTATTATGAAGCAACCATATTTGGTATTTAGACCGAGCCTCCCTGTGAGCTTCACGAACATGTTTGTTCCAGCCTGCCACTCGCCTCCCCCCATGAAATGGCTTGTTGTCCCAGGCCTGCACAGCTGACACTGACAAAATATTCACAATATGGTCATACATACGATCTAACTCCTGTCTATGGTTATCATCCCTACACATTACATCAGCACACACCCGAAACAATTGAGGAAAATGTACATTTCTTAAGTCACTATTACATAAGTCTCGATATCTGTTGATTTCATTGCTGTTTCTTTGATGCCATGCAACTTTGTTATATGGCTTATTTTTAACTAGACATTTTGTCGCAACACGACTTAAGTCGCAATCAATAATTAACGGGAGATGGTCTGACCAATAGATATCATGACCCACAAAAACATCTTTAATACAACTGAACGCTGATTTGGTGACTACACAATGGTCTAGCCATCTTTGGCTGCCATTTATGTCACTCAAATATGTGTATGTATTAGAGTTAATCCCTAACAATTCAACATCTGCACATACCCATTCGTGATCATCGCAGTGCCTAGATAGCTCAGTCCAAAAAGGCTGATAAGGGTGTGAGTTATAATCCCCCAAAACAAACATAGCTTCTGAGTCACTGTCTTCTAAAATAGCACATATTTCGCTCAAACAATCTGTATATTCAACAAGATTTTCCGCCTTGTCTGTCGGCATATAGACACAAAATATTACAATACAACGGTTATCACTAAAAGTGCCCTTTATCGCTGTTAACCTATTACTGTTACAGTTAATAATACTCACAGTATTAAAGAGTCCCTTACGCCATAATATTGCTACGCCACCATAGGGACGTCCCTTTAAAATGCCATCAGATATATCAACAGCCGACTTACCCGTACATTCAAAATTAGCATCTATTGTATTAAGCAGGGGTAGATCGTAAGGGAGGAGCCACGTCTCCTGAAGTGCTACAATATCCGCTAACCTACAAATATCCCTGACACTTTCCATCGATCTTTTTAAAGACTGACAATTAAAAGTTATAAGTCTATTTACACACAGGCTGTCATCAGTACCCATTATCTTTGTTTTTGAATATTACCCGTCCCTGAGTTGTCTGTTTTACTTTTAAACTGTATAAACTGTCTAAAAAGTATACCTTCCGGCCAGAACGACTCATTCAAAAACAAAGACAATTTGCATTTATCAAAGAGAAATTTATAAGAACTATAATCACGGTCCTTTTTCGACACAATTTTATGTAAACAAACAGATATGTTTGTTTTTTGTCTTATATATTCAATAATGTCCTCCTCCTTCGTGTCCCTAGATACATTAGAAATGTAAAGAGGTACCTGTGTCCACGCTGCTTTAAATTTCCCGTCACAATCACTATGAGCTTTGCCAGTATTACTTATAAACCGATTTTGCAACCGCTGCTTATATTTTACAAGCGTCCACTCTTCCGATTTGTTACCCTTTATAGGATTCGAACTCACAACCAAACTTTTATCTCGATTCACACGCGCCGTCAATGCCTTTGCATATGAATTATTATTCACTACATTCATGCTCGCATTTGATTCAAACGCACTCGTAGTAGGGATCCCAGTTACACCGCTGTCGGCGTCCATATCTGGAACCTGCTCTTTATCCGTAACCTCAGTAAGGGCCGGCGTACGCATGCTTTCTACCACCATTTCAGTACACTGGGATGGTATTATCACAACAGCTGGGGTACGAGCCTCCACGTCTTGATTCCTTAAAACACTTTTTGCACAGTCGGTATGCGTTTTTTCAGCGTCAAGTGCAGTTGTTTTTTCCGCGGTGGTAATTAGGCTATTACACTTATGCTGGGGGCTTATACTATAACTAGAGGTGTTTATCATGTATGCTCCTTGAGTTTTATTCACAGTATCGAATTGTTTGTTCTGATTTGCTGTCCACTCATCCATTTCCTTACGTGTCACAAACTCGTTTTTGTAACCGTCTAACTCGTCACGTAAGGTAGATAATTGTGCCTGCATCTGCAATATATCTTTTAGCAAACGTGTTGCATCCAGGTGGTCAAAAGTTACAGGTGGTAACCTGTGTAACTCTTTCGCAACAAAGATGGGCAGTCGATCTGGGTCTGTAGCATCTATATGTTTTAACATTTCAACGATATCCTCCAAATCTTTTCGGGCTTTCTCATCCTTTTTTCTGTTTATCATTTTTTTCACGGGCACCGACTCAAATAACAGTTTTTTCGCCTTTAAAATATCTTCGGCCGTAAATCCGGTAACACATATTCTAGACAGGCTAGTTTCATCCATAACTGACATTTTATTATACACAAACGCGAGTACTTCATTAATCACGATATTACATGAATTACATTTAACAACATTCGACGCCATTGCTCGCGACAACAGCTGTTAACGCTCGCGCGGAAAAAATATTGTACAGGTCCGTCCTTGACCGGCGCACGCGCAAGACTGATGATAATGTCGCACGGGTGATTGGTTTGTAGGTGGTGAGCAGACTCAATCACTCGCCGATCAAAAAGGAAGAAAATCAGGTTTTACTTACAAATGAAAACACTTTTAGAATAGTACACTTCACGATATAATTGCCTATATAGGTAGATACAATGCAGCTACTTTAAAACTAAGACTTTTACTAATTGAGAACATGAGTAAATTCAGGGCGTGGTCCGACAAGTATAGTTGGTGTTCACTGGTGTTCCGAAGGCCAGGGTCTTGATAGGAAGAAGACTTAACTGATGGCCGTGAGCTGGAGCAGAGGGCAGATTGAACAGCGTCGCACGCTTATATATGATGTGCGGGGCGCGCGGGCAGAGGCTCTACCTCCTTCGTTCGACGTCACAATCCAGACGGAGGGGCACGACGTCACAATCCAGACGGAGGGGCACGACGTCACAATTGCTATCCTTCCAAATAAACACCATAGCAATCCCATATTTATATTCCTTCCATGGCAATCCGCAGTACCCATAAATGTAAACTTTCGCTACCAGGCCAATAAGAGTTATTTACTGAACGAAAAACTAAACTTGTCAGTACATAAAATATCAATTTATTGGGCCACTGAAAATTTCAATTGATCACTTATATTGAAGGGCTTTAAGGCTATTTTTGTAGGTACGAAGGATAGACTGGTTTAAATTTTGTATTTAGCTTGTGCGCACAGTTTTCGGAAATTCGATATTTAAATCTACTTTTCAAACGTTTTATGGAAATAAACATTTTTTTTTCAAATACTATCTTCTTCGGACGTGCTGTGCTTCAATGTCAACAATATATACTCAGTATATCAGTAAAATTTCTTATGTCATTAACATTGGCAATAAATAAACGGCTGCCATAATAGTACTTACGTGGTCAATCGCGATGGAGGCTCGTAATGTCACGGGTAAAAAAGAAGTGTAGCTTAATTACTTTTTAAACTGTCGCACATTTGCACTTTTTTCCACTTGGTTTGAGAAGCGATCTCAATTGCTTAATACTGAGTAAAATATAATTCAAACGATATAGTATCATTTCAGTCAATGTTCATACAAAAAAAAATTTTGGACTTATGAAAATAATTTTATATTATATCCTTTATTGACGTAAGCAAACTAGCCACGTAGTAAAATAGCCGCCACCGACAAAAAATCTCAGCTTCACAAACACACCCGTAGTTCATTGGTGTTTGCACAATTTCCATCAAGTTTCAAGAAGCTCGTTCCCCTTGAGCACACATCCATATTTTTCAAGATGCCCACCCTCCATCATTTGCGTCGCGAGCATGAGTGCGTAGTGTACACACAACTTTATAGGAAGGGTTATAATCACCGATTCGGATCACGTACTACCAGCGTGACTAGTAACTGGAGACTTTAATGGGTACTTGGGTGAAAAAATTGGATATAAGCGATCAATGTTATAGCCATTTTTGGTAAAGGTACTAGATTTGAGGATTGTGTAATTATACAATTGAACATTTTTAGAGTAGGAGATATTGTGATTGATTAGATGGCCACTAAATACGTTCAAATTAAAAAGTGTAAAAATGGAATGGAATGATACTGAATGAGATGGTACTGTTTTGCTTCGAAGTTGTGAAAAAATAATAATACATATTTGTGGACAGCAAGTGGAATAAGTGAATGAGTTTGTTTACTTAGGTACGTTGTTTACAAGAGATGGTAAGAATGAAAAAGATATTGAAAGAAGAGTTAATGCAGGTAATCGTGTAAATGGAGCTCTGAAGGCGTTTAAAAACAGTCAAAACGTGTACAAAAAGTCGCGTTTGGCTGTGCATAGAGGGGTGTTAGTGCCTACCCTTATGTATGGTAGTGAAAGTTGGGTATGGTATAAGAAACTTGAAAGTAGAATAAATACTGTAGAAATGAGAGCACTGAGAAGTATGTGTGGTGTGTCTTTGACCGACAGAGTAAAGAATTGTGTGATACGAGAGTGGTGTGGGGTAAAAGAAGATGTATTGACAAGCATCGAGAAAGGCATGATAAGATGGTTTGGGCACATTCAGAGGATGGATGACGAAAGACTGACAAAGAAGATATATAAGGCAAGTGTGAATGGGACAGGACGAAGCGGAAGACCTAGGCGGACGTTCTCTTACCAGATTCGACATCCTAAAAAAAGGACAAGTCAGAAGTACCCTAAACAGAAGAGCATGCATGAGAAACTTGATGGGAGTGAATGAAGCAAGAGAGGTATATCAGGATCGTTGCAAATGGCGTTCCGTAGTCTCTGCCTACCCCTCCGGGAAACAGGCGTGAGTCTATGTATGTATGTGAAAAGTAACCTTTTCAGCGGCGGCGACGAATAGTGACATAGCTTAACCCTTAAGATTATTTACCTTTATTTTAAAACAATACTGCGATATAACTCTCTACTCAAATATTAGTAAGAAGAGTACTGGTCTCTCACAAAACCTCGAAGCATTGTACTTGCTGTACTTGATCTGTTGCGATGAGAGCCAAAGCCCAGACCAACAACCTTTCCAAAACTCTCCCAGTTATATTGTAATGAAATATCTCATTGTTTAAATCTCATACATATAAATCTGACGTTATTGTAACAATGCCGAACACTGTCTCTTAAAATACCTGCATTAATACCTTGTTGAAGGTACAGGGTTTATTTGTTGTGTAGACTTAAGCAACGTAGCTTCAAAACAATGCACTGTTTCTCGTTGCTATTTGTATACCTTATGCACTTATGTATCTACTCAAATTGGAATAAAGAAAATAAAATTCTCTTTACAATGTAATTTATCTCCCGTGATCTTTGTCTTTCTTTTAAATAAGAAGTAAATTAACAATATTTTATAATTATTTTCAATTATTTTCCTTGTTACAAAGCTTATGGAAGACAATAGATTGAGTCTAAAGGGATTTTTAAGCCTACCTTTACGAGGAATATATCACGTTTCGTGTGAGGCTTTACAAATATTTGCCCAACGGCACAAAGACCCAAACTGGAATCAGCCATTTGTAAATCACACAAAGATTTTTTTCGTTTCGGGATCAAACCAGCAACACTCGACACAGTTTTAAGACGACCTCTGAAACTGCCACGCTATGCGTGGAGTCAGATATTATCATCAGTCAAATACTATATTTTGATCATTAAACTGACCTTACAGCTGTGAAGACTGTAAGGTCAGTTTAATACTGCTTTGATACTCAAAAGCCAAAGGTTGTTAAACCTTCCTCATGCACGGCTGCGCACCTGTAAAGACTAAGTATCGCGACACATCTGCGTTTTCTACCGTGCAAAAGGTTCTGTGGAATACACTCGTAGTGTTTTCAAATCTTTTTTGACACGTCATTCAGTCGGAATTACGTCGCGTTCGGCGCTGAACTGCGATCGACCGACCTAATGCACGTAAGTTGTGTCATGCCAACCGAATACTACAACCAATAATGCAGCTTCTGAACATTCGGCTCGGAACTTTCAGCAGGGGTGTTGCTACCCTAATATCGGCAATAAACTCTAGACAAGCATAGACCTACCTAACGTTTACCTTTATTACAGCGTGAGATAGCTAATATACAAAATACAAATCACCTTGTTTTCACAACGTAACATCAAGTAAAAACTTTATGTTATTATGAATTTATACTGCTAAATAAGAATATTTGGCTTCCAATTGTATTAGTTTACATAATAGCAGCGAAAAAGTAATGAGTTTGTTTTTATTCATAAACCGGGGAGTATAAGTTTGTGTTGAAATATCAGTGTAAAAATATAATTAACTCCAAATCGAGTTTGACGGACAAAGTATGAACCTTGAACTGAATGATAATCTAGATAAGCAGAACGGTATTAAGTGATAAGAGAGTACGTCTTATAATAATATGCGAGTGAAAGGAATGTGCTATGTCTCCAACTACTAAGGTAGTATGCGGATTTACCAGATTGACAAAAGTACCCACCTAGGTCAAAATATTTTACGTTGAGAATATTTAAATATCGCAAATAATTATCGCATCAACTTTTATTTTATTTGATCTTAAAAATATAAAGCATAATAGCTAGTGCTTAGATCTAGGGTAATAACCATAGACCTAAGTCCCAAATATAAGCATGTCCATCTGGTGACCGTAAGTCGGGTTCTGTCGTCGTTTAGACAGGCGTTACTTATTGGAACAATCGAAATCTACGAAATATTGAAAACTAGTTCCAATTGTTTCCATAAGCGCCTCTTGTTTGTCGAGAAATAGGAATTTTATGAACAATGAAATAGTTTTTCGCTATCTGACAAGATTTACACCAAATCCTATGATTTGGTGTAAATCTAGTTAAAAGAATAAGAAAAGTGTTAGTCAATAAATCACAAATTTCATTCAGTTCGCTTGCTTTAACTACTTATTGTATTCTTGATGAGAACGATTTAGTATAGTACTGTAGGTGGGCATTGTTTGGCACTCAGTAGATACCTATACTATAAAGGCTTATTCTAAAACATAAAAGTGTGCGAAATAGGTTGAGCACCACCGAGTAACACCGCCGAATAAACAATATTGATGTTCTATGAATTGCCTAAAAATACAAAAAATTGCTCGAAATATCCTCGGAACGCACAGAAATTGAGAGATTTAAATTAAGCAAATTAAGAAAGATGCGCGGTCGTATCTGCAGACATCCTCTAGTCTCAGTATAAAACAATGTAGAAAATATTACGAAAAAGCTATCGTAGAATCTAAACTAATCCAATAATTTAGCAACGACGCCTTGCCATTCTATTAAGTACCGTACTTTATTTATCGCTTTATGCAAAGCAAACATTGTATTTGACCGTCTCGTTATTTATACCCTATAAAAGGGTTTTTTCTAGTCCAAAAGAAATATGTACAAATTGTAAGTAAGGGGTGAATTTTGTAAAAATGTCATAAATCCGAAAGGACGGCTTAATATCAGATTACATGCCATAAAGACTTTAAAAAAACATTCGGACATTTTCTGATCCGATCCGTTTTTCAATTGAAAAAAGAAGAAACTGTCTACGAAGGGAATTGTTACCGTGGGGTCGCCATTTCAATAACAATCCTCAAGTTTTTTTGCAATTCATATTCAGACCCACATACGTTCAATTTTGTTTTAAAGTATGGGAGCAACGTGTAGGGAGATCTGATGTTCTTATTATACCTTTTGTTAGGTCCCATTGTGTCACGAATATGTTTTAGTTTTAGTATTATTTGTGGAATACTTGGCACGAAATGTTTTTCTATTGTTCTGAAGTTGTGACGTCACATCGCGCTCCTGCGCCGCGAGCCTCGCTACGAGTGACGCACAGCAATGGGCCGTTCCCTCGCGCCCCTCCGCGCCGGCCCTATAAATACAGCGGACACGAGGCTTCGGCCCTTTTCCTCCGGCCAGCACCGCCAGTTGTTGATATTTCACACTATGCAACTGTTCATTTATTAGGTATATCTATATATGTACTTATCAGTTGAATTGCTAAAGAGAGTTTAAAAAAACTTTAACTTAATACATTTTGAAAAACGCACACATAGCTCGATGGCCTTTTGGCTAGAGTGGAGGCCATGCACTGGTGGCGCAATCGCGGCAAACGGTGGAATGCATGATCTAGATCAGTCTCTGTAGAGAACCTCTCCGTTGGCGTTGTCAGGTAAGTAAATACATAATACACAGCGCCAACAGCTCTGCTCACCACACTGTAAAAAAACTGGCTAGCTAAATAAGGGAAGGTACGACATAGGTAGGTTTCGGGAAGCTACGACATATCTTCTCGTCCGATATCCCGCAGTGTCTCAAGACGAAATTCCTTGACCAGTGTGTGTTGCCAGTGATGACTTACGGATCAGAGACGTGGTCGCTCACTATGGGCCTTATCAGAAGGCTCAAGGTCACTTAGAGGGCGATGGAGAGAGCTATGCTTGGAGTTTCCCTGCGAGATCGAATCAGAAATGAGGAGATCCGCAGTAGAACCAAAGTCGCTGACATAGCTCTCCGGATAGCCAAGCTGAAGTGGCAGTGGGCAGGGCACATAACTCGAAGAACCGATGGCCGTTGGGGCAGAAAGGTTCTGGAGTGGCGGCCACGTACCGGACGACGCAGCAGAGGTAGGCCCCCCGCAAGGTGGACCGACGACCTCGTCAAGATCGCGGGAGGCGGTTGGATGCGGGCGGCTCAAGACCGGTCTGTGTGGAGAACCTTGGGGGAGGACTATGTCCAGCAGTGGACGTCGTTTGGCTGATATGATGAGCTAAATAAGAACGGCCTTGTATTCCTACCACAGTTATCATCACCACCTCACGATCATCATAACCTTTGCTAACCCTTAAAAATTCTGTCGAAAAAGCCGTCTAAATAGGTCAAAATTAGCCTATATATTTCGTAATAATCTCATCTCATCTTTCACACGATAGAGGTACATTCACACGGGACGCACATATCACCTAAAACATCTTTTTATCATTATAAGGTTAGTTTTATAAACGATTTTAAACTTTCGCGATTGGTATACATTATATCCTATATAAGGTTAGTTTTATGTTATATATTTTTTATATTTTTTTATAGACTCACGCCTGTAATCCCCGAAGGGTAGGCAGAGGTGTTATATTACACCCACATTTCGCCATGAAATGTTACAACAGGCTATGCTTAAACTTAGGCGATACTTTTTAAAATCTGAATTTTTGTAGTCATTAAAAAAAAGACTGCCTCGTTGGTCTCACGGCATAAATGTGCGCGTGGGATTGGGATTTGTCTCGGGTTCGATTCCCTGGTCGAGCAAAGTGTTATTGGGGTTTTCCCTT
Organism: Euclidia mi; assembly: GCA_944739405.2. Taxonomy (NCBI): domain Eukaryota; kingdom Metazoa; phylum Arthropoda; class Insecta; order Lepidoptera; family Erebidae; genus Euclidia; species Euclidia mi. Next base: position 84,139,862 of record OX123185.2, on the reverse strand, counting down.
AGGAAATTGTCAGTATAGGCTCGCCCACTAGGTCCCACGTAATAACGTGGGACCTAAAAAAATTTCACCTCTGCCTACCCCTTCGGGGATACAGGCGTGAGTCTATAAAAAAAAATATTAAAAAAAATATATGGGGCCTTTTGAAATTTCGTTGTAAAGTAAAGCATGCTTACAATTTTGCCATGTTCGTTGATCCATGCACTGTTAACACGGAGGGACTGAGTAGAGAGCAGAAATTTGTCACGTCTATAACATAATATTGACCATAGTCCCTTAAAGAGTAAACTTTTTATATATAGCATTTATACAAATAAAAGGGTCGTTAAAGTTCGTGTTTATTAGTCTACTAGAGGACGCCAGCAGCTACGCCTGTAATTTTTTTTTAAATTTACCCGTTTTGGCCAATCCCGTGGGAATTTCGGGAAATCCCTTCTTAGTGCACCCCTACAGTCCCCAAGGAACAGACATGCCAAAGAACAATGGCAAACCACCGTACATTATCAGTGTCGCATTAAGACTTCGCGAGCATTAGTACAAATACTTTAAAAAGATAGATCTAAGGCCTATTAAGTAAAATGTAATTACAGAAGATTTTTATGTTATGGGATTTTAATGAAAAACGAAGTTAGAGTTGTAAGTTACACCTCGCGCATTTAGTGTGGGCAGGTCTGAAGTTAGTCACTAATATGGTTAAAGTATATCATCTGTGGTCACTAATGTCACAGCTGTCACAGTGATAAGTTCACGTTGGGCTATGAGTTCACGTATGTGCAGGACAATGAATAAACGTACATTGCGCAGAACGCTAATGACTAACGTCAGGTGACGTTTCAAGGAGCTACAGTAGGTATAAGTTCCTTGGGAGCTACCTATGTAAATATCTGAGCTCTTTGCTAATACGTATAGGTCGGTCATCGATATATAATACTACATTTGTCTCTGTTTGGTAGGAATCAAATGTCGCGGACAGATTTTAGCTAAGATTTTGTACGTGACCCGTCATCTTGTCCATGTAGTATTATATATCGATGAGGTCGGTTCACGAAAGATGACCACTGCGCAGAAATCATTTTTTAGGTCCCCGTGGAGGTGCGGGGTGAGGCGCGGGTGGAATGCCAATGGAGTGGCTCCGTTCTTGACGCATTCCCTAAATGCGTCAAGAATGGAGCCACGCCATTGGTGCACGAATGTACACATGCGCGACGGCCGCTATTTGTGGTCAACTTTCGTGAACCGACCTGTACCTAGGTATCATGAGCAAACAGAACTGTGATTGGAATGTTAAATTATCTGAGAGTACCTTTTCCAACACTTACTTCTACGATTGTCTTTATAATTTTATAGGTATATCACACTTCTCTGTAATTATGTTGCTCTATGCTCTATCCAGCAAACTTACACTAATATACTTTGCAAACTCTCGCGCTATTGAGCATTTAGGGGTACTTTACTGATTTGGCGATTCATCAGCCCTATGTATGTATCATAAAATAGTAATTAAGTGAAAATAAAATATGTTTGGTAACAAAACATTTATTTACATTACAACAACGCATTTTAACCATTATATCATGCCTCTACTCCGACTTCTTCGAAAAACTGAACTACTGACGGAATAATAGCTTGACGACGAATATATCCCAGATATCATACAGCGCACATAATTTATAATCATCAAATCCCATACTACACAAAAGAAAAATCTGTTCAAAATAACAATATGTATTAGATATTTGTCTCAAACGTATGCCCAGTATCACAACAACGTATTGTAATTGTGTAACACCATAAGTAGGTATTTAACACTCAGGATGCAAAAGCTTAACTGAAAGCAGAAACGAAAGCTAAGCCAAGAAAAGCCAACAAAACTATGCGAAAATGCGTAAAATAATTAATACAGACGCATATTCATTTTAAAGAACGGTGACAACTGTATCAATGACAGATGACAAGAAATTCACGCGTTTCGTCGTTTTTTTGTAAGGTTTCTAACGATTTCATAAAAGAGGTTTTAATGATTCTTATAAAATCTCGTTTTTGACGTTTAGTTATTACTATATTGCTATGTGCATTTCAGATGTCACAAAATATTTTTTTATTAGATATTTGCTTTATCCCATTGAATAAAAAAAATAAATAACTAATATAATAAACTACAGCTATCAGTCTATAAAATGTATATAAATTTGTTTATGCTTGCTTTCACAAACAAGTGACCACAGAACAGTTAAAAGGAGAAGAATGGCCTTGTGGGCGTGGCAGGCGCGCCGTGCGCGTGAGCAAACGCTCATATTTCGACAAAATTTGATTTACCGGTCAACAATCGCGCTCATATTGCGACAGCGTACGAAGCTCCGCGAAAAAAAAGAATTATGCCATCTTGCGCTGTTGTAACGTGTAGAAAAAGAAGCCAGGCATGTAATGTGGCTCGAGAAGGGATGTCTTTTCACCGGTAAGTCCAAAAACCTTAAAATACAAATGATATTTGTAATAATTGTATTTATAACAATAGTATTATGTAGTTTGTAGACAAAAATGATACCATCGCAATCAAATAAAAAAAAATATACATTGCTGGCAATACATGGGTACCATCTAGTACTACGTAGGCGATAGCGCAATGTATTTAGTTCACTGCGAACGTCGCATGCGACTAGCCAATGAATACATCGCGTAGACCGGCCACTGCTACTCGAAGCGGCGGGTCGACGCGTGTGAGCGATTTAGTGATGTGCTTGTGCAGATCTACTAACGTGGACTATCGACAACATTACAATGAATTAATTGCTTTTGGTTTACATATTTTTCAATTTGTCAACCGTTTCAACACATTCGAAAGATCGATGTGAATTTATGTTTTTACTTATTTTGATCTTTTTACAGCCTAGTAGAGAAATAGTAATGCGTAACCAACTTTTGTAAAGTAAGTCATCATCAGTCTTTAACAGTCCACTGCTGGACTAGGCCTCTCCTTTGAAAGGAGGAATAGGCCTACTATACCACGCTGGCCAAACGGGTTGGTACAGGGTTTGTATCAAGTTTTCCTTCTCTTACAGTGCTGTTCTCTGCATAATTATGCTCCCTCTGTCGGCTCTTACGACACCCATGGGATGATATGGGGTGGTGACATTCCGTATTCTTAATCCGTCACCACACGGACGAAAAATGTAAAGTAAGTATGTGACTTAAATTTAGGTTAATATAAGGTGGTGTGTTTTTGTGTTTGAATTATTATAATATATGATACGCCTTATCCTCGTGCTATTATTATGGTTTTTGCATTTTACTTCCGGTAAAGCTTGGAATGCGTTATGGTCATCAGCATGTTTCAGATGACTTGCCTAGCATAAGTCAACATATTAATTATGCTATTTATTTTTCATGCAAGGATGTGTTTCTTTTAATATATTTAACTCTTACTAAGATGTTTAAATAACAAACTCCTATCATAAATGTGGGGTATTGCGTAACACACTTACAGCAGGAATCGGATTTTTACTGTTCAATAAAATTTTCTTACGTTCAGCAGACCAAATTTTCTTACCAGGCCTCCTATAAAGTAGCCGAAACATCGGATTAAAATAAATAATGTAGTTTCTAGATCATCCGGTTTTTAATAATATCATAATATTCTACCATATACGCACATAACCATCTTATCCTAAACTAAGGAGAGCTTGTACTATGGGTACTAGACAATGGATAAACATACATAATTATGTATTTAGTTTTTTTGTAAATACATTCATATTATACTTAGAAACACCCAGACTACGACAAACATCCATGTTCATGCACAAACATGCTTGACTTGAGCGAAAATCTCGTTTAATTTTGTGAATAACTATATAATATTTTTAGCATCATTTTGTTTATTTTGATTATATTATTTTCTGAAAATTCCCTTCTTTTATTTCTTAGTTTACAGGGTACCCAAAATATATTTTGTACAATAATAAATTGAAGAATCGATAACTTTTCATCTTAGTCAATCACTAGTGTATATGAGAGATAAATTGCTTTTGCACAGCACAACGATAGCGTTCAATGTTCTTGTGTGAGTGAGTTTGACGGCGCTTGGTAAATAAACGCTATGTATGACAGGATAAAGTCTATAATTGACTTTTTTGCACGTTCTGATTTGAAAATGCGAGTGTGTGCGCGACTGCGTTTCTATTGACTTTACTAAAGTGTATGTGTAGTAGTAGCCGTGTGGTAGGGGCAAACTGGCGACACAGGTTTCCGATACATTTTCGTCTAGAGGGCATATCTACTATAATTAATATATCTATGCAAGTGACACTGACATTGCCATTTTTCTTTCAGCTTCCTGTGCCCAATAGTTTCGGCTGTAGCGTGTCTGTCAGTCAGTAAGTAACGTAAGGATTTTAAGATTACATTTTTGCATTGATGGATTGCTCTTCCAAAATCAGTAAAGTTTGAAAAATACTTTTTCTGTTTTAAGATTCGTTTGCAATGTATTTTGCAGCACTTCATCATTGAATTCCTCTCCCCAGTAGCAAGGCTTTCATAGTATTAGTATACGTGTAAATATTCCAAATAGTGGTTGCAATAATATTGTAAAGGAAAAATATGAATGGGAATATATTGTTATATTTGATTAACTTAACGTTATTTTTGCGAAGGGTAATGGTAACCTCATTGATCGACAATCAACCCTATATTTCTAAAGGTTATCAAAAGGATTAACCCCTACCCTGCGCAAGGCTCGCTTTGCCCAACGCTCGAAATGCAACGTCATTTCAAACACTTTATACTTTTTACTTAGACTTGCAGAAAAACGAAAAACTCGTCTACAAAAATATAATAATATGGCATGAATTATACCTCCCTGGCTTCGTTGCGAGTTTATCTAACTAGTTATATATTTCAAAATGTAAATAAAACTGACCTGTTCTCGCAGCGATGTAATATATTTTGATTTTGAGAAATTTCACTGGTATAAATTGTAAGCTTTATCACAATTTATTGAATATCCACACATAATCACCAAACGAGCACTTTATTACGTTAAAACAATATACAATGTGCAAAGATAACTAAACTCATTTTACTTTAGAATAACAATTTCACCATAAAACGTTTTTGTTTACGCGACGAAAAATAACGGCCGCCATTCTTTGGGAACGTAATAAGTGCATTACAAAAGTTTCGTTAGTTTTTCACTGCAATATTTATCACTTTCCGATAAACTTATAACTCAATGTGAAATCTACACTTATTTTCCAGTAGTTCTGTATATAATACTTATAAGATCACTCAATGTTTTCTCATTACAAACATTTTTACTTTTCTCGTGCACACTTATTTCAATATCAAAATGGCCAATATGGCGTCGTCGCAAAGTTCAATGGCATACGTATGTTGTTTAATTAATTTTCGTTTATTCTTGCTCGTTTCCATTTTATAAAAGTATTAAAATTGGTCAAGCGGAAATCGATAAATCGAATGATATAACAAAATCGTATTACAAGTGCAAAAACCGTTAAATATCAACGACCAATGATACCCGACTTGTTAATAACCTATGAGGTTATTATTGCAGTTGAGAGGTTAAACTGCTTGCTTTTGTAGGGGTTGTGATGGTGTGTTGTGTGAAGAGATAAAATAAGTACTCCAAAATACGAAAAGATAAATATGCTTTACTGGTACCAGTTGTTCACAGAAATACTTATTATAAATAAACTACATAGCTACGACCTAACTATACAAGAGCGGGAAGACGACTGCTGCGCCGCGCTTACACATTAGCGCGCGTTGTATATTTTGTAGCGTCAGCAGCCGCTACAATATTCCCCCCTTTATTGAAAAAAGAACATAACAAAATAATACACAATTTAAAAAATCCGAAACAAAATAATTACAAAAACCAATCTACATAAAATAATATCGTATAAGTAAGTACCAGGTGCTAGCGCTCGAATTGCGCCATATCATAAACATGTATCAAGTAACCGGAGCGCTAGTCCTGAGAATGCAAACTAAACAGAAACTCAGTAAGTATATGGAACTCTATAACGATAACGAACTAACTACCTATGTATGTGATTTTATTTTTAGAACGATACTGCTATAACTTTATACTAAAGACCAAAACACCATAATAACACAGTTGCCGTTTCTATTACACTTCTGTTGCTCTTCGTAAGCCGCTTGTAGAGAGCTGGTCGTAGTGGTCGTACAAAGAAGCAAATAGGTTTCGTTCATCCTGCCAGCGATTTTCACCGTTCTGCCTGGGCCGTGATGAGGGACGACAGGGTGCGCTATCCAACACTGAGCGGTATCAATCCTCGCTTCCAAGTGTGATCAGCCGCAACGACGCGTGCACTGTTCCATGGAGTGCCACCGCCGGTCCCGTGTCGATCACTGTCCTCGGAGTGTGCTACGTATTGTTCGTCTTAGTGCGGAATGCTGCCTCGCCACCAAGGTTAATACGCCTTACGCCCATGCCTCGACGTACGCACTGTCCTGCAGAGTGCCGCCGCCGTCGTATGCTGCTCCGGTATTCTCCTGCTGCCCATATTGCCGTGGTCGCTGTTGTCGGCAGATAGTCGTGTTGTCTGGTACATACTTGGATTGTTTCACGTGTCCTGACTCAGATGTTCTCCGCAGTTAGGCCGTCAGCCCTTTCGGTCGTAGGGAAAAGGGCGAGTCGTCTCCCATGAGTCCAGGATGTCTTCGTGTCCAGGCTGCTTGTCTCGCTGTTGCCACGCTGCACATGCGCTTATTTGACTCCGCTGACCATGTGATCGTGCGTCGATGCCGCGTTGCCGAAGCTGAGCCGAAGGTTGCGTCTTCGATGTCAGGGGTCACCAATGTAGGGGTTGGTATGGTGTGTTGTGTGAAGGGAAAAAATAAGTACTCCAAAATACGAAAAGATAAATATGCTTTACTGGTACCAGTTGTTCACAGAAATACTTATTATAAATAAACTACATAGCTACGACCTAACTATACAAGAGCGGGAAGACGACTGCTGCGCTGCTGCTTGTATATTTTGTAGCGTCAGCAGCCGCTACATAAGCAATTTGCATATGGATGTCTCTTTTTCTAGCCGATATTCTAGAAGGAAAAGCCGTTTTGAACCAAATATTACTTGAAAACTATTAAGAATTTGGCATTAGAACTGGGTTGCGTTAAAAATGTTTTTTTTTAATGAGTAATAAGCCCTTTTGAAAAGTCACTCCTCAAATGAGCTTTTTAGTTTTTAAAACTCAATTTCAGGCAGGTTATATACGATTTCCTTCTTCTTTCCATCTTTGTTTACGATTCCATGTCGGTAGCAAAAAGTCATTAAATAAAACCAATAAATCTATAAATTGAACGCTTTTTTTAAATATTTTTAGTTGTTGTTGGATTGCCGTAAATTAGGTTTCTGGAAATTCAAAGTCAGCAAAGACGGAAAATAATAAACATTTAAATTTACCAATTATAAAACTTCGAAAATTTGAACACAAAATATTTTAAATTTCATTATCATTTGGCTTTTTTCTGTCAACAGGCATATTCAGTGTATTCAATAATCATTTACCAAGCACAAAAAATATACGATGTACAAATACAATTCTTACCACTACATGTCAATTCTTACCAGTAAAGCAATTTAAACAAAGGGCTTTTTTGGTTAATAGTACTTTTTAGGGTTCTGTACCCCGAAATGAAGAAACGGAACCCTTATAGGATCACTTTGTTGTCCGTCCGTCTGTCAAGACCCTTTTTCTTAGAAACGCGTGGAGGTATCGAACTGAAATTCATATCAAATAATTAAGTCTACTGTCCCTTGAAGCTGTGAAAAAACCAAACTTTTAAGCCAAAGCATCAATCAAAATATACAGCCGTTTATGCTGCAAATTTCTGCAAATTGTCGAAACTCGCAAGGGTATCAAAACCAACAGGGTACGTCCCGTGAACTCAGAACCTTGAAATTTAGTACGAAGCAATATCTTATAGCGCAGATAAAGGAAAAATTGCGAAAACTATTAATTTTTAGTTATTGCATATCATAAAAACATTTATAATAATTTTAAAATTATTACAATATTCTCATGAACACGTAGAGGTATTAAATTGAAATTCATATCAAATACTTAAGTCTACAATACCTTTAAGCTGTAATAAAATCAAACTTCTATGTCAACGCAATAAAAAGAAACAGTGTAACACACCTAATAAGAAACATCATCAATATACTACTTACGCCATCTATGTACGGAGCCAATAATAACTAATCAAATTAGTTTAACGGTGGATCATAACGTTAATACTTTAAGCATTCATCTATTTCAACAAGTTCCTGTGTTTTGAACTAGATGGCTCTGATCCAACTACGTCACAAATTAAAAGTCGATGTTAAGATTCTCCAAAGGTGAATGACCTCTGTAGGATCAAGCAATATTTGTTAATCTATCTCAGGTTGCATTCGCTAACTACGTCCTACTTGGAATAGTTATTCGGAACTTCTTGAGCTTAGATAGTCTTTAGGCGACTTCCTCCCCTTTCGTCCTACTTGGTCTAAGGGTGCAAAGTCGATTGAGTACGTATATAACTTGTACACATTCGTACAATAAACGCTGTACAACTCTACCAGGCGGCTATTCTTGCTGATTCCCTGCATCCCGGACGAACCCCAGCTACAATTCTGGCGACCAACGAGGGGCCCGAACAGCACGGCAAAGCAAGATACGTCACGCGCACGGGTAGAATTACTACGATAACAGCGAATCGCAAACGCAACAAGATGTCTGTCAACTTGACCGAAGAACAGTTCCAGACACTTCTGGCTAGACTGTCACCACAAAAACACGGCACCTTCGCTACCTGTACAGCTGAATTCAACGGCAGCAAGAATTCGCAAATGGTGGAAGCTTTTTTGGCAGCAGCGACCGTATTCAAGCAAATTGAAAATATTCCTGATGCGGAAGCCCTTACAGGTGTGCCCTTGTTGCTGAAAAAGGAAGCTGCAATATGGTGGCAAGGCGTGAAGGAACAAGTGACGTCTTGGAAAGATTTTCAAGATCGGCTACGATATGCATTTGCTCCTCGTAAACCGGCGTACGTCTTGTACCAGGAAATCGTCGGGGAAAAACAGGATTGCCACACGTCTACCGAGAGCTTTATCGCCCACAAGCGAATGTTATTTGCTCAACTGCCGGATCCGAAACAGCCCGAGTGCCACCAGCTGGACATGATATACGGACAACTCAACAGCCGTATCCGAGATAGGGTCCCTCGCAAATCAATTTCTACCTTCGACCAACTTTTGGAGGCAGCCCGGGGGATTGAGCAGATGTGGTTAGACCAATCGCAGAGCCTGATTACACCTGAACGGGAGAAAAATGTTAAACCTGTCGCGCCCAAGAAAAAGAAATGTGGCTTCTGTCACTTTAATGGCCACACAACAGAGGAGTGTAGGAAGTTAAAAAAGAAACAGGAGGAATTTGGAATCCAGGAACGTGCAGGCCCTACACGTCCAAAAGCAGAAGTAACCACAGCCGTGCAAGTACCATCTCCTTCAGCACCGAAACTGCACTGTTATGGGTGTGGTGCACCAGGTGTGGTCCGCAGTAGTTGCCCTACGTGTGCTTCAAAGAGAAGACCGACGCCAGTGTCAGATATAAGTTTCTGCGCCCTGAATATCCGAACCGACGTCAGAAACCGACCAATACTTTTTATAGAGGTTGGAGGTGTTAAGGGGTCGGCCTACGTGGATACATGTGCCAAAACGAGTGTCGCCTCGTATCATCTTTATAGGCAATTAGTTAACAAAGGTCATAAGTTTTTTGAAGAAGACGTACGTCTTACACTAGCTGACGGTGTAGGCAGACATCAACGGGTCTTGAAGACTACGGTACCCGTCAAGCTAGAACATCGAATAATCCCAACCACTTTTATCGTGCTTCCGGAGTCCAGAGACAACCGAACGTTACTTGGAGTCGGATTCATCCAAGACGCTAAAATGGTACTGAATCTTCCACAATTTACATGGGAGTTCGCGGATGACCCAACTCGGTATGAATTGTACGAGGAAGACTACGTAAATTTCACCAACTCCGGTAATAGCGCAGTACATGTGAAGCGAGTACCGAGTGCTGCGCTGCCTACTGAGACCGCTTCCATACCGTGCTCGAGTGCTAAGACGGGATATAAACTTATTCCGCTCGACTTAAGGCCAATAAAGAAACCCAAAACTGTCTTCGATGGATACTCGCCCCGCTTCGAGGAATATATGATGAGGGATGCTGAAAAGATGGTCCGGGAAGCGGAAGATACATTATCCCCTCACTCCAAAGGACTGTTTCCAAGCCATCCCAATTCGGAACGAGGCTCCAGCCCTAGCGTCGTCGACTCAATCGATTTATGTATGGTAGACCTCTCTATGGATTAGGAAAACCAAACCGAAAACTGATGCCAGTAACTATGCACTCGGAGCAGTTCTGGTCCAGGGGGAGAAGGATGATGAACACCCAGTTGAGTATGCAAGTAGACTGCTCACCTCAGCGGAGAGAAATTATTCCACTACCGAGAGAGAAGCTTTAGCTATAGTTTGGGCCTTAAACAAGTTCCGTTCATACATTGAAGGAACGCCAATCACGGTGATTACAGATCATCAAGCTTTGAAATGGCTCTTAAATTTAAAATCACCTACTGGCCGTTTAGCCAGATGGGCATTACAGATTCAGGCGTATAACCTAACTATTGCCTATCAACCAGGGAGATTAAACTCTGTTGCTGATGCTTTGTCGAGACCACCATGCTGTGATGATACTTCTAGCTGCAACATCTGTTCAGTAATAGTAGATATGCCTACCAGAAGCCCAAAAGATATTCGTAAAGAACAAGAAAAAGATAGTAAGCTACAAAACATCATAAATAGTCTCGAAGAGACAAAAAGAACCGAGGATGCTGCTTATTGGAGTAACAAAGGTTACCTAATGAATAATGGAATGTTGTATCGCTTGCATCCTGATTCTGAGGTCGATGATGCTCAGTTAGTAGTGCCTGAACATGAATGGGCAAATGTTCTTAGTGCTTATCATGATGATCCTTTAGCAGGCCACTACGGAGCTGATAAAACTTATAAAAGAATTGCCAATAGGTATTATTGGAGTGGCATGCGTAAATATATTGCAAGTTACGTAAGGAATTGTTTGGAATGTCAACGCTATAAGCCTTCTAACCAGAAACCCGCAGGTTTGCTTCAAACTACTGCCACGAATCAGCGCTTTGAGGTTGTGTCGTTTGATTTATTTGGTCCTCTACCAGAAACTGAGGATGGAAAGACATGGATTCTGATTGTAGAAGACATGGCCTCTAGATGGGTTGAACTTTTTGCTCTAAATACCGCCTCAGCAGAAAACTGTGCTATGACCCTTATAAACGAAGTTTTCTTAAGATATGGAGTACCAAGGCGATTGATAAGTGATAATGGTACTCAGTTTGTGAGTAATGTTATGCAACAAGTAACCTATAGCTTAAATATAAAACATCAATACACTCCATTGTATCATCCTGAAACAAACCCGGTTGAACGCCGGAATCGAGATTTAAAAACACAGCTGGCTATTTTGATACAAGGAGAAAACCATACCCAATGGTCAAAACTTTTACCTGGGATCCGATTTGCTATGAATAGCGCTAGTTCCTTAGCCACGAGTCAAACGCCCGCGTTCTTGACATTTGGAAGAGAATTAAGATCTCCAAGAGATAACGAGATTGATTTCCGAAATATACTCATCTCTGAGAACCTTATACCCGAAATAACACCAAAACTTAGAGATCTTGCTGATACTTTGGTAAAAGCTAGAGAAGTACAGGAAATGAAAGAAGAGGCTCGGAAAGCATATGTGGACCAACACAGACGCCTTCATCCGAAATATAAGCCAGGAGACCGAGTTCTTGTTAACCTACATCCTGTTAGTAAAGGAACACAGGGCATCACCGCAAAATTTGCACCTCGTAGAGACGGACCATATGTAATTTTAGAACAACATGGTCCTGCCTCTTTTAAAGTAGCTACTTTGGATAGTCCTGATATACCGATCGGTCTTTACCATTCATCAGCTTTGACTCCCATCAAAAGTGAAACTTCGGATACAGTTCCAGCGCCTGTGCTACCTCTTAGAAGAAGAGGTCGGCCTAGGAAGCCAGTTGTCGCTTCCGCGCCACCACCCGAGATAAAAAGAGGACGTGGACGTCCAAGGAAACAATAATATTACCAGTTCCTCTCGCCGAGTCGTCTTCGGGAACTGAGGGGGAGATTGTAATACACCTAATAAGAAACATCATCAATATACTACTTACGCCATCTATGTACGGAGCCAATAATAACTAATCAACTTAGTTTAACGGTGGATCATAACGTTAATACTGTAAGCATTCATCTATTTCAACAAGTTCCTGTGTTTTGAACTAGATGGCTCTGATCCAACTACGTCACAAATTAAAAGTCGATGTTAAGATTCTCCAAAGGTGAATGACCTCTGTAGGATCAAGCAATATTTGTTAATCTATCTCAGGTTGCATTCGCTAACTACGTCCTACTTGGAATAGTTATTCGGAACTTCTTGAGCTTAGATAGTCTTTAGGCGACTTCCTCCCCTTTCGTCCTACTTGGTCTAAGGGTGCAAAGTCGATTGAGTACGTATATAACTTGTACACATTCGTACAATAAACGCTGTACAACTCTACCAGGCGGCTTTTCTTGCTGATTCCCTGCATCCCGGACGAACCCCAGCTACAACAGCAATTTAAGCCGCAAATTTTCTTGCAACTACTCGCAAGGGAATCAAACCTACAGGGTACTTCCCGTGAACTCAGAATCTTGAAATTTGGTATGAAGAAATGTTTTGTTGCACAAATAAAGGAAAAATTGCGAAAACCGTAATTTTTATTACATCATATAAAAAATATTTCTATTAATTTTAAAGTAACTACCCTTTTCCTCATGAACACGTAAAGTTATTAAAATGAAATTCATATTAAATACTCGGGTCTATAATACCTTTAAGCTGTAACAAAACCAAACTTCTTACTCAACGCAATCAAAAAAGTAGCAATTTTACTATATTTTCAAACTCGCAACTACTGGCAAGGGAATCAATACCTATACATTTTTAGTTACATCATATAATAAAAAAAATATTAATAATTTTAAAGTTACTAGCCCTTTCCTTATGAACGCGTAGAGGTATTAAATTGAAATTCATACATATCAAATACTCACGTCTATATTATCTTTAAGCTGTAACAAAATCAAACTTCTATGTCAACGCAATCAACAGTAACAGCAATTTAAGCATATTTTCAAACTCGCAACTACTCGCAAGGGAATCAAAACCTACAGGGTACTTCAAGTGAACTCAGAATCTTGAAATTCGGCACGAAGCAATATCTTATAACACAGATAAAGGAAAAACTTCAAAAATTGTAAATTATTAGTTACATCACATATTTTTTAATAATTATATATGTCGCAGGTATTTAGCAAAAAAACGTGATATTATAATTTCGCTAGTGACATTATAATTACAAAGATTAAAGTCAATGGCTTGTGTTACTTACAATTTAACGGGTTAGTTTCAGTGCCATTTTGACAATAACACTAGATTTAAGAAAATCGTTAGATTATCAGAGCGATCGCTGATTGGTCCGTTTTTGTTCCACAGGTTTGTACGGAACCCTCGGTGCGTGAGTCCGACTCGCACTTGACCGGTTTATTTTATTTCATAATAAAATTATGAATCTTTCATCTCTGGATGTAAATCGGTTATTGTGACAAATCAAAGCGTGGTCTTGTACCATTACTATGAAATATAATATCGAATGATTTAGCGAAAAGATTTATCGATTTGACCAGGGGTTATGACCCTGATGTTATGTCGGCGATCGTAGGTTCGATTCCTACCCAGGACAAATTGGCGCGTAACGAACAAGTTACATTTATCTCTAATACGTAATCTATTGAATTATATAATAAGAATGTTTATCAGTTCTACATACATACATAGACTCACGCCTGTTTCCCGGAGGGGTAGGCAGAGACTACGAAACGACGTTTGCAACGATCCTGACATTTTTTAAAGATTTATTTAAACTTTGAAAAATATCTCAAAACTAATTACAAATTAAAACTTGCCAAACAAATTGTTTAACGGCGAGATGCGCTTTTATACATTTTACTAAACCTTCGTTACAAAAATAATAATTAGGGCTATGAATTATGTTTAAGCTAAGTATATATGTAAATAACAAATTAGGTACTTAAATTAAACTAAAATTATAAAATATGTAAAACATTTAACAAAAACTTTATAAACTACTTTATAACTACATAAACAAACATGAACGTAAACATCCTGACATAAATATCCTGACACCTTTTTTTAGGGTTCCGTAGTCCACAAGGAACTCTTATAGTTTCGTCATGTCCGTCCGTCTGTCCGTCCGCAGCCTAGCCCAAAGACGCCTGGTGTTAGAAAGCTGATATTTCACATTAATATAGACATAAGATATTGCAACAAAACTGTAGAATAAAATTTAGGGAAATATTTTTTTAAGGGTATCTCCCCTACATATATAGTGGAGTTGAATTTTTTTTGGTTGAGTACCCCATCATGTGGGGTATCATTGGATAGAATTTAAAAAAATATTATTAGTTTGCTCGAATCATTTTTCGATCAAGTGATTGGTTTGTCAAATATCAAGCTTCGAAGTGAAAAAAATTGTTAGACTCACGTGTCCCCCCCCTCTGCCGGCTAAACTATTAATTTGGAAGAGGTGAAAAAAATCACAAATGTAGTACATATAACGAATTTAAAAGGAAAACTATCACGGCTAAGTAGATATCACTAGTTTACGAGTAATCGTCGGTTAACTTATAAATACCTATTTCTGTGAGTTTACATTGGGCGCGCTGGCTTAATCTTAAAGATATACGTACTTTGGTATGTAATGTACTACGGTACTACGTTTGTATAGTAGTAGTATATCTTGGAAACCACATTTTATGTTTACAATACATAACTGGATACATACCTAGTATTTTTCTAAACAAAACTTAGGTTCTTATAATAGTGTTATTAAAATTGTTTTTCAGCAAAATAAACAGTCGGATTTGTTGTACATTAATCCCTTTGCAGCAAGTCATTATAGGCAACTACGAAACCCTACATTGCGCGAGGCCCGACACGCACTTGGCCGGTTTTTTATCAGTTCTCTGGTTATGTGATCGTGAGTACATTGTTCCATCTTCCATCAACATGATTGTAAACTACACGAGAGCATTTACAATATTAGTATGAATTTACCAGATATGTCCAGAACCTTACAGCACTTCTTCAAACAAACAACCTTTACGATGCAGTCGAAGGAAACCACGCAAATATTTGTCCAGACTCGAAAATGTATTATTTCTGTTTACATTCGCCGCTTTGTAAATATAAGCGATATTGTCGCATTGCAGCTATACGTTTTCATATCCAACTTCCATACCATAACTCAGAGCTAAAGTCTTAATGAAGAAACAAGTTGGATTCGCATTCAGGTGTAAATATTCGGTACCTTATTTCGCAATTTGCTGGTTATTTTGGTAACATGAAAGTTTATAAACTATTATGTCTTGTCTGGCAAATTTTAACTTTATTTTTCGTTCAGTATGGTAGTTGTTTAGTAATGACGGTAAAGTTTTATTGTTTTATACTTCTTTGGGAAATTGCCGCGATAATTTGTTGTACGTAATGCAAAGCATAATTAAGGTGAATATTGGATGTCTTTCGTTACTTGGTTGAAGTTAGTTTTGCATTAGCGAAAGCTATGCTAGTAGAAAATATTAAATATTATATGATTATAATGTTGGTCATTATTGTTAGTCTTATTATGCATGCAACAGAGACGGTGATACTTATTACAATTAATAAATACTTGACCATAGTAAACCTTGGAACTACGTATATATTAAACGGATGTGTTTTGGATCGTAGCTAAGTATTAGGATGATTAAATTTAGATTGCCATCGACACGCTAAGAAGAAGATGATGTAAGACTTGTATAAAAATGCTGCTTACACAAACAGTTTGAGACAATATTATAAAAGAAAGTATAAAATACGAAGATCTAACATAATTTTGATCTAGAAAAAACAATGCTAGCATAATGCGTCCTATCTATGTCCCAAACTAGACACTAAATAACCTCGTTCCATTACCTGGTTATTTACGGTTTAGCTATTGTGATATTTGTTTGCCTGCAGAATCTCACCTCTGTGCGAGATGATAAGAACTTGATCCATTTTATATTTTGCTTTCATTTTGTTGGTCCGTGGAACAAATGTGGGCGGGTAGTATAATATTTATTTTTATACCCCCGGGAACGCCTGTTTTATTTATTGCTTTCATACCGACTCGATCGTGTTTTAATTTACTCGTGTGATTCTCAGATAATTTGTGTTCTGTTATTTTTAAATGTAAAATTAAAATGAATAAAATGTTCCGTGTCAGTATTGTGGTTGGTGTTGACGGGTGTAGTTTGTTTTTAACAACATTGTTTCATGTGCCCGCGTGTGGTTTTGTAATTTAATTTAATTTATAAAAAATAAGAATGTACTGAAAGAGAAAAAATAGGTTTATATAGACACGGTAACACATCTAAACGTAATACTATTCCAGGCTCCTCCTTATCATGCAAAGTTTAGGCTACAGTCTGCTATTCTTATACTATAACTTCTGATAACTAGAACGTATGATATCATATCACATGACAAGAGGAAGAAAGAAGGGAAGTGGAATTCAAACTCACACTGATGTAATGTGTGGATGGGCGACGGGAGTGCAATTGAAACAACTGTGTTCGATGACTGTCGTATAATGAGTGTTCTAATGCAATCCAATGCTTAAACCTATATACTAACTACGAGTATGAGGCAGAGGTGCACTTCACTGCACTCCGAAAAAAAAGTGATGATTACATTTTTTTTTCATAATGCAGAGAAGTAAAATTTTAATAACAAAACAAAAATATTCTGTTTCTCTTTCCAAAATAAAATAAAAATATGTTTATTACATGATTATACGTAAGTGATAAAAATATAATTTCTAAAAATCTAAATCATCTCATTTCGTTTTGCAGCTGTATAACAAAACTGCAAAAGGTATAATTAATCTTTAAAAACAATAAACGTTCATATTATTTTCATCAAATGTAAAAACTAAAAAATTATTATATAAAATAAATGATTTTAACGAAAATCGATCAATATAATATGATAGAAACTTTACTTAAATTCTAGAGGTTGCAAAGTGACAATATGGTATCATGCTGTGTATGAATAAGGACTCAATAAATTTAGTAGTTAGAACAATAATTTTGTCACATGAAATTATTAACGTATGCATTCTTATTCATAATAATTATCTAGATACATTTTCAATGGTCTTACGACATTGTTTTTATTTCCAAATCACATTAATACCTATTATTTGTTAACACTGGCATTACCTTTCTTTTAAATAATAACAATCCTTTTATTCCATTTCAATTTCAGCTCATTCGCCTTATCTCATTATCTATCTTTCATAATTATACTTAATAATTTCATCACAATACTTCCTCATATACCTACTTATTTGGTACACATATTTTATTTATCTTAGACCCAGGCCTGGTCATTTTATAACATTTCACTTAGATACACTATATTACATATAAATCATCTTATTCAACTCATCATATAATCTCTTATATCTCATATATTTAAGAAACATATTTAAGACATTTCTACGTCTCCAACAATTTTCACGGAGAAGAACTCGCTTACTGCCATGATCAAAATGAAGGACTGTTCTTACTTGTACCATTATTCATTGTGTACCTTATTTTATCATTTATACATCCTAATGCATTCAGTAACACTACACATAATCTCGTTCGAAATGAATAATTGAGTTAGTTAGCAATGGCTATCCCTCGAAACATATAATAAACATCACTTTCAAACATCTGTTACTACGGCCGCTATCCTTAATTAAAATTAAAACAAAATTACGAGCGATACACGACCCCAATATTTAATTAATTTTATTATTTCGCCTTAGACACCGTTTTTGGTTTCAGTTTACCGAAATTTTAAGGAACAAAGTTCTGGATTGTTTTAAATTGAAGTTTGTATTTCATTTTGGTGGAGTAGTTAAAGACAGTTTTGGACAAGCTAAGCTTAAAGTATTATGAAGCAGCGAATGTGAAAACTCAAATTACATTATAAATTAAACCGACGATACAGGTAGATTAATGTCCGTCGTCACGGTTATGGATTCCTCACAGTGTGGGCAAGGTCGTCCAACTCAGGTTCGGTCAACTCAGTTCTACGAGATTTTTATAGGTGGGCTATTAGTCACGACAGAGACATCGATAGTGGGGAAACGAGATAGCGATATAGTGGCTGATGTAGAGAATGACCACTGGAAAAATAATTTAAGATTAAAAAGTTTTTATTTTATTGTATTACAAATATTATGTTAAACGATTTGAAATAATTGTGAATGATATTTTTGGTAATTAATTAATAGAGCAAAGTATTGTTACGAGCTGGGTTTCGGTGATAAATTAAATTCCTATGCCACTAAAACTGCACTTTATTTTACAACCAACAACACTTATACTCACTAATAAAAACTCTAATAAAACACTATTTCACACTACTAGAAAACACTTCCGATTCTTCCTTGTCCTTCGCTGATCTTGATCGCATCGATTATTCAAATGAACTGTCCGATTCTCCTGTCCGCGCGGTATTTATACCGGCCGGATAACAAACTAGTTCATTCTAGCCGCTTCTGGAATATTCTCGTAACAAAAACGAGCGTTCTAGAGTAGTGGTATTGTTCTAGTATCAACAGCAACGCCATCTATTTACGGTTATTAATAACTAGACGTTTCCCGCGGTTTCACCCGCGTCCTGAGGGAACTACTTCGCGTACCCGAAAAACCCAAATATCTTACGGACCCCTATTTTTTCTAAAATAAAATATAGCCTATGTTACTCGCAGATAATGAAGCTTTCTAATGGTGAAAGAATTTTTAAAATCGGTCCAGTAGTTTTTGAGTTTATCCATTACAAACAAAAATACAAAGTTTTCCTCTTTATAATATTAGTCTAGATTTTGTGTCATTTACCGGGAACATTAAAAGAAAAATGTCTTCCGCCACTTGCGCACCGTTTATCTTGTAATTTCGGTTTATTTTCGATATTTCGATATATAAACTACTGTTTTGATTTCTCCTGCATTAAAAACGTTGAATCGAGCATCTTGTTCCTCCGTTTTAGTGTTTCTTTTTGTGAAATCCAGTGTTATTTTGTGAGATATAGACTCCAGTTTTGAGAAAGTGATTCTTACATTATTTTAAGATTTGTATGTATTGCTCTTTTAACAAATAAATCTGTTATAATGAAGTTACATATTTTATTGAACTGAAGATGTGGAACACTGATTTTATTAGTAATCAGCTTCTATAGAAAACCAAATCTAAATCGGCATACACATTAACTTCAAGGAACTTTTAAAAAAATACAGTGCTTCCTATTTTAAATCCATAGTAAACAAGCTAATAGATATAGGTGTACTAGCTGTTTCGAGCGGTTTCACTCGCGTCCTGAGGGAACTACTTGGCGTACTCGGTTAATTTATAGCCGAAGTTACTCCTTGGTACATCAGCTATCCGCCAGTGAAAGTCAGACAAAAATTTTAAAAAATAGCATTCCTGTATATGTACCGTGTATACAATTCCTATTCCAATTATAGTTACGTCCGGAGCGTGCATATCTAAAATATTTGTCTGTTGCAGGGCGTATCAAACTGGGATGGTGTGTATGGATGCCTGGATCAAGCGATGTCTACCTACGGATATACCTACGGATATACTAATATGCATTTAGTAAAAAGCGGTTATTTTAATATTACAAACAGACACTCCAATTTTATTTGTGTATAGATTGATTTAGCATTCATTTTTAAACCAAACGTCCAATTTTAATGAATTATAGACTAAATATTATCTACATAAACTGTACTTTGTGACAAAATAGTTTATTTTGATAAAGAGTAATGACATGTGTACAATAAATGCGTTTAAATGAAGTCCTAAAAAAATACAATTTTTTTTAATAAAACAATGGTTGTTATGCTTAACTCGAAATAGATAGGTATAGTGTGTCGAGGACATTTTGTAGATATTTTTAAGGTCTTTAATTAATTACAACATTTTATGGATCTATCTTCTACAGTTTAGGTGGCGTACGCCAAATAAGGAACTTTTTAGGATGATTTTTTACACCTTGGGTCCGATAAACCCAAATATCTTACGGACCCCTATGTTTCGTTAAATTAAATACAGCCTATGTTACTCGTAAATAATGTAGCTTTCTAAGGGTGAAAGAATTTTTTAAATCGGTCCAGTAATTTTTGAGTTTATCCATTAATACAAATTTTTACTCTTTTTAATATTAAAATAAGTGTAGACAAACAAACAAACAAAAAAACAAGAATAAAAAATTTTCCTCTTTGTAATATTAGTGTAGATGTAGATATACCACCAATTTTGAATTACCCGCGATAATACAAACATGACGTTTACAATAGTTTTATATGGGCTGCAAATAGATGGCGCTAGACGCCAAAGAGAAATTTCCTCACAAATTTTGTATGAAATTGTCATTCTGCTCTCTGAGTATAAGTGTTCTGTGGTCCAACTAGAGGGGGCATCCTTTGACCAGGCAAGGTGCTCGTGCCTCGTTGACTACATTTCGATGAAAGTACTTGAGAACTTGTATATAATTATATGTATCATCATATATCAGGCGAAAGACATCCATTGCTGGACATAGGCCTCCCCAAGGCTCTCCACACAGACCGATCCTGAGCCTTCCGCATCCATCCGCTGCCCGCGGCCCCAACAAGATCGTCCGTCCACCTTGCGGGAGGCCTACCTCTGCTACGACGTATAATTATATGTATAACAGAACTGTATAATAATCGAGTGATTGAGAATTTTGAGTGCTCGATTCAAGTTTTAGTTTTGTCGTATCCATTACATGATGCCAGTAAAGGTTCATTTCACAATTTTGTGATAGATGGCCTCTGATATAATAATATGCTTTGACTGGTGTTTGGTAATACTGCAGGACTAGGCAAACCACATAATAAGTTTTAAGTTCAAGTAAACTTTCTAAATGACACTCAAATTGGTCAATCTTGAGTGGTTTGATTGGTCTAGGAAGTGTTAGGTATTCATAGTGGTGGATCCGATTAGTTTACAAACACACGTGTGGAACAATTGCGAGTGTATATCTATATATCATTCTCCCAACGTTCTCCCAACTAAATATTAGCTTTTCCACAGAGCGACTGCCTGTCTGACCTCCGCAACCCGAATGGATAGCGCTATTCCATGGTTTAGTCTAGTGTCAGTTTATTTAGAGGCACTGACGCCCTGTAACGACTGTCAAAGATCTTCATGACAGCTGGGACCGACGGCTTAACGTGCCCTTCAAAGCACGGGACAAGCGATTATTAACAATTGAATACGCACATACCTCCGAATAGTCATTGGTGCGCGCCGTGGATTCGAACCCGATACCCTCTGCATGGCAGACTGTTGGTATCTCCACTAGGCTATTATTGCCTCTATATCCTAACATATTACTTTTTAAAGTGCTCTGACAGTTGTATCAGCTTGTATGAACGCGATTAACTCAAAAACTAACGAATTGATTTGTATGATTATAACCAATTCAATTGTGTGATTCCTAAGAAAGGTGTGGCGTATGACCGGTACCTACCGAGTGTACGTCATAATACCGTCCATACGCTCGGCCAATCAGAGAAGGCCATCGTCCGCGCTCGTAAGTTTTGCCTATATTTGGTAATGCGCCGACACGAACTGATGGAGGGCCCGGTATATAAAGGGGCCGACAGAGAGGCCGGCACCGCTACTCTACACTAACCTACTACCGCTACTAAATTCTATACCGCTATATCTATAATTATACTACTTCATACGTGTATCCTGGTCCCAGCTGTGAGTAAGTTACTACATTTACTGCGTTAGCGTACTGCCCATCTCTCTACCTGCTAGCTGAGGCAATTTGAGGCAATTCTAAACCATGACTTTCCCTTTACCGCGGTCATATTCTGCACACATCCAAATTCGGCCACGGCCAGCCGCAATCATCATGTTAATTATCTACCTAATTTTCTCACAGATTATTTGTCCCCTCTATAAATTCACTGTCAGAGAGCGCTTATCACCCGACACTAATTACGAACTTTTCGAAACTTCACTTTCACTTTGGCCAGCAAAGAGGGCGAGTCGCTGCTTTGTTTAGTATTAAACTTTGTGCCAACTTGAAAGTTTTAAGGTGATATAACAGACGAAGAGTATTGACCGCTTCTGCGTTATTTAAATCTTTGACAAACAATAAGAAGTGTTGTGTCAAAGCTGATTATTCGCTGTATTTATTTCGAGTATTTCTGTACTGAATGACTTATAAATTGCTTCGTTCCATTTAACAGAAGATTTGTGATTACAAAGGTGAATGTGTGGGTGTTGAGAATTTTCTATTTGAATGGAACAGGCATAAGCTTTTTAATATATTTTTTGGCATTTCGTTTTAAATATAGTCTTGTCAAAGGTGAGTTTCATAGAAATCTAGCTAATAAAGATACTAGAAGGCGCCCGCGGCTTCATCCGCCATAAACTTTTGAACAGTGCATAAAACTTTCATCACCTGATTTATCCGCTTATGGGTGGCAATTAAAACCCTTTCCTGGTAGATACCCACATTGTTTAAGGAATTCACTTTCTAGTTCTCGTGTTTCCAGTATCAGTAGTTTAGGCTCTGTGATGATGTATTAGTCAGGGCAAGTTTTTTTTTGATATATGTAATATAAGGCGATATTGTCAAACTATATTGTAGACATACCCAAATAAGACAACTCCACGTTATAAGGAACCATCATGTTGATAGAGAAATAAATATAAGCCAAATTTTGATTTGCTCATCACAGTCATGATACAAATAGGTTTCTTTACCTATATTTATCTGAACAGGTAGTCCTCTTGTTTTGTTCAGAAGAAATGAGTTTGACTTGACGCGGTTGAAACTCATTTCGGGTCGAATGATCGACCAAGTTGGGGCAGTATGAAGAAGGCATGTGGAACTCTTTCCTTACCCTCACCTCTGCCTCAGTTTGAAAGTCCTCATTAACCCAGATAAGCCTACCGTCCTATATGTAGGACAGTGCAAACAAAAAAATATATTCATCTACCCGCTAAAGTTACTTATGTTATTATTCGTGTTAGACAGTAACGAGAGTATGCTTATTCAGTTATAATATACAGTTTTGAGTTTTAATTGTGTTTTTGTTATAACATTCTATCAAAAAGTGAACCATTGTTGTACTCTCCTGATATGGCGGGCAAAAGGTAAGTGTAAAACATAGTATTTTATTGTTAGGGATCAAAATTTACATTTATCGTGTTGTTGATGCTATAACCTTCACTTTTTCTAAATAAAATATTCACTTATGTTTCTTGAAGTGGTAGTAAATTTGTGTTGAAAAGTGGTGTTCTACATATAGGACAGTAGGATAATATGGGTAATTTTTAGTTCCAGGCAGTTACCTGCGCACGAGATATAGATAGAGGATTCAAATCTTGGGTTGGTGCTACACGGCAGGGTTATGTGTTATGGATGGAGCCTTACCAAGGTGCTACAACTATGTGTGACCCAAAATATAAAGATCTAGGACTAGGTGCCAGTGTTGTGCTGACTTTTTGTGACGTGTTGCTTTCACGCGGACTCAACCTCCCTTACCATATTGTTATTGATAATGTCTTTACTGGGACTCCTTTATTGGAAGAAAGATAGCTAAGAAGGGCCTCCGTTGTACAAGTCAGGTTCGTGAAAACAGGACGTCCAAATGTCCTCTTATCTCAACCAAAGAGCTGAAGAAAAAAGAGCGAGGAACTTTGGATTATTTGTTGTCATGTGTGGTCCTATTCGACCACACAAGACAACACGATTATTATTGTTGAGTGGCATGATGATAATATATTTAGCATTGCCTTCAATTCTGTCGGAATAAACTCTATTTTACCTGCAAAAGGATTTTCTTAAAGTGAGAAACGAAACATTTTCGTTGATGAGCCTAAACTCGTGAGCATTTATAAAAATATGGGTGGGGTGGATCGCTCTGATGAGAATATTTCTCATTATCGTATTGGCATAAGAGGAAAAAAATGGTACATGCCAATTCTTACCCATATGATTGATCTTTGCGAGCATAATGCCTGGCAGCTATACCTATAAGAGAAACCACGGTAAACTGGATCATCTCGGGTTTCGCAGGCAAGTAGCAACAGCTTTAATTGAGTCCAATAGAAAAACCGAAACAAAAAGGGGACCAAGCCGACCATCTCAACACGAGCATGCTGACAGCCGAAAAGATGGTGTAAATCATTTAGTTATTCCTCAAGAAAAACAAACGCGCTGAAGTCAATGTCACAAAAAATGTTTGATTGGCTGCAGAAAATGTGATGTAGGGGTATGTGTAAATAAATTCCTTCTGATAAACATGAACCACCTTTTTTCTTATTTTCCTAATTGTTTTTCATGTTTTTGTACTCTTTTATAAATAAAATACCTTACTTTACTTACTACCCCCTTTATCCTACTGACCTATATATAGGACGGGCATTTCCGTGAAAGCCTTCAGGCCGATAATATTTATTTTAATTTTTTGTACTCATTTTAGAGTTAACTTAATTCAATAACACTAATATTTTTTTAATCTTCGCGAAAAAATAGTTTCAGGCATATCTGGGTTAAAATGGAGTAGTAACTTTGTAAGGCATTATACGTTTCCGTTAAGGTTTAATGAGCAAAATAAATTGGAAAAAAACATAAGACAGTGTTGAGGCAAATCGTACGGACAAACAGTCTGTAAGGAACAATTTGTGGATCACAAAAAGTGTTGTACCATGTTGTGATTAAACTTACAAAACTCGGCATAGTGCCAAACGGCGAAGCGACCAATTAAACATATCCGTCCATCACTTTGTTAGCTAAGGTCTCATTACTGTTCTATTTTGTCATAATACTAGACTTTACCTGCGGCTCCATCCGTGGGAATTATACACCTAAACCTTTGTAACGGGTTCTGGTAGTAAAACGCAGTAGAGGATCTAGATGCATTTATTTGCCGAGTATTGCCTCACTTCCCTTGCCACGAGTATGACCGACCAACAACACGACACTGGCCTGAACACTAAGGGCTGCAGCCTCCCACGCTGTTCCCTCCGGTAGTGTGTAGGCAGGCTGCTCGAAGGCTGCGCGTAGCGGTACAGGTCCTCGTTGACGTTGGCTCAGCTGGCAGGCGCCGGCGGTGCGAGTATGATGAGCAGGGCAGGCCAGACTCTCCGGCAGAGGTGACGCCGAAGGCGATGCAGGAAGGTGTAGCGGTCTAGGAGCGTAGCCCGGAGCCTTAAGGTGAACCTGGAACCTGAAGGAAAGCAGCATTAGGAGAGCCACATCCAATAGAGTCAGGCAGGCGGCGTCAGCCGGCCTCAGCTAGCAGGTAGAGAGATGGGCAGTACGCTAACGCAGTAAATGTAGTAACTTACCCACAGCTAGGACCAGGATACACGTATGAAGTAGTATAATAATAGATATAGCGGTATAGAATTTAGTAGTGGTAGTAGGTTAGTGTAGAGTAGCGGTGCCGGCCTCTCTGTCGGCCCCTTTATATACCGGGCCCTCCATCAGTTCGTGTCGGCGCATTACCAAATATAGGCAAAACTTACGAGCGCGGACGATGGCCTTCTCTGATTGGCCGAGCGTATGGACGGTATTATGACGTACACTCGGTAGGTACCGGTCATACGCCACACCTTTCTTAGGAATCACACAATTGAATTGGTTATAATCATACAAATCAATTCGTTAGTTTTTGAGTTAATCGCGTTCATACAAGCTGATACAACTGTCAGAGCACTTTAAAACGTAATATGTTAGGATATAGAGGCAATAATAGCCTAGTGGAGATACCAACAGTCTGCCATGCAGAGGGTATCGGGTTCGAATCCACGGCGCGCACCAATGACTATTCGGAGGTATGTGCGTATTCAATTGTTAATAATCGCTTGTCCCGTGCTTCGAAGGGCACGTTAAGCCGTCGGTCCCAGCTGTCATGAAGATCTTTGACAGTCGTTACAGGGCGTCAGTGCCTCTAAATAAACTGACACTAGACTAAACCATGGAATAGCGCTATCCATTCGGGTTGCGGAGGTCAGACAGGCAGTCGCTCTGTGGAAAAGCTAATATTTAGTTGGGAGAACGTTGGGAGAATGATATATAGATATACACTCGCAATTGTTCTACACGTGTGTTTGTAAACTAATCGGATCCACCACTATGAATACCTAACACTTCCTAGACCAATCAAACCACTCAAGATTGACCAATTTGAGTGTCATTTAGAAAGTTTACTTGAACTTAAAACTTATTATGTGGTTTGCCTAGTCCTGCAGTATTACCAAACACCAGTCAAAGCATATTATTATATCAGAGGCCATCTATCACAAAATTGTGAAATGAACCTTTACTGGCATCATGTAATGGATACGACAAAACTAAAACTTGAATCGAGCACTCAAAATTCTCAATCACTCGATTATTATACAGTTCTGTTATACATATAATTATACGTCGTAGCAGAGGTAGGCCTCCCGCAAGGTGGACGGACGATCTTGTTGGGGCCGCGGGCAGCGGATGGATGCGGAAGGCTCAGGATCGGTCTGTGTGGAGAGCCTTGGGGAGACCTATGTCCAGCAATGGATGTCTTTCGCCTGATATATGATGATACATATAATTATATACAAGTTCTCAAGTACTTTCATCGAAATGTAGTCAACGAGGCACGATCACCTTGCCTGGTCAAAGGATGCCCCCTCTAGTTGGACCACAGAACACTTATACTCAGAGAGCAGAATGACAATTTCATACAAAATTTGTGAGGAAATTTCTCTTTGGCGTCTAGCGCCATCTATTTGCAGCCCATATAAAACTATTGTAAACGTCATGTTTGTATTATCGCGGGTAATTCAAAATTGGTGGTATATCTACATCTACACTAATATTACAAAGAGGAACATTTTTTATTCTTGTTTTTTTGTTTGTTTGTTTGTCTACACTTATTTTAATATTAAAAAGAGTAAAAATTTGTATTAATGGATAAACTCAAAAATTACTGGACCGATTTTAAAAATTCTTTCACCCTTAGAAAGCTACATTATTTACTTAGTTATTTTAGAAAAAATAGGGGTCCGTAAGATATTTGGGTTTTTCGGGTACGCGAAGTAGTTCCCTCAGGACGCGGGTGAAACCGCGGGAAACGTCTAGTTATTAATAACAGTAAATAGATGGCGTTGCTGTTGATACTAGAACAATACCACTACTCTAGAACGCTCGTTTTTGTTACGAGAATATTCCAGAAGCGGCTAGAATGAACTAGTTTGTTATCCGGCCGGTATAAATACCGCGCGGACAGGCGAATCGGACAGTTCATTTGAATAATCGATGCGATCAAGATCAGCGAAGGACAAGGAAGAATCGGAAGTGTTTTCTAGTAGTGTGAAATAGTGTTTTATTAGAGTTTTTATTAGTGAGTATAAGTGTTGTTGGTTGTAAAATAAAGTGCAGTTTTAGTGGCATAGGAATTTAATTTATCACCGAAACCCAGCTCGTAACAATACTTTGCTCTATTAATTAATTACCAAAAATATCATTCATAATTATTTCAAATCGTTTAACATAATATTTGTAATACAATAAAATAAAAACTTTTTAATCTTAAATTATTTTTCCAGTGGTCATTCTCTACATCAGCCACTATATCGCTATCTCGTTTCCCCACTATCGATGTCTCTGTTGTGACTAATAGCCCACCTATAAAAATCTCGTAGAACTGAGTTGACCGAACCTGAGTTGGACGACCTTGCCCACACTGTGAGGAATCCATAACCGTGACGGACATTAATCTACCTGTATCGTCGGTTTAATTTATAATGTAATTTGAGTTTTCACATTCGCTGCTTCATAATACTTTAAGCTTAGCTTGTCCAAAACTGTCTTTAACTACTCCACCAAAATGAAATACAAACTTTAATTTAAAACAATCCAGAACTTTGTTCCTTAAAATTTCGGTAAACTGAAACCAAAAACGGTGTCTAAGGCGAAATAATAAAATTAATTAAATATTGGGGTCGTGTATCGCTCGTAATTTTGTTTTAATTTTAATTAAGGATAGCGGCCGTAGTAACAGATTAGCAACAGCTATATGTATATGTATTAGCAACAGCGTTATCACGAGCCCTACCTGTAAATATAATTAACGCGAATAATAATAACGTGAATGACCCCAATGTTGACACTGATCAATGGTATTCAGCCACCTACAATGGTTGTTTATCTTCGCCTAATAACTATCCAGACTATTCTATTAAAAATAATAAATTGTATCGTTTGATTAAATCTAGGTGTATGCTACGTAAGGAGTTCGAATGGAAAGAAGTTCTACCTTCTTCTGATCGAAATAATGCCATATTAGAGAACCATGCCGAACCCACTTCGGGGCATTTCTTTATATTTAAAACTTACAAGCGCTTAGCACTGCGTTACTATTGGCCCAAAATGCGCGATGACGTAGTTAAGTTCATAAATTCTTGCGACACTTGTATCGCGCACAAACATCAGAACCATGCACCATTGGGAACCATGGGACGACCCAAAGTGTGTTCGCGACCCTTCCAAACCATTAGTGTAGATTTGGTGGGGCCACTACCCGTCACAAGAAAACAAAACGCCTACATCTTTGTAGTAACTTGCTGTTTTAGTAAATACTGTCTACTTTTTCTTATCAGGCGCGCAACTGCTGAAATAATAACTAATATTATGGAAGAAAAAATATTTTTAGTTCATGGTATGCCATCTACAATTATATTGGACAATGGTAAACATTTTGTCAGTGCTACTTTAAAAGCTATGTTGCGCAAGTACAAAATCCCTAATCTTAATTATAATCCTAAATATTCCCCACATGTCAATACGGTTGAACGCTATAATAAAACCATTGGTTCTACCTTAGCGGCCTTTGTAGGAAATGACCAGAGATTATGGGACACTCTCCTACCTAAGGTGCAGTTTGCATTAAATACTGCAGTTAATGAAATCACGGGCTATACACCTAGTTTTTTAGTCTATGGACGTGAACTAGTTCCATGCGGCTCACACTATGTCGACACGGACGCTGATGATATAGTATACATACCTAGGGACGATTACGCAGAAAACATAGGTCACTTATCAGGCATATTTGACAAAGTTCAGGCACTCCTCATTCAAGCTCATGCTAGGAATTCCCAAACGTATAATTTACGCCGTAAACCAGCTGAGTTTAATGTGGAAGACACTGTGTGGAAAAGGACTTTTTATCAGAGCGACAAGGATAAGTCCTTCTGTAAGAAACTAGCCCCTAAATTCGTGAAGTGCACAGTGATTAATAAAAAGTCGCCTCTCGTTTACGAGTTGTCGGATGCGTCTGGAAATTCTATTGGGTTTTGGCACATTAAGGACCTAAAACTTATACACTATGGTGCCTAACTATTTGTTACAAACCGTAGAAGACTTTCCCTTTCTTCTCTCTATATGCCGTCTTAGCTTGGACAGTAGCGGACTCATAGACCTAACGCAGCTACTCGGATTTTCCTTGTTAGCCACGTAAAATCCTCTCCTAAGGCGGGCGGTATTGTAACGTATGTCCGGTACTTACCGCGTTGCGTCACAGTACCGCCCATACGCTCGGCCAATCAGAGAAAGCCATCGTTTGCGCTCGCAAAGCCTGACCAAATATGGTCATAAACGGACTCTCACCCTGATGGAGGGCCCGGTATATAAAGGGGCCGACAGAGAGGCCGGCACCGCTACTCTAACGTCGCTTCTACTACCTACCTACTATAACTAAGCGTACCTACTGACCCTTCGTCGTATCTACGTATATCCTGGTCCCAGCTACGGGAAAGCACTACATTTACTGCGTTAGCGTACTGCCCATCTCTCTACCTGCTAGCTGAGGCCGGCTGACGCCGCCTGCCTGACTCTATTGGTTGTGGCTCTCCTAATGCTGCTTTCCTTCAGGTTCCAGGTTCACCTTAAGACTCCAGGCTACGCTCCTAGACAGCTACACTTCCTGCATCGCCATCGGCGTCACCTCTGCCGAAGAGTCTGGCCTGCCTGCCCATCATACTCGCACCGCCGGCGCCTGCCAGCTGAGCCAACGTCAGCGAGGACCTGCACCGCTACGCGCAGCCCTTCAAGCAGCCCGCCCTGCACACTACCGGAGGGAACAGCGTGGGAGACTGCAGCCCTTAGTGTTCAGGCCAGTGTCGTGTTGTTGGTCGGTCATGCTCGTGGCAAGGGAAGTGAGACAATACTCGGCAAATAAACGCATCGAGAACCTCTACTGCGTTTTACTACCAGAACCCGTTACACGCTTTATACCATAAACGTAACAAACTGCCCGCGAGTGAAGTGTAGTGAAATTGTATAATTCTGGGTTGGATCCAGACGGAGTGAGAAGTGCAGCTTCAGGATTCCCGAAGAGACACCAGGAGGCTGCCATTTGCAAGGAAGAAGACTGACATGCAAGGTAAGGTGTGCTCCCATACCCCCGTCTTTTATCCCTTCCCATGATCCCAGTTCACTCACTTCTCCTTTCCTAGGCGATAAGAACCCTTACATCCTTACAGTCCACAATATAAATAATTTTTCCAAATCGCCTAGGAATATTCGGTTTCGGTGTAACTCCGAACCATCTATTAAGATAACCACCACCAATCAGTCACCCTACAGTAATTGCTTGAACTCATATAATTTTACTATTAAACAGAAGATATGTATTTTATACAATTTGTCAAGCATGATAAATGTTTAAAACAAATAATTTATCATTAATATATTTACTCATTGTTTATGTACATGTATTTTTTACAAAATTAGAGCACCTGATTTTCAGTGATGTTTTATTTAAGAAAGCCATATACCAGTGAAAGGCATGATAGTATATCATACCTTTCACTGGTATATGGCTTTCTTCCAAAGAGTTTATATTTTTTTACGTACTGGTGTATTGTATTGATTCAGGAAACCCAGAGTAAAAACTATCCACATTGCAAGTATTTTAATGATCCAAATTGCACTTACATTAACAGTACTTATTACAGGAATTTAATCTTCCGTGGTCATATAAACGTATTTTAAATTGTCTTTCGGGATATATACCACATACCATTGTTTGGAGTAACCGATATTTCGGCATTGTTGCAAGCGCCATGTTCACGGATGTACTGAGGGTATTGCGGGTGGATGAATGTTACGAGCAAGTATAACGGTCTACCCGCTTTCTTACTCGTTTTTTGCGTACAACAGCACTACTACTGTTTTCACTATCGCACTGTAGTCTGTACCCGATCACAATATACTACACTCACTATGTCAGCTCGCGGTTTGACTTTGTTCTTTTCACGAGTTTTGCATTGAAGCACCACTGGATGCCAGATACTCAACAATTGAAACCCATCCTCCGTATTGAAATGTTTGCACTTTCTTATTTCAATAGCCTCCCTAACCATTCGAGGTATGTAGACGTGTTCTTTCGAAAGCACCTGAGGATTGTGTAACTCAATCCAGTGGTAGGTACCCGAGTCTAAGAGGTGTTGAGCTATGGCCGACTTGTGTAGTTCATTAATTTAGACTGCCCTGATATGTTCCCTTATCCGGCAAGAGATGGTGCGTTTAGTTTGTCCTATATAGGAACTCCCACAGCTGCAGTCAATTTTGTATACACCTGGCTTTTCTAAGGGAAGACTGTCTTCGGCGTTCTTATATATTGCGATAGTTTCTTACTTACTGCAGTTACTCCAAACAAAGGTACGTGGTACATATCCCGAAAGACAATTTAAAATAAGTACTTATTAATTAAATAAAGGATATGTCGCAGGTGCGGAATATCTCATCGGAGTCTAA
Source organism: Euclidia mi (assembly GCA_944739405.2). Classification (NCBI taxonomy): domain Eukaryota; kingdom Metazoa; phylum Arthropoda; class Insecta; order Lepidoptera; family Erebidae; genus Euclidia; species Euclidia mi. The sequence continues at coordinate 84,107,712 of OX123185.2, read as the reverse complement.
GTTTAAAATAAACGGAGCAACGATGAGAATTTACAACTAATCACAGGATGCACCAAACTTATGGCAATTTAGCAATTTGCCTTATTGAATTTAACTTCAATATGATGTGTTTTGTCATCATCATCATCAGCCTTTAACAGTCCACTGGTGGACTAGGCCTCTCCTTTGAAAGGGGGAATTGGCCTACTATACCACGCTGGCCAAACGGGTTGTTATAGGGTTTGTATCAAGTTTTCCTTCTCTTACAGTGCTGTTCTCTGCATAGTATGGTCCCTCTGTCGGCTCTTACGGCTCCCATGGGATGATATGGGGTGGTGACATTCCGTATTCTTAATCCGTCACCACACGGACGTGTGATGTGTTTTGTATATGACTTGAATTCACATTAGAGGTTAAAATACCTACGTACATACATGTACGGCTTGTGGGTATTGAATCTTTTTTGATTTTGTATGTTTTAATCTCCAAGACTGCCTGAGTACCGCCATTTTCTTACTCAATTTGTTTCTCAGTTTCATTGGTTAAGTTAATTTTTATACTTACATCCTATGCTAATTATATTTTAAATATAGTTGTTCACACATAATACTGCATTTTACCATAATTTAGCTTATTAATCCCCCAGCGAGTTGTGTTGCGAAATAAATAATATTTCATACAGGAATAGAACAAGTCAGTAATCATAATGTAAAATATATTAACGGGATTATTTATGTTTTTATTTCACATGTTCATGACGTCAAACAAAACTAGCTATTCATGCTAATATATTACAATATTCACATATCAATCCATCTTTAATTTTTCTGTATATCGTTCTCAACTTTTTGACTTGTTTATTTCAAGGGCCATTCATCGTTTCTATAACAACGTGTAGCGAACCAATTATAACGTTGTAATAGGAAACTGTTCAAAGCACTTCTGAGCTTCTGCTAGTTTCGAAGCCAATAATCGATAGAACTTATCAAAATCACTCAAGCCTCTCGATTACAAGGTATCATTTAAGTTTTAGTAGTACTTCACCGATTGATAATCGACAAAAATGGAATCAAACGAGTCTAGAAGCATATGTAGGACTATTTTCTTCTCTACGAAGAAACCTATTGTTAAAGTTACTAATATGTCATACAAGGACAGTTTACTGGTACATACATACATACATATACATCGTCACGCCTTTTATCCCCGAAGGGGATTATATGACATTTATGCCGCGAGACCAACGAGGCAGTCGTATAGGGTTTGATGTCGAGTTTTCCGTCTCTACGCAAAGATGGTATTTGCATCGTGTTATCCCTTAGTCGCCGCCTACGACACCCACGGGCAGATAGGGGGTGGAGACACTTGTATTCTATGCCGTCAACCACATAGCAGTTTACTGATGTTAATCGTATATACATATTTAAGGTATAAATATGTGTGATTTCTCCGACGTTTTAAGCAACTTACATTGGTATAAACAGCGGTAAAGATACAGAATTGTCTACCAACAGTATTATCCAAAAAAAATGTTAACCAACAACGACTTGTAATTTGCAGATGACTTGAGATGCACAATGCAAGATAAGTTTACATTTACCAGGAAATCAAAAAAGAAATACATACATACATACATATCGTCACGCCTTTTATCCCCCAAGGGGTAGGCAGAGGTCTATTTCTACACCCACTTTTCGCCAGATATACTTTGGTCCCACGTAATAAGGGGCGAGCTTATTGCCGTACCGGGCATATTTCCAGACTCCGTGCTGCTACTGAGAATTTCGTGACAGAAAAACCCAATAACACTGCCCGACCCAGGAATTGAACCCAGGACCTCCCGATCCCATGCACACATTTATGCCGCGAGACCAACGAGGCAGTCGTATAGGGTTTGATGTCGAGTTTTCCGTCTCTACGCAAAGATGGTATTTGCATCGTGTTATCCCTTAGTCGCCTCCTACGACACCCGCGGGAAGATAGGGAGTGGAGACACTTGTATTCTATGCCGTCAGCCACACGGCTAAAAAAAGAAATTCAAACACAAATACTGGTTTGGGTAACAATGAAGCAAAATAAAAGTGAGATACCTTTTATGGCCCAACGGCGTGAGTTACGTTGAAATATGTGATGAATTTTGTATACGTAACTAAAATATTTATAAATAAATTAAAGTTTAAAAAAAATTTTTTTTTAAATATTTAGACAAGAAACCATACAATCTAAGTTGGTAATAGAAGTATTACAAACCTTAGGGCGCCTTCAAATTTGCCGCAACGTGACGCGCGACGGCAGCGCTGCGGCCGCGCTGCAGCCGCGCTGCCGTCGCTAGGTTTGTGATTTGTAGTGTTGTACATTTAGTTTCACGATGGACTCCGACGAAGAAACACTTTTCTTAGTGTTACTATTAAAACGTAAAAGGATTTTGGCTAAAAAATTAAAAAAGAAACTTAATAAAACCTTGCCGTTATTATGTATAACTCAACAAACTGAATTTTATTGAGTAAAAGCAACAGTGACAAACAATTTCAGAATTACTTTAGATTGTCAAGAAAATAATTATTCTACGAATTACTTCACCGTTTAGAACCTTATATTGGAAAACAAAGTACAACCTTCAAAAATACTATTTCTGCTGAAGAGAGACTTTTGGTAACATTACGCGTTGTTGTTATTAAATGTGTGTTTCATTTGATATATCTAATAATTTCTAGATGAATAAATAATGTGTATTGTAATGTAAATTGCTTCTAAGTTATACCGTACCGATGTGATGTGGTGACATCATGAAAGTACGTTTTTTCCGTAATGATATAAAATTATTTTACGTTTATTATATTCGTTATCTAACCGAAATATAATTATATCGAATATCCATACGCACATATACATATCTCTGGAAAATTTGGAAAGGCGAGATCAAACGCAACTCAGAAAAAATCAGAAATTAAAAAGAAGGTCGGCGCGTCGCGCTATTTCGGCGCCCTGCCACGCCTTGCAAGACAATACAAATATTCATCAAATATTACAGAGATTATAACAAGAAGTTGTTATAAGGCATACCAACAACAACTAGAGACTACGCCCCACTATGCCTCCGCCGCCACCTGCCATGCGCAAATCAATATGACATTATAATATTATTATGACATTATTTTTCAATCTTTTCTTACAATCATGTCTATTTATATTTTAATATTTTGTAAATACTTTATTGTAAATATATAGTTGTACATAGTCATTAAGTGAATAGTACGATGCAAGCAGACAGTGATGCCAATGGTGAGGTAGAAGGGGGCGCAAGTCAACCTACCACATCAGTGAGTGAATTAGTACGCTGCCCCTACTGTGACCAAGCCCGCTTCTTTAAAGGTAAGCGGGGTTTGAAAGTACATCTTGGCAAAATGCATAAATCCCAAGATGTACTTTCTGACCCCTTAACTTCATCATATTCAATTTCTACACAAGACTGTGTCCAAATTCCCTTTTGGCAACATTTTTCGAATTTAAAAAAATCTGTTCTGGTTCTGAAAAGAGTTCCCCGTGGCGCAAGGCCATCAGTCGCCAAAAAATTGGCTGACTGCATAGGTCTAGTCGTGCGGGAGAACACAAAAACGGCCTGGGAACGACTATTAACATTCCCTTATAGGATTTTACATATTGAAAAAGATCAGGCCTCAAAAAAGACACTTACTGCCCAAATTAAACACAACTGTTCTGTTTCGGTCCATACTTTCGACACCAAATTTACTTTTAATACAAATAAAACGAATTATCAATATGTAGAATCCAAACTAAGGGAGGGTGATATAAGGGGTGCGTGGAGACTCTTATTCAGCACTGATGTGGTGGCGCCTTGCTCTCCAAACACGCTTGCGGGTTTGAAGAGCAAGCATCCAGCGCCAATGGATGGCCTCTCTTTTCCTGATGCCCCGGATATGGATTCGGAGCATCTGATTACTACAGCCAAGGACGTGTTCGCAGCAGTTTGCTCCTTCCGGACTGGGTCGGCTGGTGGCCTCGACGCTCTAACACCACAACATCTCAAAGATCTTTTGTGTTCGAGCGCCGGGGAGGCTGGCGATGCACTCCTGAGGGAGCTGACTGCTCTCATGAATTTGATGCTCTCCGGCAATGTGAACGGTGCCATCACTGACATATTGTACAGAGCAAATTTATGCGCTCTTAACAAGAAGGATGGTGGCATTCGTCCCATTGCCGTAGGTTGCACATATAGGCGTATGGCAGCCAAGATATGTTGCAGATATTATAGCAACGATTTATCTGCTAAATTCCAACCCCTCCAATTAGGCTTTGGCTCAAAGGGGTGTTGTGAGGCTACCATACATGTCCTGGCCACGTACCTTGGTTCTGGTAATGGAGAGGTCATCCTTAAGGTTGACATAAAGTATGCCTTCAACGCAGTGAATAGGGACACCTTGTTGTCAGAGGCAAAATTAGAAACCCCCAAAATTTATAAATTTCTTTCGCAATGTTACAGATATCCCTCAAAATTATAACACAAGGACAACCTATTTGGATGGATTTGGCAGCATTTATGAGCAAATTTAAATGTATTAACATACTATTACTTAGTGTCAGCCATAACCCATTTCTAAATGAATGGAAATTAAATAATCTCTTACAACAGATTAGTAAAAATAGTAAAAACTGTAAATTCATATTTTTGACCCATGACAAGTACACGAGAAAAGTAAATCCGAAAAACTTAGCAAAAAAATTTGTTTTATTGTTGACTCTAATGACTATGCATGTAAGTATTTATTAAAAACATTTAAACTAACTAACAAATCTATAAAACAACGTAATGTCTACAAAAAAGGCACTATACCCTACTATTTCCCAATAATTGATAAGTGTTCTAAAAACTGCAAGGGTAACATAAAAAATAAAAATAATGTATTGAACCCTAACACCACTGGATGTAACAGTGACCAAAGTAATTTTTTTCCTGATTGATGATGTTGCACCGCATGTATCGAAATTAATGCACCAAAATATAGCAGGTTTAATTAATAAAATAGATTTTATAGAAATTTGCTTGACTGAATTGTGTAAGAAAAATATTAAAATTGATATTATGTGTTTTTCGGAAACTTTTGTTAAATCTGGTGATGAATTAAATGTAATTTTCAAAAGCTATAATCTCGCATCCTTCTTCTCTAGGAAAAAGGAAAAGCGAGGTGGCGTATGCATTCTTGTACATAAGTCTATGGAATTCAGACAAATAGAGCTTGTTCGTGACTTTGCCACAGAGAGAATATTTGAGTGTTGTGGTATCGAAGTACCTGCCCTACAATGTATTGTAATCTGTATTTATAGGACACCAAATTCGAGTACATGCCTATTTTTTGAAAAGCTAGAACTTTTGCTATATAAACTACTTCTTAAACATAAAAATCGAATCATAATTACCGGTGATATTAATATAGACACGTTGAAAATTAGTAGAGACTCTGTAACGCTTAAGGATATTTTCTGTAGCTATGGTTTTTACCAACATATTGAGACGCCCACACAGCAAAATTCGTGTCTTGATCATATTTTTAGTAATATAAAAAAATCTGTTGGCAATACATACGAGCTCTTTCTGTCGGATCATAACATGTGTCAAACGTTAACATTTCCTATTAAAAATCAAAAACCAACTTTTAAATATTGGTACATTAATACCAAGGACTATAGTGATGATAATATTAGAAAGTTTAAAGCAGCTATAGGCAACTTGTCCTGGAGCGATATCTACGACGACATTGATCCCAATAGAGCCTTCAACAACTTCCATGAATTGTTAATTCTTTTTCATAAATTGTGTTTCCCAATTAAAAAAATAAAAATTCATGCTAATAGTACTTCCCCAAAATGGATAACAAAAGGTATAAAAACATGTTGTAATTATAAAAGGAGACTGCAGAGATTATGCTATCAAAAACATAACAATGATTTAAAATCAAAATATAGGAATTACACTAAAATATTTAAAAAATGTATAACTTGTTCCAAAAAATCTACCAACTTCAAATATATTTATAATTCCACAAATAAGGGCAAAGCAACTTGGAATCTGATAAAAAATAAAGCTGATACTACAAGAACTTACAAACAGATTGATTGTATAGAGAGTGATGGGGCAATAATAACTGCACCTTTAGATATCGCAAATAGTTTTAATAATAAATTTACTTCGGGCTCAGCCAATAATAATAATAGCGTAAACTTTCAAAATCAATGCTTTCCAAAACCAAAAAGAAACCTTGACAGTATTTTCTTAAATCCTTGCACACCAACAGAAATATATCGAACCATCAATTCCCTAAAAAATAGTAAATCAGTCGGTTATGACGAAGTCCCGACTTCTATTCTAAAATTGTGTGCAGTATCCATATCACCTGTACTAAGTCACCTAATAAATGAATCCTTGATAAACGGTACTTTTCCTAAGAACTTGAAAACATCAGTGGTCAAACCAATCTACAAAAAAGACAGCCCACTCGATATCAATAATTACAGACCCATAACTCTTATACCCATACTGTCAAAGGTCTATGAAAAGGTGATGCATTGTCGTCTGACGCAGTTTCTGAATAAACATAAAATTATTAATGATGAGCAGAACGGTTTTCAAAAAGGAAAGTCCACCACTTTAGCAGCTTTCTCACTTGTTAGGTCTATAACGGAAAACGTTGACAGGGGTCATCCAGTTACTGTTGTTTTTCTTGATATGAGTAAAGCTTTCGACCTGGTCAATTTTGAAAATCTACTGGACAAATGTGATCGCTACGGTATTCGAGGACCAGCTCTAGACTGGCTTCGGAGCTACCTGTACGATAGGACTCAATGTGTGGAAATATCTCACATAAATGACAAACTACTCTTATCATCGTACAGGTCCCAATTTAGATTCAACAACTCAGGAGTGCCACAGGGCAGCATTCTGGGACCCCTACTGTTTCTACTATACATAAATGATTTACCTAGTGCCACGTCACAAACATGTATATTGTTTGCTGATGACATCTCGATAGTTATACCTAGCAATTCGAAATACGACCAGAAAGGCATGGTAGAAACAACATTAAAACATATATTTGACTGGCTCAGTGAAAACCACCTTAGAGTAAATTTAACAAAAACTCACTATGTTTTATTTAAAAATTATAAACAACAGACGCAAGGTTTTAATATTAATATCGAAGGTACCAGTATAAACAGGGAGTGCCATATAAAGTTTCTTGGTCTTACCTTAGACGAAACCTGTAACTGGAAACAGCACATAGATATAGTATGTAAAAAGATAAATAGATTTGTATACGCTCTACGACAGCTTAGAATTATTATTGATGAAAAAACCGCGCTCACTGCTTATCACGGGCATGTCGGGTCCATCCTACGGTATGGGCTTTTGTTGTGGGGTAATTCGACTGACATAGACAAAGTTTTCATAACACAGAAAAAATGTATACGAGCAATTTGTGGTGCAGGACCACTTGAATCATGTAGGCCACTTTTCAAGAGACTGGAACTGTTGACTTTGGTGTCCATGTACATTTTGGAAGTAGGAATGTTCGTCAGGAATCAGAGCCATTTATTTATCAGAGTAAGTGAACTAAGTAAATACGAGTGCAGGGATCCCACAAAACTGAAATATGTAACTTGTAAAAGCAGTTTTCACCAGAAGAATAGCCTGGTTATGACAGTAAAAATATATAATCACATCCCCAGAATTATCAGGGAACTCCCAATCTTACAGTTCAAAACTAAATTAAGACGATGGCTTTTAGAAAACTGCTTTTATACATTAAATGAATACTTCATTTGCAAATAATATAAATGCCCTTGCTCATGGATGTATAATTGTCTTTTGTGAAGAGTATATTTCTTATTAGTTTAAACATAAGTATGACAAAATGCATGATATTTTATTAATAATAAATTGACATTCGTATATAATAATTGTAAAACTTTATCGAAAATTTTTGACATTTGTATTACTTGCTATTTCAAATTTATCTTGACATTTTAATTTATTATTATGATGTAACAGGTGCATATTTTATAAAATCTTATTTAGCATAATACGATCTTATTAATGTAATTTTGGCTATGATTTTATTTATAATGTAATTTAATATTCGTATGCCTACTGAAGGCGAGATGTGATGAACAAACTTCATTCTGTAACACCTTTATAACCATGTCTCTAAGCGAATAAATTTTCATTTTCATTATTGAAATCCGCAGTTGGATGTCAAAAAGGTGACCCACTTGGACCAGTCATTTTTAGCTTAGCAATTCACCCAATTATTCGGCAGCTAAATTCAAAATTCAATGTATGGTTTTTGGACGACGGAACCCTTGGTGGAGACGCTGACATAGTACTGCAAGATTTGGCAATTCTAAAAGACAAATTTAAATCGATTGGTTTGGAGCTAAATTCAAGTAAGTGTGAGCTATTTCTAAATAAAATTGACGATGAAAAAAAGTCTTTGGTATTATCAAAATTTAATTGTTTGGCACCACACATTAAAATTTGTGACAAGAATTCTCTTCGCCTCCTTGGGTCTCCTATATTTGAAGAAGCCTACGAATCATTCGTAGATGAAAGATTCAAAATTTTTGTGAAATTTCAGATCGCCTGCTAAAAATTAATATTCATTCGGCCTTTACAATTATTTGATATTGCCTTTTCGTTCCCAAATTTACGCATGCCTTGAGATCTTCACCGCTTTGGAAAAATATGGAATGTTTAGAAAAAATGGACCAAATTATTAAAAATACACTTAAAGAAATATTAAATGTGGATTTGAACGACCGAGCCTGGCTGCAAGCGTCTCTTCCTGTACGTCTGGGTGGGCTCGGCGTTCGCAAAATTTCTGATGTTAGTTTACCGGCGTTCCTGTCCTCGGTGCACAGCACGGAAGACTTAACCAGGCAAATATTAGCACCAATACTGGTTAATTCGGAAGTGCTGTGTAAAACCGATGCCGTGAACGCCTGGAAAATGGCTTGTCGAAGCTCTGCTTTGCCTACCAACCCAATCTCCCAAAGGCAGTGGGACGTGCCGCTTTGCAACACTGTGAGAGAAAATCTTATTTTATCATCTACAAATGTTGCTGAGCGTGCTCGCTTGCTGGCTGTGGGAGAGTGGGAGTCTGGTCTTTGGCTGCAAGCGCTCCCGTCGTCCAATGTGGGCACAATGTTGGACGACACGACATTTCGCCTTGCCACTAGCCTCCGTTTAGGTGCTCCATGTGTTTCTCCGCATCGTTGTCATTGTGGAGAAGCCGTCGATAGCCTCGGACACCATGGACTATCTTGCGGCAGAAGCGCGGGCCGAATGCCTCGTCACGCCTATCTTAATGACATCATCCGTCGCACTCTTGTCACCGCCGGAGTACTAGCCGTACTTGAACCCAATGGTTTGGTACGCAACGATGGGAAGAGGCCCGACGGTATGTCATTGTTGCCTTGGAAATTGGGTAGACCTTTGGTATGGGACGCAACGTGTGTAGATACCCTAGCGCCATCACATCTTCAAAGTACAGCCAGCTGTGCCGGCGCTGCTGCTGCAAGCGCAGAATCCCTCAAGCGGCGAAAATACGGTAATTTAATAGGTAATTACGTATTTAAGCCGTTTGGGGTGGAGACGCTTGGTCCATGGGGTCCGAGCGCTCGTACGTTGTACAGAGAAATCGCCAAACGACTAATCGACGCTTCACGTGACCAGCAATGCTGCCAGTCTTCTGGGCACGTTACCATATAGACAGCAATGCGGAGGAATTCTACGACGCCTAAACCTGTCTAGTAAATATGTACTTTGTATTTTACCCTACCCTTTTTTTGTACATATTTATTTTTTATGTATGTAAATAAATTCCATTGTATAATAAGTTTTATGTAGTTATAATTATTTTATTGAGTAGGAAGTGATATCTGAATGTTATTGTGTTTAAATAAAAATCTTCCAGTTATACCTAACATATGTAGATATAAAATTACCTTATATATTTGTATGCCATATAAATGGTAAATGTGCAGCACCAATTTACTACAACATCCTATTGTTACTACATTTATGCAAATAAATTCATTTCATTTCATTCCTTTTCGCTATAATTAATGAGCTAAATAAGGAATACAAAAATCAAGTGTTTCGTGCTTTCGTCAAAACGTTGTGTTCATTTAGGTATTTTTATTTTATATTCCTAAATGATAATTTATTTTTGTCGGTTTACTAGATGAAGACACGATTTATAAGTGGTGCATCAGTAGAAATATTAAATTACGTCTAGTTATTCTGATGAAGCACTGTAAAAAGTCTATTTTCCCATTTTTTGGCCGAATAATTGATAGGGACTCTTAACAATATACTTACATGTTTATTTTTTTTCACTTGCGGTTTTGTTTGTGAAATTCTCAATTTTATGACATATTTCTTACGATGCCTTTTTCTTTTCAATTTTATTACTGTACGTGTCGGACCTCGAATCCCATATCACTGGACGACTTTCAACCTCATCGATAAACTCTTCAACCTGATTTTCGTTCATGTTTAGACTTGGAAAAAAAAATACCCGCGCAGTCACTAGTCATTCGATGAAATGATGCGTGGCCGCAGCGCGGGTGTAGCGCTGCAATCGCGCGTTTTTTATTTACATAGATTTACAAAGCAGCGCGGCCGCAGCGCTGCAGACGCGCTGCTGCCGTGCGGCTCTTTGCGGCTAAGTTTGTGAGGACTTAAAGTTTTCCCCTCTTTGTACTAACTAAATAAAGGGCCACCATAATTTTCATTGGGCCTTTACAAAACTTTAACGCGTACAAAATTCATGCAATGTTCATACCAAATTGAATCACGTTTCATATCAAAAACAAATCGTTAATAATAACTTAGTCTATATATCTATAACGTCACGCCTGTCTCCCATTGGGGTAGGCAGAGACTATGGAACGCCACATGCTTCAGTTCAAACATACCTCTTTCGCTTCATCGACATTCATTTACCTCATCATGCATGCGCGTCGGTTATAGGTACTTTTTATTTCGCCCTTTATCAGTAGATCACCTATTTGGTCGGCGTACGTCCACCTAGGGCGTCCTCTACCGACAATTCCATTCATTCTCGCACGATACACTCCTTTCGTGTTTCTTCTTTCATCCATCCATTTCAGATGTCCAAACCAACTTAACATTCCTTTTTCAATCTTTGTCACTACAACTTCTTTTAGACCACACTTTTCCCGTATCACACTGTTACGCACTTTATCTTTCAAACTTATTCCGCACATACTCCTTAAAGCTCTCATCTCCACAGCATTGATTCTACTTTCATGCTTCGTCTGCCATACCCATGATTCGCTACCATACATCAGCGTTGGCGCCAAAACTTCCTGCAGTACAGCAAGGCGAGCCTTACTTGATATAATTTCGCTACTGTTGATGGACCGTAAGGCGCCATTCACACTATTTCCTGCTTTCACTCTCCTTTCAACATCTCCCTCACATTTCCCATCTCTCGTAAACAAAGACCCTAAATACACAAACTCATTCACTTGTTCCACTTTTTCATCTCCTATCATTATGTTACATTCAGTTATAATAACTTAGTTTTGGAACCAATTGAATTTGCGATATGATACTATTAATTTATGAGGCGAGCCCGCATAAATTATAAAGTGCTTTAAAGGATAATACAAAGCCGAGAATGAGAAAACCTATCATCGGATTAGGTAGGACCTAGTAATGTGTAGAAATAATTTGGCGTTCAATTTGGGCATTTTGGTAACAGTTGCCTTCGAACTCAGTCAATAAATAAAGAAATCAATTGATATAATGTGCAAATCAGAATCAAAAATATCTGCAACTTGTGTGCACTTGCTTCTCAACTAGGCGGCAGCTGGTCTCGCCGTTCAACACTGCACTGGATATACTGTCTTCCATCCTACACGGGATAATGCTAGATATGTGTGCAAATTGTTGTCTCGGTGTAAAATATTTATGTCTCTCGGGATTAAAGCTTTGTGCGGGTGTTATCTTTTTATAAATAAGAATGCTGTTATTACTGTTATTCATATTTAAACCCATTTCCTGTCCCATGTACCACATATAATTCATAACAATTGATTTTGAATTTTGTTTTAATTCGGACAGGAAATCTGTTGAAGTATTTGCAATGTTTAACTGGTTCGATAACATTTCGTTCCTATAGGACTGATACTGTCAATCCTATAGGAACGCAATTATATGTAATAATTAAGGCTTAAATATAATCAAAGTAAAAATTAAAGCTTGTAAACCCGATCATTCCGTCTACAGTATAGATGAAACAAAACGCCTTTGAATATCTACTCAATTATTGTAATCGCTTCACTTATCATACCTTACTATCCCACCAAATACATAGGTATCTAATACAAAGTTGAGATTACATAAGATTTACTTTTTTACCCAAAAGAGTATTAAAATATAATGATTTGACCGGGACCCCAACGGCCCACAGTGCGTAGCCAGATATTACTTTTACGGTACTTGCTCTAATAACATTAGGACTAAGAAAATTTCCCCAAAATATTTCTCCTTCCTAAAGTTAATTAATATTTAATTCATTCTATTATGCTGAAGTAGAAGATAATATGAAATAATGGAGATTTTGTAAATAATTGCGTTAAACGATTTGATATATTTACATCGGTTTAATTGTTCGCTGTTGTGTAATAATTTGCGTTCGTATATTGGAAATATAGATGTACTTATTACAAACACATATGTACATACGTTACTTTTCACTTTTATTTGTGATTTTTGATGCTCAGGGTATTCACCCGTTCAAGAATCTTTTTCACATTACTGGTAAGGCAAAAAGTTAGTAAAGTTCTTCGTAAAGCTCTACTGGTCTCCATTTCAAAGGATGCAGACTTACAAGACCAAGGCGATAGTATCATTATAGTCGTTGCTGAATAGGCACGATATTTTGCTTAGAACCTTTTAAATATCATAGAATATTCAACTAGAAAACAGTATTGAAAAAATGTTTTACAAAACACTACGTATGTCTTTGTAAATGTCCTTTATCAATTATAAACTTGTAAAGCGAAGTACATAATGGCGTGTCAAAACTATCACATAACCATTGCACCAACTTTGCTCTTAAAAATAAGTTACACTTTCGGTTTAAGGTAAGACAAGGTAACATGTTGCCTCCAAGACATTTCAATTAAGATAAGTAAATTAGTTTTGTTTTAATTAAGTTTAGCTTACACTACTAAGCTTAAAATGTTTGCTAGGCACGTTTAAAGAGTTAGTTTATAATCCCCTTTTTCATCACAAGATTACAAAAGAAAATTAAATTAGAAAAATATTCTATAACATTTTAAAGTCACTGTTTTATTTCAAAGTCAAGATAGAAAAGAAGAATAGTACGAAATCCAAAAAGAACGAACTGTATCATAGCAAACTATTACAATACAAATAAATGTGATCGGTCAATCGATTTGTACGCATTTATATACAAGTTTCAACTTGTGTTTTGCTCAATGGACATTTTTAATACTTACCAGATTAGATCAGATCGTAAATTTCAGTAAGTATGGTATTACGCGAAATTGTCTATATCTTATACGTTTAGGGATGTATAGAACATAACATCAGACTGTACTCGGTCTACCCTGTTTGGAGACTTCTATCAATGACATCGTAATTTTCATGAATCCCACATCTTTTCTAAAGTTCCTATTCAAATTGAAAAATAAATGAATTAGTCTATGTAAATTGTCTTAATGAAACAAAACCAGAGATGAACACAAAAAAAATACTGCATGGTTAAACTTAGACCGTAAGTGTTTTCGCATTTGTTTACACTCAGGAACCGAACCCAAAAACTCACGATCGAGCAGTATCCACTGCGTCATCTGTGCAAACAAAATTGATTAAATTCGACTTCGCGTTCAAAATCAAATTTAATTTATTTCTGTTTACTATACTGTGTTCAACAAATGACAAACAGACTGCTTAGGTGTAACTTTGCGTGATTGTGGTCTAGACTTTGACACTTTAGGTTTTACATTGTTACTTGTGATTTTAGAGCGTTAACCTCTTCATTAAATACGGTAGAAATGATTTTTGTACTGCTAGTGTATGCTGGAAAATGTCGGTACCCTGACTGTCTGCGTGAACCGTCTCGGTTTTGAAAATACATCTCCCACATCAGAATATGATCGTGGTTTACAAGTATTTTACAAACATTAAGACAACGTTACAACAAATACCCAGACTCGCCACATAAAACTGCTTTTTCGATTTAAATATTCGGCGCGCAATACTTCAATCATTTAAAGAACAATGCCCATTTCTGGCCCAGTTTGGAACTCATGAACAGCACAATAGCGTATCAATTAGTTGTTGAATAATCCTTTTTATTTATAACTTAATTTATAGGCATTACTATAAGTGTGCCGAGAAACTTTTTCAATAAATAGGTTTAAAAAGATGTGTTAACGTCTAAATAGCCAACACGTAATAGATCAGAAATTGCCTGTAAAGAAATTATAATATGAAATCGATTATCACTTCTTCTTTATCGATTTCACATTTTCTCTACTCAAAATGATTTGAGTGACTAGCAAATCATTACTTGGTCCTGAAACATTTTAAATGTGTGTATTTTTAAGGTATATATGTAATTAACTACAAATAAGTTCGATTTTGAACCAAATATATAGATGGATAACCTATGTCCGAAATCCATATCAATTAATCAATATCATTTAAAAACCGTAAAATGGCAACACTTGTTTGACTCTTAAGTAAATGTCAATAATATCATATTATTCAATTTATTTTTTTGTTATTTGTTTTGCTCGTGCGCATTGTGAATGTATTTTTTGGATCTTTTACGACTTTTGGCTGTTTGTTTGGGATTGCTACCCTTACCAAATGATTAACTCATTCCTTTCTACTAAAAACTACGAAATACTTTAACTATCTTAATAAAAGTACGTACACACCTAATGTTTTTTGAGCATATAAAGGTACTTCTTGTAATAAAACTATGAATGTGACGGACCTCTAATCAATCTCAAAATTCTAGTTTAACACTCTTTTATCGAATGCAATATCAACTACTACGATTTTTGACTGTCCACATCTGGGCAGGCGGTCTGCCAATAAAATAGTAAAAATAATAAATAGGTAAAGTCTTGAAATCCTATATCGGCTTTGTCGTCGTTGGGGCTTCCGCTGAAGTAACTGCATCGATGCACTGAGTTCAGTCCTGTTTGAAATATTTCGGTATATTTGGTAGCCAAGAAAGCTTAGCTAAAAAAAATATTTATTGAGATTTGATATATATTCTTACATTAGCAGATGTAGTGATGTGCTGTCAAGACTACCGTTAAACTAGCGAGTCACCAAATCTACTCTCGTATTATAAATGCAAAAGGTATCTGTTTGTCCTTCTTTTATATCTCAACGGAGCGATATTATGGTATGATTTTTATGTGGAGGTAGGAGGCTGTAGTGCTTTTATCGCGATAAATAAACCGTATTTTCCTAAGTCACCTCTTACGGCACCTAACGATGTGAAGGGGGTAGTGACAATTTGTATTGATAATCCGTCACCACATGGACCACTATTTTTTGGCTAGTATGAATCCTTGAATTTATTGGTACTGGTCTAAACCACGAATTATCGCTATCCTTTTGGGTTGCGTATGTCAGGCAGCAGTCACTTTTGATAATTTAATCGGTTTTGTCATTTTACGGTGATACACATATACATAGCAACATGATATTTAAATTCAAGAAAAGAAGAAAAAAAAAAGAAAAAAAGGAAACCGTTTTGCTTTGTATGATTCAATGTGGTAACGTTTAAGAGTTTTTTTTGCAGCATAAAGCGTTCTATTTTTGACATCTCTTTGTTGACGTAGCATTTCAAACTACTTTGTCGCTCAATATCTGCAAATAGACTGTGTTGTACTTCATATTTTATTTTGGTACACTCCGTTTGGCACCGCAGGCTGAAAGGCCAATGATGCGTTAAATATCGCAAGTAAAACTTTGAATACACAGAAAACTGGCTGCTACATATTAATCGGCGATAACGTTTAACGAATTACTTAATCACATTCATAAATGTACATTTTCTAATAAATCAATATTTAGTTGACATACATTTGGTTTTAACATGAGTTTATATTAATGAATAGCTTTTTTTACTTAAATATACATTTTTCTT